>CATIUR010000003.1:147566758-148166758 GCA_949592205.1 Helichrysum umbraculigerum | reverse complement strand
ATTGGTTTGTAATTCAAGTCTTCTCCAACACCCATTTGGAGAAACGTTCAAAAATGTCGAATTTAATCTAAAACATGTAACACCTAGTCAGCAGATTTGATCTTTCTTGACATTTTTCTTTCCATATATATAAATAACTCATTTTTTTCTCATTTCTTTTTCTTGAAGGAACCCGGATATTAAGTTTCTTGAATCTTAATTCAAGATTGATCGAAAACTTCTTGGTTTCTTCCACATTTGAAAGAAAATACAACTTTTGTAACAACACCCATCAATCCATATTCAACTTGTCCTTTATATTCAACAAACAATATATAGATGTATACAACCCAAAGAAACACGGATTTACCGTTCGAAATCCAACCAGAGATACAATTTTTAAGGCCAAGTATTCATGCCAGAAGGGCAAATATTGTTGTAAAGTTTCAAGATCTTTATGGGTTTATGGAGGAAGGTAATGTTGATGATGTGAACATATTGAATGATGTGAGGGAAAAAATGAGGGAACAAGGTAAAGTTTGGTGGGCAATGGAAGCTAACAAAGGTGCAAATTGGTATTTACAAACTTATGCATCCTCGGCCCTTAGATTCTCTAATTTAGTCAATGGGATGACCCTAAAGAAGCTAATTAGAAAGGGTATCCCACCAACTTTAAGGCCTAAGGTGTGGTTTTCTTTATCTGGGGCTGCAAAGAAGAAATCTACAGTGCCTGATAGCTATTATGATGATCTAATAGCAGCTGTTCAAGATAAGGTCACCCCTGCCACGAAGCAGATTGATCATGTAAGTCCTATCTGATGATTCTTTTTTAATCAATACAAGTTTGGGTCATTTGATATGCCTTGTATCAATTTAAACATTTTCATTGTGGGCTTGGTTTAAATATATTGTTAGGGTAAGGCAAAAATTGGTATAACATAGGAAAATGGCGTATTAATGTGATTTATCATTTATGTCTTTTGTATGCGCAGGACTTGCCACGAACGTTCCCTGGTCATCCATGGCTAGACACCCCAGAAGGCCATGCTGCGGTTAGACGTGTTCTTGTTGGGTACTCTTTCCGTGATTCTGATGTTGGTTATTGTCAGGTCGGCTTCTTATTACACAAATTTTACTAAGCTATTCAAATATTTTCTTCCCCTTTAGGCATACATGTATATATAACGGTAGGATAGGAATTAACAGTAGTGCAATTATTTCATAATAATGGGGCGTAGATGTATTATTGTTGAGACATAGACCTACAATTGTAACAACTCTACGTTCTACATAGCAGGGTTTAAATTATGTGGCAGCATTATTGTTACTTGTGATGAAAACCGAAGAAGAAGCTTTCTGGATGTTAGCAGTTCTCCTTGAAAATGTATTGGTGAACGATTGCTACACAGATAATTTATCAGGCTGTCATGTCGAACAAAGGGTGTTCAAAGATTTGCTGACCAAAAAATGTACAAGGTATTATCCATTATCTTGTGTAGTCATGATCATATCTGGGGTCCTTCTATGTATTTTAGTATTTACAGTTTACGGTTGGAAAAATTGCAGGCTATCAGCTCATTTAGAAGCTATAGGGTTCGATGTCTCTCTTGTTGCCACCGAGTGGTTTCTTTGCCTATTTTCTAAGAGCTTGCCTTCAGAGGTTCACATTTACTCAGTCTGATACCCACAGCCTAAAACTAAAATGATCTTTTTTATAAATGTTTTGGATGTGTGGAACTTTGTGCAGACGACTATGAGAGTGTGGGACGTTCTCTTTTATGAAGGAGCAAAAGTCTTGTTTAATGTAGCCTTAGCTATTTTCAAGGTCAGGAGTTTATATGTTTTTGTACTTCTTGAAAGAAAAATAAATTAAATAAGAGGGCATAACAGAGTTATGGCATTGTTTTAGATTAAGGAAGAAGAGTTGTTGATGACATATTCTGTTGGGGATGCAATCAAGATAATACAGGATACCACACATCATCTATTTGATCCTGATGACTTGTTAACTGTAAGTATACACCCTACACAATCGCACACATTCATTTTTGTCCACCTTATTAACCTTCATTTATGACTGTAGGTTGCCTTTGAACAAATCAGCTTTATGACAACCAATATATCAAAGCAAAGGAAAAAGCAAGAAACGGCAGTTATGGCAGAACTTGATCAGAGGTTAAGGCGACTAAACACAAGTAAATTAAGTGTCACTAGTTGATGTATGTCACTTACAGTTGCAAACTGTACTGTATGTGAAAATTGTCGTCTTGCCAATTCACTGATGGCCATTAAGCCCCGTGAATCGTTTTTGTGTGTTCCTGGGAGAGAATTGGGTGTTGCATTGTAAAACAAAAATGTTTGTTCCAGAGCTTCCAAGTGTGAAATGCAACTAAGTTTTAAATTTCAATATCAGCTATAAAAATATATTTTCAGCCCCACATACTATTCCTATATCAAATATATATATATATATATATACACACACACTAATGTGGGCAAACGACATGTTCATCAATATCATATAATAAAACTATTTTAATTGTACCTATAATTGGGAGGGATGGTACCTGGTGGCCAAATGCTTGGCTGACTTGTAAAATCTGGTCAAGCGTAGTTGGTAGGACCCGGTGGTCTTATAAAATGCTGGGTGGATAAGCAGAGTATTCAAAGTTACCAAAAGGAAGGTACGTGGAAGTCAGTGTGTAATCACCTTGAACATTACTGCTGGTACCACCAGGGTGGCTTGGGAAGGGGGTCTGACCTGATAGGTTGTACCTAAACTCAGTACCTGTCCCATATGGAACACTGGTATTTGCATACTGTGGTGGACCGTAACCTGAAGGGTGTTCATCATGACTCGGATGAATGAATGGAGGGGTGGGTTGTTCCAATCGGGAGTTAGTTGAGGAAATCGCTGGGTCTTCATAATGGTTTGGGTGGATGAATGGTGCGTTGAGTGCTCTTTTGTGTGGTTTCTTTTGCTTTATGTCTACATGGCCATGTTCTTCGGCTACTGCTTTGTGCTTAATGGTCCAATCAGGCCGACTCCAGAGTGAGAGTGGTTGTGGGTTAACATTCCAATCATCTAATGGTTGATCATTGATGTCAACTGATCCAGGTAGGTAAAAGGCCTGGAAGAAGCAAGGAAAAGTAAAAAAAAAAAAAAACTTCCCGGGTAACTCTTTCTTAGTAGACGTTGCAAAATGGGGGTGGGGGTAGCACGTCACAATTGGCAAGATTGGGCCAACCCATTAACGTTTTTAATCAATCTATGTGCTTCAAATAATCTTGTTACCAATATCCACCCAATTATAAGTTAATGGATCAAAATTATAAACTTTAGTTCTTACACATAAATTTAAGGGTAATTATACCTTGCCTGAGAGCATGTCTACTTCCTCCCAGATTAAATCATATGGCGACTTTTTCTGGTCAAGTCTGTTATAGAAATACAAAGGATAAGAATTAACTGAAATCTAGAAATTAACAGAAGTAAAATGCAAACACTCATTCATGTTATACCTTCTGGTTTCTTGTGGAACAATAAGAATAAGGAGCTTGGGTTTAAACTTGAGAGCATGGTCAATAAATTTATTTGCTAGAGATGCTTGGACTCCAAATGGAGGATTTAGTCCCATTACCTTTCGAGGAAAGTAACTACTGTATTAGAAATGAAATCTACGAGAGAACGAAAAAGCATATAAGCGAATTTTTGAGTAACTTACCAGACGAGAACCGTCAGGTAATTCCTCAACAGGGACGCTAAACCAATCTCTCTTTTCAAAACTGAAAGTGTTCTGAGTGAAAAGGTGAATGATTTTAAGATATTAACATTTACAGGGTATGCATATTATAGTAGTTACAATACAACAGAGGAAATAACATTCTTACATAGCCTCGTAATGTAAAATAGTAATCATGTATATGAATATACTATAAAATTGGTTAATTTTGTTTGTTAAAATTAACCGAGAAGTTATAGTTACCTTTGGGGTGATCAGATCATAGTTCTTGAAGTTGCACCTCTTTCCCATGCTATCTAGCTTTGCCTTCATAAAGCAACTGAAATCGTTTGAACCACAGAAGAAGTCCAATATCTATTAGCATATCGAAAGTTCATAGGTTTGGCAAACAGGAAAATGTGAAATTGTAACTTTTTATTAGAAAGAACTGTCACAAAGTGCTTCGGGGAAAAACACACACACACACACACACAAAAGAGAGAGAGAGAGAGAGAGAGAGAGAAATGCAACATCTAACAATAAAATGTAATGAACCGACTCAAACTTTTGAAGTCAACATATAGTATATACAGTAGTTCTGTGAAATATTCTTGTCATCGTATTGGGATTTATGTTCACCGACTATAAATCCAACTTTGCGAAACTAACTTGCAAGCCAAGCACAATTAAAAGGACACAATGTTTCTTACCATATCACTGTCTTTCACATACCAACAAAGTCTATCAACTATCTGCATGATAAAAGCAATGCCATAAGCTTCACGTTAAAATCAGCTACTTGAAATACTATTGTCAGTTGTAATTTTAATAGATAAGTTGCATATATAATTAAGCTATCTCCATAATATATTGACAATTGTCATAATCAAGTAAAAAGGAAGGAATAGCAGGCCAAAAGAAGTTTATCCTATCCTATCAAAGTATATACAGTAAAACACAATTTTGTGTAACGTCCAGTATAGATCTTTATGTTTGGTGCAAGGGCCTTAAACTTCCATAAGGATCAATGGATTTAAATGTTTCATATCTCTATGCAAATAATATACTTCTGATCAAGGGACTATAATCACTCCACTATCCTTCCTAAATGTATCCAATTTTCATCAACATTGGATAGAAAAGTAATTGAAAGAAGGGATAACCATCTGAGTTTCCAAATTTGACAACTGAACATCGATAAAAAGATATATAAGAAACATGGAGAAGAAAAAAAGAAAAAGAAAAAGGAACAAAAGGATCTTACCTCTTAAGCTTGTCTACCTTTGTCAAATGGCGTCCAAAGGAGCTATAACGTGCCCCATGTAGAAAAGGGGCAAGAAAGACACGTAGCTTGTTCTGCACATCAGCATCAAGAAGATCACAATAAATCTTTCTTTCCAAATCATATCATAAAATGGATAATCATGGGTAGACTACGTGAATATTAAACCCTGAATTATTGCACATATATAGACGTTTCCAACAAGGATGTCATATGATATGTCACAAGTAGCTCCTTATATAATTTATCGCATTAGCATAGCTTCTTACGGAATAATATGAAGTTCAGGGTCATTAATGTAAATATCAGAAGTGTAGGGGTCTGTAATGTAAATATGTTAAATTAGTTAGTTAGAAGTTAGTTAGGCCATTAATCACTGTAATTATGCATATATAATCGTTTGTATAGTTCAGTTCAATGTAATGGTTGTAATATAATCAATCTTTTCTCTCAATCAATATGAATTGTTTCCGCTTCTAGATGGTATCAGAGCGCACGGTTGATAGCATCCGCGCAAATTATCATCTTGATTGATTAGATTCGTACAGTACGTAATTCTTGATTCTGATTATCTCAAATTGCAATTAGGTTTTCTTGATTTTGATTTCTGCTGGAATTAAGCTTCTGTTCTTGAATTCTAGCTGAAATTGCTGTGATCTTGCTATCTGTTTGTTGAATTCTTGATTCATTGATTCAATTACATCTTATATCAATGGCGATTGCTAGAAATGTGCCAAATCCGGAACCTAATAATCTCAATTCGAGTAGCAATTTGAGTATTGATCCGCTATACATAGCGAATTCAGATCATCCAGGAATGATTTTGACTAATACACCGTTCAATGGAAGTAATTTCCATGGATGGAGTCGTAGTATTAAGATGGCTTTAGGAGCTAAGCTAAAGCTAGGGTTTATTGATGGTACTAACCCTAAGCCTGCTGAAAATGATGAAACTTATCAAAGGTGGACACAATGTGATTACATGGTCACGTGTTGGATCTTGAATTCAATGGTTAGTGAATTGTCTGAAGCATTCATTTATTCTCAATCTGCACTTGAGCTTTGGAAGGAAATTGGTGAAAGGTATGGACAGAGTAATGGTCCATTGATTTATCAACTTGAGCATGAATTGAGTAAGGTTTCACAAGGTAATATGTCTGTTGCTGCTTATTTTACCAAAATGAAACGATACTGGGATGAACTTCAGACATTGACTGGTTTACCTGTGTGCACTTGTGGAAAAATAAGGGAATGCACTTGTGGAATAACTGAAAAGTTTATGGAAATTGATAGCAGATCAAAGCTTATGCAGTTCCTGATGAGGTTGAATGATGGTTTTGAGGCTGTTAGAAGTCAGATACTATCCATGGATCCTTTGCCAAATGTCAATAAGGCATACTACATAGTGCAACAGGTGGAAAAACAGAAACAAGTCACTAATCATCATGTTGATCCAACTGCCTTCTTTGCTAATGTCAACAACAGGTCTGGAGCTTCTAAGAAGACTGATAGACCTGTCAAAAATGATAACAAGGATGACATTAGGAAGTGTACTTACTGCCATGAGGAAGGGCATTTGTATGATCAGTGTTTTGAGAGAATTGGTTATCCAGACTGGTATAAAGGGAAAAAGGCTAAAAAGAATGTGAAAGTGGCTGCAAATGTCAATGTTGATACTCCTTTTGACATGGATTATGAAAATGGTTGTCAAGGAGAACAGAGTGGGCTTGATCAAAGGATGGTTGCAGCTGTTTGTCAGGAGATGATCAAGATGTTCAAATCACAAGGAACTTGGCAAGATACTCAGAATCTTGCAGGTATATCCTTTTGCTCTTATGTTTATGCTCTTTTATGTCATAATAGACTTAATTTGAAAAGAGAATGGATTATTGACACTGGAGCATCAGATCATATGTCTCCATATCTTGATCTTTTCCAATCTACTCAAACACTTGATAAACCAATTGTTGTTAAACTTCCAGATGGTTCTTATAAAAGGGTCACAATCATTGGCCAAATTCAACTCACTCCAGCCCTCACATTGTTCAATGTTTTCTATATACCAGAATTCAAATTTAATTTGCTTTCTGTTGGAAAACTAGTTAAATCTCAACAATTGGTAGCCTTATTCTATCCTGATTCTTTTGCTTTTCAGGACCTTTCAACTAAGCAAACACTTGCAGTTGGAAAGGAATCTGGAGGTCTTTACACCTACAAGTCATCATCTCATCCTGTTTTAAACAATTGTTCTGTTACAAATTCTGATTCTGTTTTCAATAAGCAAGCTAATGCTGCAACTAGTTCTAGTACTAATATGGATTTATTCCATGCTAGACTAGGTCATACTTCATTGTCCAAATTGTCTCATTTGAAACCTTAAATGACTTCTGTTAATGATGATTTCTTTTGTGAGACTTGTGTTTTGGCCAAACATCACAGACTACCCTTTCCAAGAAGTACCATTTCTTCCATAAATCCTTTTGAATTATTGCATGTGGATTTGTGGGGTCCATATAAATCTCCTGCTTTAAATGGTGCTCATTACTTCTTCACCATTGTAGATGATAAAACTAGAACTACTTGGACTTATTTGCTTCATACTAAAGATCAAGTGTTATCTGTTTTATCATCTCTTGTTACATACATCATTAATCACTTCAAATCCAAACCTAAGTTTGTTAGGTTTGATAATGGTACTGAGATAGTTAATAAAGCCTGTTTGGCCTATTTTAATTCTCAAGGTATCATTCATCAAAAATCCATGACTTACACACCTCAACAGAATGGTGTTGTTGAAAGAAAACACAGACATCTTTTAGAGACTGCTAGAGCTTTGAAAATTCATGCAAATCTACCTAATTATTTTTAGGGTGATTGTATTCTTGCTGCTACTTACTTGATAAATAAAATGCCAATGGCAAATCTTTCCTGGAAATCTCCTTTTGAAGCTCTTCATGGCAAGAAACCAGATTATACCAATCTAAGAGTCATAGGTTGTTTGTGTTATGCTGCTATTCTTAAACCTGTACATGACAAATTTGCTCCAAAAGCATCTAAATGCATTTTCTTAGGATATTCTCCTGGTCAAAAAGGGTACAAATTGTACAATTTACAAACCAAGGAAGTTCTATACAGTAGAGATGTTGTTTTTATGGAAAATGTTTTTCCTTTTAAACAAACATCTCCTTGTTCTTCTCCCAATCCTGTTTTGCCTTCTCATTCTTGTCCTATTTCATCAATTCCTGATGATGATGCTGTTCCCACTGCTCCCTTTGTCGTTCCCACTGCTCCCTTATAACACCCCTCATTTGATATAACAATATTATATTAAGAACACGGAAGCGTAGAAATTTAAACAACTTTATAACTTTACATTACATTAATTTACATAAACAGTTTATAAGTTAAAGTCACACTGACTTGAAACAGTTCCAAAGATTACATAGGTCGGGGTATTATATAAAACCAACTAATTTAGTACAAAAAGGATCAGAGTAGCTTGCTGTCAAACTATCCTTGCTTCCAAAAGCATCCCATTCCTGCTACCCATTAAGCTACAAAATCTGCAGGAATTAAAGATGAGGGATTAGCACATAGCTAAGTGAGAGAGTTCATCACCCAACATTCAACTTAGCATAACCATTAACTACAACAATCAACAACACTTAATGAGGATCGGTGGTTCTGTGGATAACCATAATACCCGGGCGGCTCCCCAAGAACTCTTATCCAACCATATCCGTATGGCCATAACGAACGAGACCGATAGCTAGTGGTTATCCTACTCATATACAGTTCAATACACACAACATATGAAGCATATCCATGTATCATTCACACGATAACCAACTAACCCAACCAACAGTTCATCAACTTGTCGACCTCATTGGCAACCAATATCCAAAGATCACACATAGCACATAGATATACAATCAACAATAATGATAAAACAACTCTATAATCATATCTACGTTTATCCCTTGTAATCAAATGATTACAACTAAATCAAATGGTGAGTTTTGAATCCACTCACCGATACCTCAGAAGTCGCTACACTCAGCTTCTAATCACCGAGTCTTTGGGGTATCTGAAACGTCACACAACAAACAAGTTAGTAACTTGTTCCTAACTAAGAATAGTTAGCTTCACAATTCAAGTTACAATGAGTCACAATAATAACTATTTGTATTATATAAACTCAGGTTCACAAACTATCATAATCATCAAAATTTAACAGACAAACGCGATCCGGACTAGGCCTGGTGGGATCGCGTTCTTCAGTAGAAAAAGTTCTGTAACCGAAAAACACTAGCAAACGCGATCCGGATATTTGGCCAGGATCGCGTTTCCAAGGCCAAAACTCGACTAGGACATTTTATAACTAGTGAACGCGATCCGGACTAGATTTTGGGATCGCGTTGAGCTGCGTTTCAGCTCAGGTACAGACCTGCAACTACATTTCAGCTCAAAACAAACTTAGCCAAATCACTAAGTTCCAGTTTCAATTCGACTTAGGCACGTTTTTAACATCAAATACCATCATACTCCACCTATATAACAGCTTATATCACATTTAATCATCATACAAACTCAAGAATCAAATCAAATCATCAAATTCCTATTTAACCTAATCACATGAAATAGGTTCACTTACTTTTCCAAATGAAGAAGATGGTGATGAATAGAAGAAGATGATGGTAACTAGCTTGAATCACACTTGGAATTCACAATTCTTGTTTAATCTTTAACTTGCAAGAATTTAGTTAGGGTTTAGGTTTGTTTCATGAAATGGAATGAGATAAGAAAGAAATGGTTAAAGTGATCAAAATAAAGGTCGGCCTCCTTTTTGAGCCGACTTAACATTTTGGGTATTTTATACCCGCTCTAAATCTATTGCCTGGAACCTAAAAATCAACTATGAGAAATTTATTTTATTATACCATCAACTTTAATATATTAAAACAAACAACATTTCACTAACCACAATAAGTCCTGAGACCTATTTCACCAACTTTCACAATTAAACAGTTATATCAATTAAATTTCTAAAACAATTAAATACTTATTTTAAATAGAAAATAACAGGCCATTGGAGAGGATGTTACAAATCTCCCCTCCTTAAAAAGATTTCGTCCCCGAAATCTCAACATCAACAAACAATCCAGGATATCTGGATTTCATCAACTCCTCGGTCTCCCAGGTCAAATTAGGACCTAAACTATGTCGCCACTTTACTAGTACCATAGGAATTTGTTTCTTCCTAAGTTTAGTAACCTTCCTATCTAGGACTTCAACAGGTTCTTCAACTAATTTCTGAGTTTGATCAACTTTTAGATCCTGCAAAGGAAGAATTTGCGACTGATCCTCAATATTGCATCTTCTAAGATAACACACATTAAACGTGTCATGAATACCAGCAAGTTCAGGTGGAAGATCTAATGAAACAGACTGCTCATTTACAACTTGGCGAATTCTGAATGGCCCAATATATCTAGGCGCCAACTTTCCACGTTTTCCAAAACGGATTACACCCTTCCATGGAGAGACTTTGAGGTAAACCAATTCACCTTTGGAAAATACAACTGGTCGCCTTTTCGGGTCTGCATACTGTTTCTGTCGGTCACGAGCAGCTTTCAACTTTTCACGTGCAATTGCAACTTTGTCAGCTGTCATCTGTACAATGTCGGGTCCAGCAAACTGTTTCTCACCGGCTTCCAACCAACATGTCGGTGTTCTACAACGTCGACCATACAACATTTCATACGGAGGCATACCGATACTGGAATGATACGAATTGTTATAAGTAAATTCAATCAATGGGAGATGTGAATCCCATGAACCTCCATATTCCAAAATGCAAGCACGAAGCATATCCTCTAAAGTTTGAATTGTGCGTTCTGACTGACCGTCTGTCTGAGGATGATAAGCTGTGCTAAGATTTACACGTGTACCCAATTCTTGTTGCAAACCTTGCCAAAAACGAGAAACAAAACGAGAATCTCGGTCTGACACAATTGACAAAGGTATACCATGTCTAGTGACAATTTCATTTATGTACAACTGAGCAAGCTTAGTCAACGAGGCAGATTCGCTAGTAGCAAGAAAATGCGCGCTTTTAGTCAACCGATCAACTATGACCCAAACCATGTCATTACCTCGATTAGTGCGAGGAAGTTTAGTCACAAAATCCATCGTTATATGTTCCCATTTCCACTCGGGAATTTCCAACTGTTTCAATGATCCGTACGGCTTTTGATGCTCAGCTTTAACTTGGGCACAAATGTGACAAGTACCAACAAATCTAGCAATGTCCGTTTTCATTGTAGGCCACCAGTACAACGGTTTCAAATCATTATACATCCGAGTACTTCCAGGATGAATAGATAGTCTAGACTTATGTGCCTCATTCAAAATCAAATCACGAATATTACCAAATAAAGGAATCCATACTCGAGATTGATAAGTTAGTAATCCTCTCGAATCTTCCACCAATTCATCTTTTCTTTTCAACATGACTTCGGATTTCAAATTAACATCTTTCAAAGCTTCTATTTGTGCAACTTTAATCTGAGAAATCAAATCAGAAGAAACATCCACTCTTAAGTAATAAACTCGATCAGAAGTACCTTTTCGACTTAAAGCATCAGCGACCACATTAGCTTTGCCTGGGTGGTATTTAATTTCACAGTCATAATCCTTGATTAACTCTAACCACCGCCTCTGTCGCATATTCAACTCTTTCTGAGAAAACACATACTGCAGACTCTTATGGTCAGTACAAACAACACATCTAGTACCATATAAGTAATGTCTCCAAAGCTTTAAGGCAAATACAACCGCTGCAAGTTCCAAGTCATGTGTTGGATAGTTCCGTTCATGTGGATTCAACTGTCGAGAAGCATAGGCGATAACTCTATCCCTTTGCATAAGTACACAACCCAAACCAGAATAAGAAGCATCACAGTAAACTACAAAATCATCTGTACCATCTGGTAAGGCTAAAACAGGAGCTTGACATAACATTTGCTTTAAAGTCTGGAAAGCATGTTCCTGTTGATCAGTCCACATAAACTTTTCATCTTTTCGTGTCAATTTTGTTAACGGACCGGCAAGTTTAGAGAAGTCTTTTATGAATTTCCGGTAATAACCCGCCAAACCAAGGAAACTCTTTATTTCAGAAACAGACTTTGGGGCGTTCCAATTCATCACAGCCTCAACTTTCAATGGATCCACTTTCACACCATCATTACAAATTACATGGCCCAAAAATTGCACTTCCCTAATCCAAAACTCACATTTAGAAAACTTGGCATAAAGCTGTTCTCGTTTCAACGTTTCTAGAATCAGTCTTAAATGCATAGCATGCTCAGCCTCAGATTTCGAATATACAAGAATATCATCTATGAAGACAATAACAAATTTATCCAAGAAAGGTCGACAAACACGGTTCATTAAGTCCATAAACACTGCAGGTGCATTCGTCAAACCAAAAGGCATAACCAGGAATTCATAGTGACCATACCTGGTACGAAAAGCAGTTTTAGAAATATCTTCATCACGAACACGAACCTGGTGGTAACCCGACCTTAGATCAATTTTAGAATAAACTGAAGAACCCTGCAACTGATCAAATAAGTCATCTATTCTGGGCAGAGGGTATTTATTCTTTATTGTTCTCTTGTTCAGTTCTCTATAATCGATACACATACGAAAAGACCCGTCTTTCTTTTTCACAAATAACACCGGTGCACCCCACGGCGAAGCACTAGGTCTAATGAAACCTTTATCCAACAACTCCTGTATCTGATTCATCATCTCACGGATTTCAGATGGAGCTAACCTATAGGGAGCTTTGGCGATAGGCGACGAGCCAGGAACAAGATCAATACGGTATTCTACTTCCCTAACTGGTGGTAAACCAGGTAATTCATCAGGGAACACCTCTGGATATTCACAAACTACCGGAACATCGAAAACAGTCTTCTTTTTAAGTTTGGCATCAACTACATAGGCTAGATATGATTCACAACCTTTGGATAATGACTTCCTAGCCTTCATCATAGAAATCAAAGGAAAGACCAAACTATCCCGTTCTCCTCGAGCCACAACATGTGACTCTTCAGAGATTGGGATCCTAATCAACTTCTGATGACAATCAATGCTAGCTTTATTCTGACTCAACCAATCCATACCAATTATCACATCAAAACTAGGGATTGGCATCAACAAGAAAGAAATAAGGAAAGTCTGGTCATCAATCACAATGTTAGCTCCAGTTACCGAGGTGGTAACAGGAACCAAATTACCACTAGCAATTTCTACTTCTACAGGCTTTGTTATTACAGTAGGCACTAATTTCAACTTGTCACAGAATTTCACAGATATGAAAGTACAATTAGCACCCGAATCAAATAACACACGCGCCGGTACAGAGTTTATAAGAAATGTACCAGTTATAACATCTTCAGTGTGCACAACCTCATCGACTGTCATCTGAAAAGCTCTACTGGTTGCTGGTGGAGGGTTTTTACGTTTCTGACCTGTAGATGCAGAGCTTCCAACCGAACCAGACCCCGACTTCCCTACTTCCGGACATTGACCCACTCGATGCCCCTCCTTCTTGCAAGACCAACACACAAAATTTGGGTACCGACAACTCTTTATCTCATGACCCAGTTCTCCACATTTCAAACATTTATTAGTTTCCACTGTACAAGGCCCATCATGCCTAGATCTACACGAACCACACCAGTTAGAACTGCCCGACGACCCACTTTTACTAACATACTTCTTATTCTGTCGACTGTCCTGAGAACTTGACTTTCCTTTGCTAGAAGAATCACCTCTAGACTTTGCAGCATTATCTCTAGATCGTGCTTCACGAAAACCTCTAATATCACTGTCAACCGATCGTGCAAGATTAAAAGCATGTGATAAACTATTAGCCAATCTTACAGTAGTACGGTAATGATGAGGTAAGGTATCCACAAACTGCTCAATTCGAGTTTTATCATCAGGAACCTAATGTTGAACAAACCGAAGCTTTTCTGTAAATTGGGATATTAGATCATCAATGGTCATATTATCTTTCAACTGAAGATTCACAAATTCTCTCCTAATCCGCGCCATGTCAAAATCAGAGCAGTATTGATTACACACTGCTTGGTGAAAATCTTTCCATTTGATAGAATCTTTTTGTTGTTCGGTTAAATGACCTGTCACTGAATCCCACCAAACCATTGCTTCATCTTTCATACACTGAATCGCTAACATAACCTTAGATTCTTCCTCACAACGAGTCACACTAAATTTGCGTTCCATATCTCTTAACCAATTTAAGGTCACAGTTGGATTTGTACTTCCATGAAACACCGGTGGCTTACTAGACATGAAAGTTTTGAAAGAACACACCTTACTAGTTTGAAACGATGGATTAGCACCAAAAACAGAAGTTTGTTGTTGAGCAAGTAGTCTAGCTGCATCTTCCTCAGCTTTCTTCTTAAATTCTCTATGAATTATCAACTCATCCTCCATTTCGTGTATATACTCATCCCTATTTGCTTCTTCTCCAACTGCATGAGAAACACCATCATGATCATGTTGCTCAATATTAGTCTCAAAAGGCGGAGCTTCAATCCGGGAAGCATTATTGGGGTTGGTGGTCGGTTGCTCATTATCTGCCATTTCTGAAATCAACACAACACTTGAAATCTGTTAATCGTTAGTACCTATCTACTAACAATTATCAACAATGCTAAATCCCATAATCAGAAAAGTTTGACATACCATGCTCCAGTTTTGGGATTGAACATTCTTCAATGCTCAATTAACCCAAAACCACGCTCTGATACCAACTTATAACACCCCTCATTTGATATAACAATATTATATTAAGAACACGGAAGCGTAGAAATTTAAACAACTTTATAACTTTACATTACATTAATTTACATAAACAGTTTATAAGTTAAAGTCACACTGACTTGAAACAGTTCCAAAGATTACATAGGTCGGGGTATTATATAAAACCAACTAATTTAGTACAAAAAGGATCAGAGTAGCTTGCTGTCAAACTATCCTTGCTTCCAAAAGCATCCCATTCCTGCTACCCATTAAGCTACAAAATCTGCAGGAATTAAAGATGAGGGATTAGCACATAGCTAAGTGAGAGAGTTCATCACCCAACATTCAACTTAGCATAACCATTAACTACAACAATCAACAACACTTAATGAGGATCGGTGGTTCTGGGGATAACCATAATACCCGGGCGGCTCCCCAAGAACTCTTATCCAACCATATCCGTATGGCCATAACGGACGAGACCGATAGCTAGTGGTTATCCTACTCAGATACAGTTCAATACACACAACATATGAAGCATATCCCTGTATCATTCACACGATAACCAACTAACCCAACCAACAGTTCATCAACTTGTCGACCTCATTGGCAACCAATATCCAAAGATCACACATAGCACATAGATATACAATCAACAATAATGATAAAACAACTCTATAATCATATCTACGTTTATCCCTTGTAATCAAATGATTACAACTAAATCAAATGGTGAGTTTTGAATCCACTCACCGATACCTCAGAAGTCGCTACACTCAGCTTCTAATCACTGAGTCTTTGGGGTATCTGAAACGTCACACAACAAACAAGTTAGTAACTTGTTCCTAACTAATAATAGTTAACTTCACAATTCAAGTTACAATGAGTCACAATAATAACTATTTGTATTATATAAACTCAGGTTCACAAACTATCATAATCATCAAAATTTAACAGACAAACGCGATCCGGACTAGGCCTGGTGGGATCGCGTTCTTCAGTAGAAAAAGTTCTGTAACCGAAAAACACTAGCAAACGCGATCCGGATATTTGGCCAGGATCGCGTTTCCAAGGCCAAAACTCGACTAGGACATTTTATAACTAGTGAACGCGATCCGGACTAGATTTTGGGATCGCGTTGAGCTGCGTTTCAGCTCAGGTACAGACCTGCAACTACATTTCAGCTCAAAACAAACTTAACCAAATCACTAAGTTCCAGTTACAATTCGACTTAGGCACGTTTTTAACATCAAATACCATCATACTCCACCTATATAACAGCTTATATCACATTTAATCATCATACAAACTCAAGAATCAAATCAAATCATCAAATTCCTATTTAACCTAATCACATGAAATAGGTTCACTTACTTTTCCAAATGAAGAAGATGGTGATGAATAGAAGAAGATGATGGTAACTAGCTTGAATCACACTTGGAATTCACAATTCTTGTTTAATCTTTAACTTGCAAGAATTTAGTTAGGGTTTAGGTTTGTTTCATGAAATGGAATGAGATAAGAAAGAAATGGTTAAAGTGATCAAAATAAAGGTCGGCCTCCTTTTTGAGCCGACTTAACATTTTGGGTATTTTATACCCGCTCTAAATCTATTGCCTGGAACCTAAAAATCAACTATGAGAAATTTATTTTATTATACCATCAACTTTAATATATTAAAACAAACAACATTTCACTAACCACAATAAGTCCTGAGACCTATTTCACCAACTTTCACAATTAAACAGTTATATCAATTAAATTTCTAAAACAATTAAATACTTATTTTAAATAGAAAATACCAGGCCATTGGAGAGGATGTTACATTCCTCTATTCCCACTGCTCCGTTTGAGCATAATTCTCCCATTCCCACTGCTCCTTTTACTTCAGTTCCCACTGCTACTTCTGTTCCCACTGCTTCTTCTGTTCCAACTTCCAATACTTCCAATCCCACTGCTCCTTTTGTTCCAGTTCCCACTGGTCTTCCTATTCCCACTGTTACCTCTAATAACATTCCCACTGGTCATACTATTCCCACTGCTTCTACTGTACCTCCACCTCAAAGAAAATCAACTCGATCATCAGGGCAACCTGCATGGTTTAAAGATTTTGTTGTCAAATTACCTGGTTCCACTGTTGCTTCAGTAATTTCAAATACTCCTCAATATCCACTTTTCACTAAGTCTGACTTTAAGGGCATACCTAAGAATTACATAGCTTTTTTAGCTAATGTTTGTAGTTCTGTTGAGCCCACTACTTACCATCAGGCAAGTAAAGATGAGAATTGGGTTGAGGCCATGAATAAAGAGTTAAAGGCTTTGGAAGTAAATGATACTTGGGAGTTGACTTCTTTGCCTGAAGGTCATAAAGCTATTTCATCCAAATGGGTTTATAAAACTAAGTATAACCCTGATGGTTCCATTGAAAGATTAAAAGCCAGGTTGGTAATTCGAGGCTTTGACCAAAGGGAGGGTCAAGATTATAAGCATACCTTTTCTCCTGTTGCTAAGTTAGCTACAGTTAGGGTATTAATAGCCATTGCCACTGTCAAAGCTTGGCCTCTGCATCAATTGGATATTAATAATGCATTTTTGCATGGGTATATTGATGAAGATATTTACATGATGCCACCAGAAGGATATACTTTAGCCAAGCCTGGTCAAGTTTGTAAACTTAAAAGGTCATTGTATGGGCTAAAACAGGCATCAAGACAATGGAATCAAGAGTTGTCCAAATTTCTGATTTCATTAGGCTTTTCTCAGTCCAAGCATGATTATTCACTCTTTGTGAAAGAAGTGGATGGTTCTTTTACTGCTGCACTTGTGTATGTGGATGATGTTTTGATCACTGGTAATTGTGATAAAACAATTCAAGCTACCAAATCTGCACTTGACGAGAAGTTTACCATCAAAGATCTTGGTTTAGCTAAGTACTTTATGGGAATAGAAGTTTGCAGGACAGATGCTGGTACTTTTCTTAATCAAAGAAAGTATATTCTGGATTTACTGCAAGATGTGGGCCTAACTGCAGTTAAACCAGTCTCTTTTCCTCTTCCTCAAAATTTGAAGCTTTCCTTAGAAAAGGGGACTCCTTTAGCTTTGCCTGATACTTATAGGAGACTGGTTGGCAGACTATTGTATCTTACTATGACAAGACCAGACATTAGCTATGCTGTGCAACATCTTAGCCAGTTTGTGTCTTGTCCAAAGGAGCCTCATATGCAAGCTGCTATGCATTTATTGAAGTACTTAAAGGGCACAGTTTCAAAAGGCTTGTTCTATCCTATTCAGCCCAATCTTAAGGTCACAGGCTTTTCAGATGCTGACTGGGCATCTTGTTTGATGACAAGAAGATCTTTGACTGGTTATTGTATATTTTTGGGTCATTCTCTTGTTTCTTGGAAAACTAAGAAGCTGAATACAGTGTCTAGATCTTCTACAGAGGCTGAGTATAGGAGTATGGCAGCTACTACTTGTGAGCTTATTTGGCTTTCTTATTTGCTCAAGGATTTACATATTCCTGTCCAAGTTCCAATCACTCTCTTTTGTGATAACAAAGCTGCTCAACAAATAGCAGCCAACCCATGTTATCATGATCGTACTAAACACTTGGATATTGATTGCCATTTTACAAGAGATAAAGTACAAGATGGTTTTTTACAGACTGCATATATACCTACACATCTGCAACTGGCAGACATCATGACCAAGGCATTAAACAAACAGCAGCATTCCTTTCTCGGTAACAAGTTGGGAGTTTCAGATCCTCCAACTTGAGGGGGGTATATGGAATAATATGAAGTTCAGGGTCATTAATGTAAATATCAGAAGTGTAGGGGTCTGTAATGTAAATATGTTAAATTAGTTAGTTAGAAGTTAGTTAGGCCATTAATCACTGTAATTATGCATATATAATCGTTTGTATAGTTCAGTTCAATGTAATGGTTGTAATATAATCAATCTTTTCTCTCAATCAATATGAATTGCTTCCGCTTCTAGACTTCTAGGTATCATATCGATGAGTTACCGGTAAAAGGGAATATCAAATTAACATATAAATTTCATAAACAGAGTTGGCTTATGATAAAGTTATAGACTATCAATACTACACCCGTTTCAAAAATGTGAAAAACTTTCTGGGCGAAGTATCCAAATTTCAGAATAATGCCACATGTCCCTCGTTGGCAAAGTTTCAATCCGAATTTACCAATTTTTCTACTAGTAAGCCTACACAATGTTGATAAGATTGTTTTTGATCCACTACATTCCTCTATTAGATCGGCATAGAGGGGTATTTACACATATGACTAATAGTCAAACTATTCCATTGAACTATATGCCTAGTCAAATATAGCATTCAAAGTAGGTAACATAAGATCTTTTGCCGCCTGCAGAGCTAAATAGTATCTCGAGGAACTTGTATATACTAAAATGAAAAAACATTTTATGAACAAGAATACTCCGCAGTAGAATTGAGCGAGTTAGCGAGTGAGAGAGAGATTCAATATATACTTATATACGGAAACAGAAGGAGGCTCCCCTCATGATAAGAACTTGTGGACATTTAGTTAGCTAGCATTAATATAATAACAAACATATTCATACTAAAGAGACATATATGGATCAAAAGAAGAATGCGCACAAATAGACATGTATGGTGCAAAGGAAGAGAACAAAAAATAACAAATGGAAGCCAATGGAAATGGATCTTTGGTCCTCAAAGGAAGATCTCTTTCCGTGCATGCTGAACGATTTTCCTAGCTCCCGTGCAGTCTTGCCAGTAGTAACTGTGTTATAGCGTGTCTCAGCCACTTTTGGCATCTTCCCAATGTCAAGTTCTTTATGGTTTCCCATGGCGTTGCTCCTTCTTTCTGACATTATCTCTGTTCTAATTCCTTCTTGATTCCTTTTCCGTACGATAGAAGGAATTAAAAGATGATCTCTTTTTGGGGTCATAATACTTGAAATGATCTCGTGCTTCCTGGGAAAGTATTAATTAATAGTTCATATCCTAAGTCCTAAATTATGCAGTATTCTGTTTTATCAGAATCAACCATGCATAGAAACTTACATGCAATACATCAAGATGCGCTTTGGCAGGAGATCGTCCCATGCTCTTTGATGGACAGTTCCATCAGTACTAGGCTCGAAAGCAATTTCCCTGGAAAATAATTTATAAGAACCAAGCTTATAGACTCACAAGAATTTGGAGGAATGTCAAGTTCATAGTGATTTCTTTGTTTGAAGATACAAAAACTTTATGGAGAAATAGTGATTACTTAGGTAAGCATTTCCGGTGATATGACATAGGGCAGCGCCTACAGACTGCAAATTGCAATTCATGGACATCTTTATCTTCTCCTTGGTCACAATAATGGCATTTATGTATTGGACAAGTGAAGGATTCTCCTGCAGCTATTCCACTTAAAAGTTTCTTGGCCTGGGTTTCATCAGACGGGTAGAGCGACTTTGCAACACATTCAGGAAAGGGAAGACCTAAAACGAGTAATTAGATGGACAATACTTCAGTTAACATCAACATATATCTATATTCCACTTGAATTCCGTATACAATTGTAAAGTTGGCACGCACACACAGAACCAAAGTAAACAAAAAAACAAATAAAATAAAATCATTGTGGTGGCATTTAAAAGCCAACAATGATGCTGAGAAGACAAATAATGTACATTTGTGTCATAAGGAGTCAAATGTTCAATTTATATAGTTAGCGTGCCTCGGTTGAATCTTTAACAGAGCCAAGATTGTAGCAACTGTTGGTCATGCTAATGACGAGTATTTCCATAATTTGAAGTATTTGAAAAGTATAGCTATAAGAATCTCCAACTTGTAAAGATTCATTATAGATCATCATCAAAAACCATAATAATCATGTCTTTTCCATAATAAATAAACCTCCATTTTGTCAGAAGAAATTGAATTACAAGGTCACTTGGGAGAGCTGTCAAGAACAGGAATATTGTTGATTTTAGCTGAAACTTTGCCCAACACAAACAGTTGTAAAACGAAGATTGTTCAAATAGTATCAATTTGGTGGGGAACTGTCATAAGAAATAAGTTTGTACCATATAGTGTGTGTGTGTGTGTGTGCGCGCGCGCGTGTGTTTGTAAGAACTATTAAGCAATAGTGTGCATAAACTGGAGGTTCACAGACTGTTTGGTTGACAATGGCATATGTCCAGCAACAATCAGTCAATAATATTTGACAAAAACATGCATCTAACATTTATATGTTTTTTAGGTTAATAATAGAACCTCAATAGCTGAAGACTTATCAGAGGAGCCCAATTTTCCACAGACAAAGCACTGATGTCTTTGGTATTTACAGTTATCGCAAAGAAAAGTAGCAATCCCCTACATACATAATTCGAAGATGTTTATGCTCAAACCAAGTGAACGCAGTAAGAATGAAAAGGTTACAGATAGGTTCATACCTCATATTGAGCTGCATTTTCAAAGCCAATAGACTCACAACTAGTGTCAACTCCCGCTTCTATGGTTGGATGGAAGGATCATATACACTGTCCTTCACAACTGCCATATTAAGAGAATTAATATAATGTATATACTCATATAACTTGTGTACAATAATTGATTATTCGTTAAGCACTACTGCAAATGTTAATGCATGGAAATCATGCGGAGTACATGTCTCAATCAAGTCAAAATACAGAGAGATTAGATACATACACGAGAACATCACCACCATTATCGCAGAATGCACAAACGGAATCATATAATCCTTCAGCTTCTTCATCAAAGTCATCATCATTTCCCATCTCATCGTCAGAGTCTATGAACTCGGATTTCTCAGTTGCTTTCTTTTCCTTCAATACAAAATAAAAAAAGAACTAAATTCGATTCCAAATCACAACAACAGAATACAAAACAATAACATTACAAAACATATGAATATTCAAAAAAATTTGCTTATCGACCTCAAAAAGAGTTTCTCTTCTCTCAGGATTCTCCATCTCCGCAAGAAGCATTTCAATATACTGTCAAATAAGTAACCTGTCAATACACATTCCACTATTTCTCATGTATATACACATTTCTATACATATATCATTGTACACAAGCAAATGAAACTGTAATTAACTACATTAACATTACACTACAATTATCAAACCTTCGATTTTGCCAAATCCTTATCATTAGCCACAGCACTTCGTATTATAGTCATATGACCCTTTAGGCACGTCTCTAGAGGTTCAACCACATCATACGAACTACATAATCAAACCAATTTCACTCCAAATCAATATCCAAACAACAATTCAAAAAATATACTTATATATCTATATATACACATATTATTGTACTGTAACCTACCATACACGGTTAAATAAAACAGAGATGATGATTAACAGGAGTAACGGACCTCAGAGTTTTGATCAGGTGACTCAAAATTTCATCTCTGGAAGCTTCAGCACTCCTCTTCGAAAAATGAAGAAACCGAACAATAATTAGAATAGATTTCATGATGTTTTCGTAACTTTCCCGTGGCTTTTCAAGTTTTATCCACTTTTTCGTTTTCGAGAACACGTAAATATCCGGAACGGCAACCGAAATATCATATCTCCAACCGATTACTTCTTCATACACTGACTGTAGAGATCCGTCCGTACTTCCGAGCAAAATCGAAACCGACGTTTCACCGTCGACGATCACGTCGTGATCGGAGAAATGTAGAGGTAAATCGGAAAACGAAATGACTAATTTATTTGAGTTAACAAAGTGATAGTTTGTAACGTAAGCTGGAAGTGTTTCACCTTCTTTATCGGAAGAAGAAGCCGAGGTTACTGAAAGTAGTAGTGTGCTACTAACCTACTACCGCCTACTGGTAGTGCTACCGCTAAACAGAGAACGTGTTACGTGTTTATTTGTTTAGATTTTTTTAATAAGTACATTAATTACATAAAAACATCCTCAACATGGATAGTTATTACATGAGAGTGAAACATTTATCAGAGATAACTTAAAATAGTAACGTATACAATTGTGATATGACGGATAGAGTAATAAATGTTAGGATAAAAAACAAATGATTTAGACCCTATTTGTTTTCGATTTAATGGTTGAATATTAAATAACCTTTATTTATTAGCTTATGATGATATTAATATTTTGTTTCTTACTTCTAAAGAAGTAATATACTCTGTATTTCTCTACTTCCAAATTAAGAAATTAAAAATCACAAAAAATATACTCCGTATATACGTAAGATACTAGCTGTGTAATAAGCGAACGTTACAACCATTTATGAAGTAATCATCCAAGAGTTCCTTCACATCGACTCAAATGCACACAACAATAAAGAAACAAAAAACTCATCACCATAAGCTAACAAAAGTACATCAAAATTCTAAAACCCGTTATGACTACCAACATCTCTTATTTATTTTGAATTACAAAACAGCCATCAATCCCCTGAAAACAGCCACCATCACCACCGATCGCCACCCAACGATCCGGCAAGAGCCAGACGGTGTTGACGATCTTGCGGCCGTAGCCGAACCTTTCCCTTTCCCTTTTCCACCATCAGCTACCGGACCATCAGCCACCGGTGCAACATCCGGCACTGGTGCAGGCGCGGGTGCTGGGGGTGGTATATCGGTCCCGAAAATTGCTTCAGGAAGTAACACTTCATTCACCTCATAAATTGCCACAGGGTCCTTATCATGAACACTACTACTAACCATAGTATTAGTCCATCCAGACCCAATGTGTACCGTACCCGTAGTATCCGTAAAATTTAACGTGTAGGACCCACCTGCCAATGTGTTAATCGGGCCCGAACCACTAAGGTTTTTAAAATCCGATAACGAATAATAATGTGGCAAAACATGGAAAAGACACAATTGTTTTAGTTGATCCGATGTAAGGTTCGAAAGTGACGGTTTTTTAAGGTTAGAAAAGGCTTTATCTTTCGGTACAAATAGAGTGATTCCCTCTTCGGTGTCGTTGGCTTGGGCTTGTAGTGTTTCGATTAGTTTAGTGGACTCAAGGTACTTTAAAAAGGTCGAGAATGGGCCCGCCACGCTTAGGAGGTTGGTTAGGTTGACGTATTCGGGCATGGGTTCGGGTGCGGGTGCTGGGGTTGGGGGTAGGGTCAGGGTAGTTGGGGTTGAAAGAGCTACTAGTGATGAACCATAACCTGAATCAGAACCGCCATAATGCCATATCCTGCTTGACCATAAGCTAATGTGGCACATAAAAACAAGAATGTACAAGTTATAGTGAAAATGGTGGTGGTATACATTCTTATAATATGATTCTTCAAATTCCTGCAAAACATTAGAAACCATGTTACATATTATTTTATTTAAACGATTCATGACGGTGTTTAGAATTTAATAAATAAATTAGGAGCCTATTATGACCTTTATTACTACAGGAATCTTATGCATCAGGTTAAACTTTATTATTAGTCCAAAATACAATAGAATGATAGATCTCAAGATTCTAACTTTCAATTTCTAATTTTGTAGATGCTGCAGCAGGTGACTTAATTACAAATTTACCCTTGAATCAAAACATCTAAACTAGGCCTAGTTTTCTGATTGGATGTAATTTTTCTCTTAAACTCATCCATCACATCTTTAGACCCATATTTAACTTTATAAATTTAGGTCGTCATTTTTATAACCGAAATATTATGGGCCAAGATATATATGAATAAAATTTGATATAACACAATAATGATGAATCCCCCAAAGACTAAAGTATTAAAAACAGACAATTAAGTGAATTCTTTCTTCTTCTGTTTTTTTTTTTAATTAATAAACACCTATACAAGAACATATATATAGCTATGATCTATGATCATGAATATATATTCTGTAATTCTCTCTACATAATATAAAGCTTTGATATGATAGTATAATGCAACACATGCAATTAATACAAGAATCATAGAACTAAATGTTTTATGTATACAATCCCATTTCAAGAACAGGAATTAAAGGCCTACATACATTGTGCAATGTAGTACTAGAACATAACACAAGATCCAGATCAATCATATGAAGCAAGAAAAGACTAAAATTATAATCAATGCATGAGAATATAATCCCACTTAGATTACTTAAAAAAGAAGCAAACTTGAGAGAGGCAAAAACTGACCTTTGACAAGAGGATCGAGTTCAAAGAGAACAAAAGGTGAAGTGCAATGATAATGTAGTGAAGATTGGAATATGTATGTATACATATATATATATAATAAAATAAAATAAAGAGTCTTTTGTCGGTCAGAGTGTGAGAGCTAGTGCAGGTTACTGTAATAATTTACTAAGTATGCCTTAATGGACGGCAAATCGAAGAGGATCAAACGCTGAATCTAATGGTGCAATTTTCATAATTTTTCGATTTGTCGTTTGTGAGATATTTAACTTAAGGGGTAAATGGGTTTTGTATTCTCTTTGTACACATGGCATCATATCATTCATTGGTTCCTCTATTCTCACACAAATTTTTTGTCTCATTTGAACCTTACCCTAGAAGTATAATCATAATAATCTACTAGGTCCAAAGTAACGGAAAATTAAAGTATAATCATTAATTTCTTTGTTTATTGATATATATAAGTATATAATATAATAATAATCTACTAGGTCCAAAGTAACGGAAAATTAAAGTCACTTGAAGGGACTCATATACTCATTGTGTAACTTGAAATTAAGTTGAAACTTTGAAAGTGTCCAAAATTCGTATCTATACACTTATATCAGTCCATATTAATTAACTATGATATTGATCTATAAAATAGATGACCAAAACTCTAGATTACATAATGTTTTTTACATATACAAACATTAATTAATAAATGTACCAAATCTTGCACGTAAGATATGCTGCTCTCATCCAAAATCCTGAAACAAAGCACGTGCTATCAGGACAACTCGGGAAAGATAAAGATAATGTAGAATTTCCATTTGGTAATCAAAAATAGTCCCTCAACATTTTGCTAGATATATGTCTTCACACTTCAAAGTACCAAATATCTTTGATAATGTGAAATTGTAAGTGACGAATTTTGTAACTACGTTTTTATAGAGACTTATAAAAAATGAAGATCATAGGACAAATTCTGTAATTTACTCGAGTTATATAATTAACAAAATCTGAGGGAAGGCACGTGCAAATGCATTGAGATTTGGGGTTAAGACGTAATTAAAGAAGGGATTGAATCTAAGAACGGTGCCAACGGCAAATCGGTTTGGATATTCGGTTGCAACCGGTTGGATGGAGGGATGCCATCAGTAATCAGCTGCAAACCGGTTTCATGGAGGAACCGATTATAATCAGTAAACTGATTCAAATCAGTTTCATTTTGGTGGGCCTCATTCGATTAAAATAGTAATTTTTTTTTTTAATTTACGTAAATAAAGGGGTAGTGTGTGTCGCTTTCACTTCGTGGGCCGCATTATTTGGGTTTTTTTTTCTTCTTTTGGCTGGGCAAGTGGCCATCTGTCACATATATTTTTTTTATTTTATATTTTATTTTATTTATTTATATTAAATAATTAAAATGAAAATAAAGTGGTTTGGAAGTGGTTAAATTGTTGGCATTGAAGAAAATCAGTTTTGAATCAGTTGGTGGAAAGCTGATGTAGCGCTGATGTGTCATAAGTGGTTTGGAAGTGGTTCAACCACGGTTGGAAGTGGTCTAAGTTAAAAATTACATGCAAATCAAATTTCAGAAAGATGCAATCCCACTCGTGTTTTATATAAGACAAAAAAAAAAGGCGTTGTTTTTTATTTGTTTTAAAAAACGAAACACGTACGGATTTATATAATGCAGTTTATAGAGACAGTTTATTTATATGTTTACAAATATGGAGTGTATATAACTTGCAACAAAAACCATTGTTACAATGTAATACTGGGAATGACCAAAGAGACGCGCACACATCTACAGAGGCGAGCTCGGAAATTTAAATGAAGGGGGGAAAAAAATTTGCTCATTCTTCATAGTAATAAGGGGGCAAAATTTTAAGATTGTCGACATTAATACCTTTATAAAATTCTTAACTTAACTTTATATATTTGTTTTATGTAAGAGAAATTTATATGTAGAAGTACGAGTTCTTAAATAGTACCAGTAGTATTATAAAACATAGAAACAAAAAACAAAAATGATGGATTTAGGATTTCACAGCTACGAGGATAAAAATCACTACGAAAATTTTAAAAAATAATCGTTAGAATTAGTCTCATTGCAATAAGCACGAGATAAGAATAAGAGGGTCAATTGTTGCATATTATCAATTTATCATCATTGGCCTTGAGACTAAAGGCCCAGTGAAGCCCAAGAACTAAAGAGGACATGCTAAATTTTAGCCTTTAAGCTATGGATATTTGAGGTTTACTTCCTCTTTAAAATATGGAGTATCTAATTGCAGTATTGCTTGAACCAAAACTTAGGTACTTTTTTATGGTTATCTTCATGCATCATTGCATTGTATATGTATCATCATTTAACTGTTTCTAGACTAACTCAGATGATGTGTAGAAGATGAAAGTTTTGAATAACCAAACCCAACCATAACTGAACCAAACTAGACCAATAAATCTAGCCAATAGCATGGTAAACTTTGAAACAAGCTAAAAAGCAGAACCAACTAATAACAAATGAGAAAAACAGCAAGTCAATTAAATCTTAAAACAGAGAGAAAATTAGGAATATTTAGCCTTAATCTCCCTCTTTATTAAGGATCAACACAAGTACGAAAAAAACAAGCCTTTCACTCAACAGCTTATGGCATCAACACTACAATTGAATTTGCCTACATATCACACTAAGAAATCAGAACCTTTAGTTGAGGTTTTCTAATAATATTTCTATGAAAAACTGTTGTCTTTTTGTCTATTCAGCTGTAGCCCAATCCTTTCGGATGTCAAAGGAATAGCTGATCTCCAAGTAGCACTTGTTGTCATCATCGACAAACTGCAAAAATAACATTTTAAATATCACTGTCTTCACAAGTATTTGAACACTAATAGTATGAGCTAATATTTCAATTTACCTTTGTTTTAGCAGAGTAGGAGCCTCTTGCAAAATAGCCAGAAGGGGTTGTGTCCTCAGGCATCTCATAGGTATACGGTTCGGGCTGTGGACTAAAGGTTCCAAGCATCTCTTTTGTGTTATCCACTGCAAACATAAGAGCCCAGAAAATTTTCACCTACAAATCCAACTCATGCTATGGCCCTAGAGGCTAGAAGTGGCAGTCATGACTCATTTACTTTCGAATGGGTTGATTCAGGTTAATTTTGGTCTCTAACGGTTCAAAGTTCAAACATGTAAGAAAATAGCTTTGAAGAAAACACGTCAAATGGTCGAAAGATGCCAAGAGTATTACAAAAGTTTAACTATTATAGCAACTACATAGCTATTGTATCAACTTATCATATTTACCACACTTAATGTTCATAATTTGCTTTTCTGCAGAAAGTTATTCGTGCCGACCCGACCCGACCCATGCAATAATGACTCGTTTTGACTCGCACCCATTTGACCCGTTACCCAACCCGCCAACTTTGCCGCCTATATATGTTTTGAAGAGCGTTGGTGCACTAGAGAAGCTTACCTTTGACACCAGTTTTCCAGACGTTGTTGGTGTACTTGAGGCCTGCAACGATGTTATGGCTGACTTGAAACGAGAACCTGAGACTGTAACGACACCCTTCTTTTAGAGTAAACCAACGGCCTTCGGGTTTGCCATTTTCAGGTATGGGAAGAACAATATCAGATCGCCCAGGAGACACGATTGAAAGGCTAAGGATCTTTACTTCTGGTTCTAGAGATTCTGAAAACAAAATGAAACCATAGTTTCAATCACAGTGGTTTATGGCAAATGAGTTCAGGAAGTTAAACATGTAGTAGCCTATATAAAAAAAGAGTCATTGTTAATTTCAAACAGGTCAAATCGGTAAAATGAAAAAGATTAGCTACACACAGAACGGGTCAAACATAATGTATTAATATGCTTACAACCTCCTAAAATGCTTTTTTAACAGAACTACGTAATTACTTTTAAAACCATATTTATGTAGTACTCCGTAGTTATTTATGCAATTGATGAAAAATGGGTTGGCAAGTTAACCCGACCACCCAACACGTTTTGACCCGTCCCATCAGCAGCTCAGTAAGTCCCTATGCAATCGGCACCGAAAATGTATACCCTCCCTTATTCGGATGCTCACAATAGCATTTTACCATTTCGCCCCTAGCTAATCAATAACATTATTTTGGGCCTTTTGGCAGCATTCATTGATCAATTCCTTTAGACTACATGGCAATAAATGAATTTATTTTGGGCACATTCTAGTACATGTATTCATGACATTTTAACATATACAAACATTCATGTATCAAATTCAGAAAAATTATTAAAAATACCTCCAACATTGTTAATATCAACATTTCCAAGAAGCTGTTCCTTCCACTTTCTCAAGCTCTCATCATCCTAAGAATCAGAATCATATGTAACATAAATTATGATCACAAAATTAAATAGAGATAAGAGTACATTGAGATAAATAGACAAATAATAAACATGATGAATGATGATAGAATTGTTGTACCTTATCTTTTTCAAATTGTTCTTTAAGGGTACATTGAGGACCCAATTGAATTTTATTACCTTCTGCATCTTCACCTTCATCTTCTGTTTCATACAAAGAAGACTCACTCTCAACTCTTTTCATATTACCATGGTTATTATCTTTCTCATCACCACTTTCTTCATACCCACTTTTTTCTCCTTCTTTCTTTTCTTCAAACCCCATTATTCTGGAACTACAATCAGCTCCAACATCCAATTAACCCACTAGTCAATTCCGACCCACATCAAAAATTTGACTGTTTTTCACGAAAGGTCAAATCTTTATGAATTTACAAAATTAAGGCCAAGAATTCAAGAAAGTAGAAAAATTACAAAAGGGTTTGTGTTGTTTCGGGAATCTTGAAATGTGGGGTTTGTTTGGAAATTCAAGAATCCAAGAAATGTGAGAGGAAAAAACAAGAAAGAACTTTTAATTGATTTGGGAATTGGGGGTTTCTAATTGAGGTCTATTTTGTTGAAATTTTAGATGTTTTGAATGGACGAGAGAAAATATAGAGGTGTAATTGGGGAGGTTGAAAAGAAATAATGAGAAAATTAATAAAAGAAAATAGGAAAATGGGTTTGTGGTGATCCGAATCTTGTGTCCGAAAAAAAGAATGAGCGCCCCATGGGCCATGGCTATGACCAGGGTGTGTTTATTCAACTTATGTCCTAATGTTAAAACTTAGACTCCTCCCAATGGTGACGTCAACTGACGCCATCAGTTGACGCCAGTTCAGCGCCACGTTAGCTTTTCCCCTAACTGACACAAACTGACACTACACTCCCTACAGTAGCATCACTTCTCTTTTTTCTGGACCCACTTTTACCAAAATACATTTATTATTATACACTAAACAAATAATAAAAAAGAAGTTGGTCCCACACTTTACAAACGACGTCCGTCGCCAAACCAACGATCCTTAAACCGACGCGCAACTGATGTTTTGGTGCCTATGGTGTCAGTTTGGTTTTGAACATCAGTTGGCAACCGATGCCCCCTTCCGACGCCACTAGGAGGAGCCTTACTATTACATTATTTTTGGGGATAATATGCATATAGATCATTGAAGTATGTATTAAAGAAACAATACTAAAGGTCATTTGATTTTCAAATATGTGTCAATCAAATTTAATGTACAATTTCATTATACCAGTTTAAATAATTTAAAGTCATGAATCGATTAACGTAAATTAGGGCAAACGGTTTCTAAGTGTAGTATACTTGATATCATCATAATGAATATTGTGAGGATGTTCTATATTCGGTCTTCGACCTTGTGAGGATGTTCTGTATTCAGTCTTTGTAACATCCCCAAATCGAGCCTAGAAGAAAAAGGTATTTTCTTTAAATTATTTATGCGATTTAAAGTTTTTACCTGTGTTTGATTTTAAATTTAATAGGTAAATGAGCCTCAGGAAATATTGTGACTATTGAAATGTTAGCTGTTTTAGATAATTTTAGGTGACGGTAAAATAAAATAATTTTCTCGCATTTGAAATCGAGGTTCCAGACAATAGGTCAAAGAAGAGTATAATATTACACTGTAAAATAAGGAGGGGTCGGTTTAATAAATTAGGAGACCGACCTAACTTTCCCCAATTTCATTGTTCTTCATTTGATTCCTTCAAAACCTTACTCACAAATCACCAACTCAAATTAGTAGTGAAGATTTGATGCATGTTTAAACAAGATTAGAAGATTGAATCCTTGAAACTCATCACTATCATCATCTTATTCTTGCTTTATCTTCTAAGTAAGTTCTTGTCTACCTAAATAGAGAAATTAGGTTATATGTGTTTTGTTTGAATTGTGATGATATGATGCTTAAATCTTTGTTATATGTTGATATTAGAAGTTGTTATGACCAAAGTTTGGTGAAAATTCGAGTTTGAAACTGAGTTTGGTCAATTTGTGATTTGTAGTTCGTAGTTGTAAGTTACAGGTCTGATTGGAGCTGGAAAGCATACAAACGCGATCCCACAACTTGACCTGGATCGCGTTCCTCAGTTATAAACTGGGTTCTTCGCAATTTAGACTATTAAACGCGATCCTAGCCTCGAACCCGGATCGCGTTCATCAGTGTTATTTTGGCTCAGCAAATTTTGAACTATGGAACGCGATCCCAAACCCCTAACCGGATCGCGTTGCTTAGTGTTATTTGGTAACCGAAAGTTTTCTTCTTGGGAACGCGATCCCACCACCTTTAGCTGGATCGCGTTTCCCTTTGTAATTTTGAAGAATTTGAGATTTTGTGAACTTATGTGAATCTAACCCTTATGTTGTTTAGTTATCGATATTTCTTGATTATCAATGAATGTAATTGAGTATAGTCATAATTAAATTATGAAACAAGTCATTAACTTGTGTTTTAATTTGTGTTTACAGAGATACCGAAGACTCAATAAAATAAGACTTTTGAGTTAGGAGACTGAAACTGACAGGTGAGTGGACTGGTTCTCACAATTTAATCTTGGTGTTAACAGTTAGTTGCATCAATTTTAAGTTGCTTGTATTGACTGATTTATCATTACGATAATGATAGGATTGTTGATTAAACTTGTGGTTTGATAGATTGATTGTTTGCTAGTGAATAATTCCATGATAGGTTGGAATGATAGAGGTCAATTTTGGGTTTAGTTGCTATAGGTTAATCCTTATGGGTCGGATGAACATTCGTTGTGAATTAATCCATATTGGTTAAAGATAGCAATAAACTATCGGTAAAAATCTCTGTATTGGCCTGCAGTTGATTATTAAGTGTTCTTGGAGTGCCACCGCGGACTGAGGGTATCTCAAGAACCACCGATCCTCTGTTTGATTGTTTATTTAGATGATTGTTGTGAATTGATTGTTATACTAAGTTAGATTGTTAGATTTAGTTCATTCACTTAGCTTTGTGCTAATTCCCCACCTACTCTTGCAGGTTAACTTTTGGGATATGATTAGGCAATGGTGTTGTTTTGAAGAAATGTTTGACAATGGGAACTCTGATCGTTTTGGATAAATCATGTTTGTTAACATAACACCCAGTTATTGTATTAGCGTTGTAATTATACTTAATACTTATAAACTTATAATGTTTTGGTATGACTAAATGTCGTATATATAATGTTATATCTATCTTGGTATGAATGGGATTTACGCTTCCGAAAAAAAAAAAAAAAAAAAATTGTCTTAAAACTTGGGGTGTTATAAGTTGCAGCTCAATTGGTGATACTAAGTGGTAAGACTTAGTATTAAAGGGATTCAAGTTCGAATCCAACAACCTACCTGTGAGGTGAATACCACAGGTGATGTGGTTGGGGTGCATTGGGCTGCAGACCTGGCCCAGTGGGTTTATATTAACATTGCTCCTCAGGCCCAGCTGTAGACCGCGTGAGCCCAGTGGGCTCAGGGGGAGGGTGTTACAGTCTTCGACCGAGTCAATAGAGTTTTTGATTTATGCGAACATTTTCTTTCTATTGCTGAATCAACTGTTCAAATCGCCATTCAAACTTACAACTAGATGAATTCACTTCACTTCTCAACCAACCATTAAAGTCTCTTCCAACAACCACACCATTAGCGTACATAACTCTACGCTGTTTCACACCTCTTTCCTTCCCTAGCAAGGTTGTCTCGCTCCCAAGCCCTTCAAGACAATTTCCAAAACCTTATGTCTTGTTTTCTCTTATGTTTTAACAAAAAGACGTTAGGTGCATTCCTTTGTATCCGTTTTTAGTCATTTCAGCGTACGTGAAGTATCCGTTTTTAGTCATTTCAGCATATGTGACATCAATTTGATATATGAATGACATGTTTGAAATATTTGAGAATCGAGTACCAGCTTTTATAGTTTTGCATCATTTCATGGGGGTGCATGGTGTTTGTACTACTGAAATCGTTATGCCATTTTCTTCTATAGTAGAACAATTCAAATTCAAATATATATATATAAAAAAAAAGTAAATGTTTATTTATGACAGATTGTTTTCCATGTTATCTTTAAGTATTAAATGATTAAATCATGCTATTTTGGCACCAAGTAATTGTTTTCTTAACAAATTCAATATCCTTAATTTTGTTTTAGTGATATCTTAATTTTACCGAACGAAAATCACCATGAGCTCTATGAGCCCGCTCCCGAGTTGTTTTTTGGAAGGAAGAGAAGAGAAGCGGAAAGAAATAGAAATCACTTTGTGTTCTCGAGTTTTGTTTGCAAATGGCCCACAAAGGGAACCAGCTTATGCAAATTTGACAATAAAGAATATATGAGTTTTGTCGATGCCCAAAAAGGACTCACAATTAAGAATCGTGCCATAAAAGGATTTAAGTTGTCAAAAAAGTTTAATTAAAAAAAAACTCATATTAAATATTCAATAGATACGTGACATTTTTTCCGCCGTTCAAAAAAAAAAATCTCAAATATTCAATAAATACGTGACATTTTTTACCAAGACAATATACGGTATAAACAATAATTTTACTTTTTTAAGTGCTTAAACCTGAATTTCATTTTTAGGGTAAAATCATTTTATTGCACGATTTCAAAATGTTTAATCCTTTTATGGCACGATTTCAAAATACTAAATCATGACACGTTTTTATGAAACGGTAATTTTACCCTTAATTAAACTTTTTTGACAACTTAAATCCTTTTATGGCACAATTTTGATATGTGAGTCATTTTGGGCATCGACAAAACTCATATTTCCTTTATTGTCAAATTTTGACAAGTTAGTTACCTTTTTAAGCCATTTGACCTTCATTTCTCTCTAAATTTTTTATCCAAAAATGGGAAGAAATGGAAGGATGAAAGATAAAACAAGTTATAAAATGTGCCTTACTTCTATTTCTCTTCAACTCGAAAATATGAATCCATATAAATTTCATTTCATTTCTTTTCAACTCGGAAACGCATAAATTCTTTCACTCATAAAGTGGGGAGCAGAGCCTAACAGATCCTCAACGATGCAAATAGTCATTTTTCTAAGAGCACCTCCAATGATACATTTCCTAAAGCTTTTTCTAAAGCTTTTTACTATTTAAAAAAGCTTTACAAAAAGCTTTACAAAAAGCTTTTCAATATCTAGTGTTAATTTTATGGCAAAGCTTGAGATTTAGCAAGTTATAGGTATAGTAGACCCTATGTATTTTGGTTATTTTATTATCATTTAATGAGGTTTATGTCCTATAAAGCTTTTCTTCATTGGAGGTATAGCTTTTTACAAAAAAGCTTTTGAATGAAAAGCTTTAGAATATGTATCATTGGGGATGCTCTAACACAAAACCCTTCTTCAACATTAAAGTATTAAATTAATTTTGAGCCATGATTGGGCCAACTATTACCAATATCTCAATGTTGTGCTTCTTATAAGCAGTGGGTACATTTGGACTTGTAAACTGCTCAAAAACAAGGCCCAGTCAGGCTAAGGGGATAAACGGATGAATATGTCTACAAAAGGGATTGATTTGGAACTAAAATATAGTAAGATAACAAATTTACGTTTATTCGGGTGGCGGGTGGCCCCTCACCAATCAGTCTCACGGTCAATATAAGAGAGGTAAATCACGTAATCCTTGATTAAAGAAACATGGGGACAGAGATTGAAGTTATGACCTCCGCCTTTATACTACATGCCCCCACCACTAGGTACCATCGCGGGGATGATAACAGTAGCGGTCCCACATTGGGGGCACTGTGGCCACCGCCCACACCAGATTTAAGAAAAAAATAATGCATTACGTTAAATTAGTTAGTCCAGCAGTATTGCCCTCAGGCCCAATTGAGAAATATATAAAACTTAGGCTCAACTAAGGTGAATGTGTTGCTTACGACGGAAAATGTGTATATGTCTGTGTATGCGAGTGTGATAGATATATATTTAATTTATAGAAACACTAATATAGAAGATGAAAAACACATAAAATATGCAATAGTTAGCTATAAATTCCATAAATTTTTTATGGGTAATAGTATGGAGTATAATTTTTTTTACATATATGGTGTGTATGTGTTAACAACTTACTATTTGTGTGTATACGATTAGCTATATAAAAACCGCTAGCCTACCATCTAGCTTGTTGCCCAGTAGCAGATTTCGTAGCCTATATAGTCAGTTTTCGGGCTAGACTCAATACCATGGTTGTAAAAGTCGGCCGACCAGGCCGCCTAGTCGGCGATTAGTCGGGATTCAGAGGTCTTCCGACTCAACCTGCCCCTAGTCGCTCAAATTGGTCGGTCAACGCCGGTCAGCGACGGTCAACAGGTTAGAATGTTCGATCTATGGTTTTAATGTGTTTCTCCATTGCTTTTTGTAGCTAAATATGAGAGAAAATAGAGGAAAAAGAGGTAGAATGGAGTAAAAGTTGATGAAAATGAAGACGAAGATGATAATGAAGGAGATGAGGTAGGAGATGAAGAGGATAATGGAGGAGATAGATCTAGATCAAATCTGGTAAAAGGAAATAGGAGAGAGAAATTTGTACTTTTCAATAAAAAGTTTAAAGCAATTTTCATATTAGTCCCTTATCTTTAAACTATATAAAATTTTCATCTATATTTACACATAATTTTGAAATTTTTACTTAAATGTATAAAAGTCAACAAAAGTCAAATCCCGACTAGTCACCGACTTAGCCGACTAGTCCTTCCGTGGTCCCGGCCGACTCGACCCCGACTTCCGACTTTTGCAACCTTGCTCAATACCATCAGAACTGGACCAGTTTCAAACTAGTAATTAATCAAAATAAACAAGTTTACTTTAGGATCTATAATTCCCAAGTAATATAGATTCAAGTTCAATTCGGGCTCTTACTGTCACGTCCCAAAACATTAGAATTTTTTTTATATATATTGAAACATGCTTAATTTATTTGTTACTAAGTAATTTAAACCAACAAGAAACACAAACGACTCAAATACACAAGCTAAACAAAAGTCAGCAGAAATAGTCAGGTACCCGCCAGGTAGACATAAAGGGTCCAATGGCTGTGGGATTTTTCAAAAGGGTTATCCGGTTGGGCAGTTTTACCCGTCGAATTTGGTAACCGGGTAAGGGGTAACTCGCCGGGTACAACCCTTACCCGCCGGATACACCTGCTGCACAACAACAACTTAGATTTTAAGTGTAAACTTCCGATGCGCATAACTTTTAACTCGTTTAGAGTTAGGATCTGAAAATTTACAGACACATCCACTATCATATAATAAAGGTTTTCCTTTTTACACTTTTTTAAAATACGCGTTAACGAGGAATTCGGACGTATGACTAGTTTATGCCCAATTCGACCACTTTTTGGAGACAGGTCAAAACACAAACCAAAGACATTTAAACCTGGACTTTTTACTCATTTCACTAGCAACTCAAAACAATCTTAAAGCTTACAACAAATAACCCATAATGCTAATTCAACTTAGATTAGAATATGAACACTTTAATGGCTCATTTGGGCACTTTTTGAATCGTTTACCAATCAACAATAATTCAACCAAAACACTTTTAAATTTCACATATGGTTGACTATTTTAAAATAGTTGACTATATGTCAACACCAAATTCAACCAACAACTCAATTTGACACTTTGCTACATTTCTTCAATTTTAACAAAAACAAGACCAATCACATTCATATTAACTTCATACTTTCCCAAAAACACATATACAAGATTTCATATCTTCGTTTGACTTTCAAAGTCAAAGTCATCATAAGTTTAAGAACTAATAGTTTCATAACAATTTATACCTTAATTCTAAAAACATGTGTCTTTTGGGCGAATTATACAAGTCATGATCACAATGATAAGCAAAAGTGAAGAAAGCTTGCCACTCACATATTTGCAAGCTAAATCCACGCTACTATTTCTTAATTGCCTTTTTGTCCCGGATGCCCACTATCACCTACAACATTCAACACTTAAAAGAGTAAGCACAATGCTTAGTGAGCATATAGGCAATTAATTAAGCAATTCACCAACACAATCAACGACTATAAACAAGCAACAAGAAACAAGAAATCTGAAGCAAACAACTACTTGAACAATATGTAGAGATCAAAACACTATGCGGATCCGCGGCCAATAGTAACAAGCTCACTTAGCACCATATCACATCGATATGCATACCAAGCTCAACAACTCTATGCTAGCAAAGCTAGCTAATCTCTACAAAATTGTCCATTCCACATAATTCAACAATAATGATTCACAATTAGAAACAAGCTAAGATACAAGCAAACACCTATTGGTTATGTAAACTTTTTGCTCGGAAGCAATCCGGAAATACACAACCATTACTCAATTAATCCCTATAACACTCACCTTGGTGCTTAAATGATGATTTAAAACAAGTGATCAACGAAAGATTTCCACGTCTTTAACACCTAGCAAGTGACACATAACAACATAATACCACATTTAGAAGCTACTAATCAAACTATTTCAAACAACAACTAATATCAATCCTCCCCCACTTGGATTGACTTCCACTTTATTTGATCATAATCAATTCTATTATCAATTCACTAACATTTCTACTTAGCTTCTTATCCAAACATCATATTAATACTTTACTAACACTATTAGTGATATTTTTAGTTGATTAACATCATTTCATAAGAACTTAACAAAAATCATGAAATCACTCAAGAACACAAGTTGTGATTTCATCACTTTCAAGATGTAATCTAGTTAGAAATCATCACTAACACACTTACTAACAACAATTCCATTGAATTCTAACCCTAATTTCGGATTAAAATCACTAGTTTTACAAAACCCACTAAAACCCAAAATCTAGGTGTAACACCCCGCAATTTTGACATAATTATAAATTTTAATTGCACGCATTTTTAGGCTAATTCCTTAACTTAGAGTGAATTCACAACACATTTTAGAGATAAGTCTAGCAAACCCCAACTATTTAATACGCATAGTATTACATATTTTGAGACTTGTATAAATACGTGCAAAACAATCGGATCAAACGTGACAAAAATATACGACTGTTGGTGAACGAAAATAGTTAATAATATGAGATTATCAAATAACATTATTAATTATTAAATATTATGTTGATAATATTTACAAAGTATTTCGCAAACTGAAACAATTCGAAACATATCCGTCAAACTAAAATAAAACAAGTTATATTTTTTATAACTCAACTAAATTATTTTCATAAAGTATCTCAACTAAAAAGGTATTCGAATACATATTTAAAGATTTATCAATTAAAAATATTTTAAACGTTTAAACGATCAGGAAAACGAACACCGCTCGGAGCTCAAATACGGAGAACGAAAAGTTGGTGAGGCCACACCTTGGTGACCCCACCCTTGCCCCCCCCCCCCCCCCCCCATACACCCCCACCCTCCCCTTTCCTTTCTCATTTCCATCATCTCTCTCTAAGAACCACCACACCACCACCACCTTAAACCACCTAAAAACACCGTCAAACCACCCCGAATCACTTGGAGCATTTGGAGAAAAACGTGCACCTCGTCACGATCTACATTTCTATCTTTTCGGATTCCTCTCGCGTTAACTCGTAAGTTTCCGAAAAATCTCGAAAACACTCCTATTTCATTTATTTTACTTGTTTGTGGTTTGTATAAGCTTAAAATGTCCAAATATGGGTTGGGTAAAAGAATTGGATCCAACGGGAACCGGAAAACACGTTTTTGAACTCAAAAATTCCGATCAGACGTAAGTGTCGCAAGGACCAGAACCAGTGTAGCGTCACTTCCTTAAGTGACGCCAAAAACCCTCTTTTTGCGTCACTTACCTAAGTGCCGCTTAAAACCCTCTTTTTGCGATACTGCCTAAGTGTCGGCAAGACCTTACCCGACACTCGAAGCGACACTTCACCGAGTGACGCTTGACCCCTATACGCGAAACTTACCTAAGTGTCGCCCCCTTTATGCGACACTCCCTCAAGTGATGTTAATAATTCAGAACTTACCATTTTATGTGACACTTCCTGAGTGTCGCCATAAACTATTAAGTGACGCCTCAAGTGTCGCTAAAAACAGAAGGTTTATAACCACTTTTTCACTAAGTGTTGAACTTAACTGGGAACGAAATTTACATACAATACGATACGCGAACTGTACAAACATTACAAACACACTTATATTATTGAAATTTTGATTTCAAACTATCACCAACGAGTCGTATACATTTTCACAACTACGAAATTCAAACGTAAACATTTAACAAACACTTTGGACATAACTTGGTTGTACAAACACTAGCATGGATGGTCGACTTAGACATCCACGTACTTATTAAAATCTCATACGTTTAGGGCGTTAGGAGATTTCGGATTAGACTTGGGCTTTAGGCTTTGCTAGCACTCGCACTTTACTTAGCTCAACAGGTGAGTTCACAGCCCCTACTTTTACTGCTTTACTACTTTGAGCATGGGTGGAAAACATAGTACAACTTTTATTGTTGCCATAACTTACATTGTTTTAATAGTTGCTAACTTGTTGATTTCTTCCAATTATCAATTGTTAATGATGATTTCATGTTTTAATTGATAACTTGGGTGCTTTGGAAATAAACGCATACATCTTTATGAACGATTTCATACGCGCAACTAATTACAAAACGTTTTGAGCTTTTGAACAAACAATCTTTTATGAAACAACATTTTTATAAACATTTGAAAAGTCCCTACGTCTTGGGCATACACAGAAAGTCCCTACGTCTTGGGCACACACACAGAAAGTCCCTACGTCTTGGGCACACATACAGAAAGTCCCTACTTCTTGGGCAAGGTTCCATCCTACGTCTTGGGTGAAGGCTCTACTTCTTGAGCAGTGAGTCCTACGTCTTGGATGCCAGTTCTACTTCTTGGACACAACCTGAAAAGTCCCTACTTCTTGGGCAAGGTTCCATCATATGTCTTGGGTGAAGGCTCTACTTCTTGAGCAGTGGGTCCTACATCTTGGATGCCAGTCCTACTTCTTGGACACAACCTGAAAAGTCCCTACTTCTTGGGTGAAGGCTCTACTTCTTGAGCAGTGGGTCCTACGTCTTGGATGTCAGTCCTAATTCTTGGATACAACCTGAAAAATCCCTACTTCTTGGGCAGATATTGTTAGGTCCTACTTCTTGGACAAACGTTTTAGACCCTACTTCTTGGGCAGACATTGATAGGTCCTACTTCTTGGACAAACGTTTTAGACCCTACTTCTTGGGCAGACATTGATAGGTCCTACTTCTTGGACAAACGTTTCAAACCATACCTTTGGGCAAACTTATAAGATTCGTCTTTACTACTATAATCTAAACTGTACTTTTGGGCTACATCCCAACAAAACTCCATATTTGACGAACATTATTTGAATTGTTATGGCAAAACATTACAAACACATTTGGTTACAAAACTTTACACGTAAACTTAAAACCTGTGAATTCACTCAACCTAGTTGTTGACTTTTACTATGTTTTTCAGGGAATTAGCTGCACGTAAGAACCGCCTGCACATATGGATTCTAGGCGACCCGTGAAGCAATTAGGATGCCAACTTTTGACAACGGTATTTCTTTTATATAACTAAGCTATTTTAGTCATATTTACGAAATCTACTTTTGTAAACTCAATTACTTTTAAACTTATACGATTCGATAAATCGTAAACCTTGTAACTATTACTCCTGGCATCTTAATATATTTGTTCTGTTGTAATCATATGCTCTGATATGTATGCATGTACGACATTGACGTCATCACCCCCGCTCGATCTAATGCTTCCGCGAACATCTGATAAACTTGATTTAACGAATTTGGGGGTGTGACACTAGATTAAAAGAATTGAAGAATTCAACTTACTAGAAGTTAGAGATGATCAAGAAAATGATGAATTGAGTTTCTTGAAGCTTGAATTAGAGATTAGAGATTGAATTTGAGACTTGGAATCACCCTTGCGTTTTCTTCTTCTTCTTTCACGTTTTCTGGAAACTTTTTGTTGGTACATCTAAGTGTGTCTGTCAGTTGGTCTCTGTCTGTAATCGTGTCGAAATTGTAATTACGTTTTGTATAGTTTTAGATTTAGTATAATTACAATTCTTTGTATTCATGCGACACAAGCATTGTGTCGCAGAAGCACTCAATGCGACCCAAGGATTGTGTCGCAGAAACATTCCATGCGACACAAGTATTGTGTCGCAGAAGAGTCTATGCGACACAAGGCTTGTGTCGCATAAAGTCTGGATCAGGCTATAAATAGAAGCTCGCCAGCTTTTGTTTTTCTAAGACATTTTACACACACATAACACTTTTATTATCACAGGATACTCTCTAGGTGTTATTTGATCTTTGTGTGTTTGTGTCCAAGTGTATGTATTGTTGCTAGCATTTCATATATATAAACATACACTTTGTGTTTTGGTCATTTATCGTGTTAATCTTGCATATATTAGTTTGTTTGATTTCCGCTTTAACAAACTAGTTGAACTACTCGATTTGGTCCGTATAAGTGGAACCTACAATTGGTATCAGAGCCGCATACTCTTGAGTTGCGGTTTCGAGTTAGTTTGTGCAAGATTTTGGTCTAAAATGCTATATTTTTAATTTTTATGTTCTTGGTGTTCTTGGTTAAAAGTCTTTATTTTTAGCTCTTTTTGGTGTTTGATCTTCAAAGAAAAGGTGTTAGTCAACTTTTTAGATTTAGTTGGTAAAAGTTGGTGATCATTTTTGCTTCAAAAGTTGGTTTTTCAGTCTAATATAAAGCATGGTGTAGTAAGTAATGATGTGTGTTGAAAATTGAAATTTTTGTGGGCTCAAAACTGTCTGCACGTGCATTTTTGCGACACAATACTTGTGTCGTAAACACTGTTCATACGACACAGCTATACGACATTAAATTGTCTGCGACATAACGTGCGACATAAGCTTACAACACAACTTATTTTGACCTTGACTGGTCTGCGACACAAGTTGCGACATAACCTACGACATAACGGTTGTGTCGCATTTTTGTCTTCTGTCTGATTAACTTCAGCGACACAACACCTGTGTCGTATTGATACTCTGCGACACAACACCTGTGTCGTATTGATACTCTGCGACACAACACTGTGTCGCATAACTCCAGACTTAGACAAAAATCAGTTTGTTTTGTGTGTATTTTCTGATTTTTTGCAGATTTTCATCATGTCTCTTCAAAGCGTTGATGCAGTTTTACAACATAATGCTATGATTGGTAGTGCAAATAAACCTCCTTATTTTGCACCGGGTTTGCCATTCGGAGCATGGAAACAACGTTTCATGTCGTTTGTTTTATTCACTGATCCTGATATGGAGTTGGCCCTTCTTGAACGATATGTTGCGCCTGTTGCTCTTGGAGAACACATCGGTGTTCCTCCACCCAAACCCATTCGCTCATACACTCCCGAAGAACGTAAAGCATGGGAAATTGAACGGAAGACTCATTCTGCTATTACTATGTCACTTCCAACTGACGTTTTGGATATGTTTCCACAATCTATTGCTTATGATCTTTGGACTGCAATTGAGAAGAGATGTTGTGGCAACACTGAGTACATCGAAAGCAAATTGGAATTAGTCAAAACTCAGTTTGATTATTTCTATATCCAGAAGAATGAAACTGTCAGAGACATGCTTTGCAGATTTACTCGTACAGTAAATGAACTGCAAGCTGGCGGATATAATCTCAAAAATTCTGAGATTAACAAAAAGGCTTTAGCTGCTCTACCACCAAGTTGGGAAACACGAGTTTTGTTATTAGAAAGCGATCCAAAGACAAAGCAATTGTCCCTGGATGATCTCATTGGAAAACTTGAAGCTGGGGCGTTGGATATTGAAAAGAAGGAAACAAGATCTACTGCTCGTGCATCAGAATCAAGTCATGGTGGAACGGCTTTCATCTCAGCTGAGCCAAATTCTCAGAGACCCTCTTCTTACAGTAATCCTACTGTAGGAACATTTTCAGCTCTACCAGCTTATAATGCTTCTTCAAGTAAAACATGCTCATCGTCATCTGCTCCCTCTTCAGCAACCACAGATGAACATGCAGCAATGTTTACTGCTTTCTTGTCATCATATGAAGACTTTCTCTCTAAAAGAGTCAGTACATTGGAACTGACTGATGAAGATTTCAATCAAGTTGATCCTGATGAGTTAGAAAGGATTGACATTAGATGGAATATGGCTATGCTCACTCGTAGAGCCAAAAACTATCTAAGAAGAACTGGAAAGAGATCTCTTGAAGATGCAGCTGACCGAACACCAATGGGATTCGATAAAAGCAAAATCAAGTGTTATAAGTGTCAGAATCTTGGTCACTTTGCCCGCGAATGTGAGAAAGGACGACAGCCTGCTTCGGGTTTCACAAAACCATCTGTTGCTCAAAAACAGATTGAGCATACTACTGCTAAGGCTGCATTGTTGATTGAGGATGGAGATGCTTATGATTTCTCTGCTCATGAAACTCAAGAGCAATGCTTCATGGCTATCAACAATGAGGTACCATTTGCTAAATTTACTTGTGATTCATGTATTAGTTTAACTGGTAAAGTAAATGGGCTTATGGAACATAATGACAACTTGAAGTCAGATATCTTGAATTTGATGGAGGCAAACAAAGTTTTAAAAAATAATGAGAAACATTTTGAAAGTAACATTAATCAACTTATTGAAGATAAAAAGGAGCTAAAAGCTCTAATTTTCAGTAATCAAGATGAAATTGACAGTTACTTAAAAATGATTGCTCATTTAAAAAAGGAATTGGCTGACTCTCAAGCCAAAGCTGTTGATTTCCAACGAAAACTCAAGAATATCAACACTTCAGCCTTGGTCTTTACTGAGATCCTACAGACGGGTAGAACTAGTTCTAAAGATAAGTCCGGTTATGGTTATCATCATCAACCGCCTCCGTCTTTAGATGTGAATTTGTGTAGACCGTCTAAGGATGAAATTAAAGATTTTGTGCCTACTGCGTTAGTAGATGCAAAGCCCATTGAAATATCAGTTAATGAACCTGTTGTTAAGAAAGTAACTATGCCTGTAAGTGAACCTGTTAGTTTGAATCCGTTTAAGTTGCCTGAATTCTATAAAGCCAACATAGAAGTAAACCATGATAAGAAGAAACCTAAGACAATTAAGGCTGAACCTGTGAAGCCTTTTGAACCTGTTAAGTTTACCCCCTCAGGAACCGTCAAGTTTACCCCCTTTGGTAGTTTTTCGCCTGCTCCTTTAAAAACTATTGAAGAAGAGGTTGAGGTTGAGGATGTTCCTAGTAAGTTTGTGTCACAATGTGAAAAGAAAAACATTAAGCCTGAACATCACATCCTTACTACTGAGATAGATGATGAAACTTTTCAAATGAATACTAAGGTTAAGGCTGAACATAAAAGGAAAGATTTACAGAATACTAATGACAAATCAATTAAGTATTCTGTTAAACCTTCTGTTTCACATTCCGAGGCATCCACTTCAACATGCTCACATAAGTTACCTGTCTCACCTCAATTTTTAGGCAGTAACGATCGAACCTTTAAGGAAAGACGATCATGTTTCTACTGCAAGAAACAAGGTCACTTGATTAATCAATGCCCGTTGCTTTTGAGAAAGAAGTTTTCAAAAGGTGTTCCCAGAAATTCTGTTTACAAAAATTCATCTGTTAAATCTTTTTCAAAGAAGGGTTCACTTTCTCATACTTCTATCCCGAAAGTTAATGCTGCTAAGCCTAGTAAACCTCTAGTTAAACAGCCTGACAATGTTAACAAGCAACCCACTATTGTTCCTGTGAAAATTTGGAGACCAAAAGAGTCGTTAAAAGACTCATCATCAAGTAATACTGCATCAGGAATTGCACCTGATTTATTGAAAAACAAAGTTTTAACTGATGTAGTTATTATTGATGAGGTCTCTGGAGTACCCAAGTCTGTCAAGGCCTAGGTCTCCATTTCTAACTAACTCTCTCTCTATGTTGTGCTGTAGCAGTCAGGTCATATACAAAGAAGTAGATGGTATGTGGATAGTGGCTGCTCACGGCACATGACTGGTGACATGTCTCTTCTGTCAAATGTTAAACCATATCGCGGAGGACATGTTGCTTTTGTGGGAGATACAGGTGGTAACATAACGGGTCAGGGTACACTTTCTAATGGGGAAGTGTGTTTTGATAAAGTGAACTATGTCGAGGAACTGTAACACAATCTGATCAGTGTTTCTCAAGTCTGCGACAAGAAGTTCACTACCGCATTTACAGATGTTGAATGTTTAATTCTGAAACCGGGATTTGTTATTCCCGAGGAATGGGTGTTACTGAGAGCACCCCGTGTACGCAACTCGTACATTTTGGATATGCAAACTGTGATTACCAAGGAGCATACTTGTTTGCTATCAAAAGCATCCTCTAAAGATTCACTGCTTTGGCACAGACGAATGGGACATATTCATTTTCGCAGAATGAATTATCTTGTTAATAATGATCTTGTGTTAGGCGTGCCTAAAAAATCATTCGTAACAGATGATGAATGCGTTTCCTGTCTCAAAGGGAAACAACACAAGAAGTTCCATAAGACTAAGCAAGTGAACGCTATTGAATCTCCATTGGAGCTGCTTCACATGGATTTGTTCGGTCCTGTGAATAAGAAAAGTATTGGAGGAAAATCATACTGTCTGGTTGTTACTGATGATTACTCAAGGTTTTCTTGGGTGTATTTCTTGGCTGGAAAGGATGAAACAGCTGATACTTTAACCTACTTGTTCGACAGACTGGAAAATCTGTGTAATCTGAAAATCAAGAAACTGCGCAGTGATAATGGAACAGAATTCAAGAACAAAACCCTGGAAATGTATTGTCTTCGCAAAGGTATCTTCCATCAGTTCAGTGCAGCTCGTACTCCTCAGCAAAATGGAGTAGCTGAACGAAAGAATAGGACAATCATTGAGACAGCAAGAACCATGTTGTCTGATGCGCATCTGCCTACCACTTTTTGGGCAGAAGCTGTTAACACTGCCTGCTATGTGTTAAATAGGGTTTCGATAGTTAAAAAGCGAAAGAAAACATGTTATGAATTGTTGAATAATCGCAAACCAAATTTGAAGTTTCTTGAGCCTTTCGGGTGTCCATGCACAATCTTAATTACTAAGGACTCGGTAGGCAAATTTGATGAAAAAGCAGTCGATGGGTTATTTTTGGGATATTCTGTGAACTCGCCGAATAAAAGAGTTTTCAACAAGTCTACTGGGAGAATAGATGAACATTTTGAAGTAAGGTTTATGAAATATATTGATTCTCCAAAGGGCAAGGGACCTGAGTCCTTGTTTGAGTATGATAAGTTGGTGGACTCTTTCAATCTTCCCAAATTTAGTGAAGAAGAACAGGTGGTGTCTCTACTTCATGGATTGGATCTTTATTCTGACGACTCAATCTCCAATTCTAGAGTAGTACCTCCTGAGAATATTGTCAATGATGATGATCCCTCCGATGTTGATCAAGTGGCTTCTGAATCTAATCCTCAAACTGAAACCGACATTGTCATACCAATTGACAATGAGGGTACTGCCACTGATAGCTCAGTTGAAATTGAAAATCCAGGAGGTGATCAGTCAAATTTGGATTCGATCATTGTGCCTGATCCGATTCCTCAGCTTAGAATTCATTCTTCTCACCCCACTGAAAATATCATTGGTGAGTTTCAACAAGGTGTTTTAACTAGGCATCAAGCTGCTGCTAATGAAGTCCGTGAAGAATCTTCATCTGCCATTTTTGCCTGTGTTGAAGAAGAATTGGAAGAATGCTTTTTGTCTCAGCATGAACCAAAGAAAATTGCTGAAGCTTTGAAAGATCCATACTGGGTTGAGGCTATGCAAGAAGAACTGAATCAATTCAAGAAGCTTGAAGTCTGGGATTTGGTTCCTTTACCCAAAGATGTCGATCCAATTGGAACTCACTGGGTTTATCGTGTGAAGAAAGATGACAGAGGCGTAGTTATTCGGAATAAGGCACGGCTGGTTGTTCAAGGTTTTACTCAGATTGAGGGTTTAGACTATGATGATGTGTTTGCTCCAGTTGCAAGATTGGAATCCATTCGCATTTTTCTAGCTTATGCGACATTTAAAGGTTTTCGGGTTTATCAACTCGATGTCAAGAGCGCATTTCTGTATGGAGAGGTTCTGAAGGATGTGTATGTCTTGCAACCTCCTGGTTTTGAAGATCAAAACCATCCTGATTATGTGTGCAAGTTAGGCAAGGCATTATATGGTCTTCATCAAGCTCTAAGAGCTTGGTACGCGAGGTTGGCAAATCATCTCACTAGAAATGGCTTCTCACGAGGCCAAATTGATAGCACTCTCTTCATAAAAAGGGTTGGAAAAGATTTGTTACTTGTGCAGGTTTATGTGGACGACATCATATTTGGTTCAACAAATGATTCTTTGTGCAGAGACTTCGAGAAGATTATGAAGTCCGAGTTTGAGATGAGTGCCATGGGGGAACTTAAGTTCTTTCTAGGTGTACAGGTGGAGCAGTCTGATAAAGGTCTCTACATTCATCAGTCCAAATATGTCAATGACATGTTGACTCGGTATGAACTTCATGACTGTAAGCCATATGGTACTCCCATTGAAACTGATCACAAACTCGGACCCGCTGAACACGAAAAAGATTGCAAGGAGCGGGACTATCGTTCTATGATAGGATCACTGATGTATCTCACTGCATCCAGACCAGATATTGTGTTTGCTGTGTCTATCTGTTCCAGATATCAACCAAAGCCCAAGGTTTCTCACATGAAGGCTGTGAAGCGAATTTTTGGTTACCTCAAATATAGACCATCACTTGGTCTATGGTACTCGAATGAGAAAAATTTCGCTCTCACTACCTATTCTGATTCTGATTATGGCGGCTACAATTCGGATAAAAAGTCAACTACAGGAGGTTGCCAATATCTCGGTTCTCGATTGGTGTCTTGGCAGTGTAAGAAACAAACCACTGTTTCCACCTCAACGGCGGAAGCTGAATACATTGCTGCTGCAAGCTGTTGTTCCCAAATCTTGTGGATTCAACATCAATTGCGTGACTATGGGTTACTTCTTACTTTGACTCCTATTCATATTGATAATACTGCTGCTATATCTATTATTCGCAATCCCGTTCAACACTCTAAGACCAAGCACATAGAGATTAGGTTTCACTTCATACGAGATTGCTATGAGAAACATTTAATTGACCTCATTCACATAGATACCCTTAAGCAAAAAGCCGACTTATTCACAAAAGCATTTTCTCGTGCTCGTTTCGACGAACTTGTGGATATGATAGGGATGATTTCCCTTGATCTCAAGAAATGATTTGTGACTTAATTTCTGTACAGTTTATTTGCTTTATTGTTTTGGTTAAAAAAAAAAAAAAGGGCAACTGCCACTCTTTATACTCGTTAGTATCAAAGAAATGCAATGGTTGCTACATTTTTAAAATAGACGTTGAGTTGAGTCTGTAAACAACTTGGGATATGATAGTACATCGGGTGACATGCACAAAATGGAATTTAAGGTTTATCTTTGATGTGTCAGTAGGTTTATCTGACACACTTAAAACAGTTTTTATGAAAATTGTCTTCATCATGCGATGTACTGGTAGGCATGATACACACCGGTCTCCGAGTTATTAAGAAATCAATTAAATACGTGTCTACTATCTTGTGGTAAACACCGTGTGATGTACGACTCAATGTCTTAATTCCTTAGCGTAGCTTAACATATTTCTATCTTTGGAACTTCTATCTGAAATCATTTGGGAGTTTATGCTGGTTGTTGCCTCTGTTGTACGTAAGTACAGAACTGGTAACAGTTAGTATAAACTTGGGGTTAAGCAAATACAGGTCAATGCACTTAAAAAACTTGAAAATACTGAACAAGGTCGCTGTTTGGGAAACTCCAAATTCAGTTTGACTGCGATCGGTTTTGCTTAATCCTAAATCACACTAAACAAGGTCGCTGTTTGGGAAACTCCAACTTCAGTTTGACTGCGATTGGTTTTGATTATACTTGAATCACGTTAGGTTGCTTTGCTGTACTTCCGTACTGACCTGTCAACTCTAGCCTGATTCTTAAAAATGATCTTTCTTTATTCTTTCTAAATATGGAAACTATGTTATTGTTTGGGCGATAGGGTTATATCAATGGTGGGGGCCATAGAGAACTATTCATACTAACAATAAAAGGTTAACTCCACAGACTCGGATTTAACATGCTTAAGTGGACAAACAATATCGGTAATCGTCTTGAAATAATTTTTATAAAAGGTGTTTTAAATGTGCCACGTAAATTTAAAGTGGACAAATATACTGATAATCGAAATAACACTTACTATTCCTAATAATTGCATGTTATTTCGGTATGATCCCTAACCAGAATCTCAACTCCGTCACCAAAAATATTTTATAAGACTTTTACGCTTTTAGTTGACTTTGTTTCTTTTCTTTTATGTTTATATTTAGTTTTATCTTTTTAAACATTATTTAAATTGTATTTTTTCATTTTTTTTTTAAGTCACAAGTCATCTTCTTTGCGAAAATTCTAAAATCAAAATCGAAATCGGATTCGAATTCAAATTTTTTAAGTCTTCAAAATCTGCTTTGTGTTCTGTGCGACACAAGCATTGTGTTGTATTCCATCTATACGACACAAGAATTGTGTCATACATTGTGTCGTATATTGTGTCGTATACGGGCCTATAACTATTCAATCCATACGACATAAACCATTTACGTTTTCAAAAACTATTCTCATACGACACAAAGGCGATTTTGCGACACAATCGATTTTCGTTCGGATTCGTGTTTTCGAAGGCTTTTCACCGCGATTTGTTGATCAATTCTTGTTCCTCATCTGTTTGCGCATCTTTAGGTATAATCCTTTCGTGTTTTTATCGCATATTATGCCTTGAATTCGATCGTCCCGTATTACGTTTTTAGGGTTATGGTTTTTACTCAAATTATTTAGGGTTTAGGGGTTTCCAGGGTTAGATAACTGCATGATTATGATCCCTTGTTGATTGCGAACCCTAGGGTATGAGTAGATTTCAAAAACCCCAAAAAATTTTCGTCGATCGAATCTGGGATCATTTGATGTTCATCTTTGCGACATAACGTACGACACAGTTATTATGTCGTATAGATTAATCGATTTTATGTCGTACTGATCACAGCTGCTTATGTCGTATTTTTATACGACACATAAGTTATGTCGTACCCATTTTTTATGACACAACATACGACACAGTGACTATGTCGCATCTGAGATTAATTTCTCAAATAATGCTAAATGCAGGGGAAATCCTGTCCGCGTGACACGTGTCATACGACACAAGACTTGTGTCGTAGTGTCCTTCTACGACACAATCCTTATGTCGTACGGACCTCGTGCGACACAGCTGTTGTGTCGCAGAACTTTTGTAAAATCAAAACGCGAATTTATTTTTAGTACTAACGCTAACGCATTTCGAGTTTTGGCTGTATTATAGTTATTTTTGTAGAAATGGCTGAACAACAACCTCCTCAAGCTGCTCCAGCTGCTTCAGCACCCGTAGAGATTGATGTCTCTAAATATTTCTGGGAGCCACGTCACAATATCGTGGCGTACATGAACACAACTGTCGAGACTTCGCGCCCGTACCGACCAATGATATCCTTTCTTCGTCGCTCTCGAATTCACAAAGCTATCACTGCTGATACTCGGATCTTAACAAATCATATCACCGAGTTTTGGGACAACGCGGTGGTCAACTATGATGAAGCGGATACTCGTATCATTTCTACTATCTGTGGCCGCCAAGTTATCTTCTCTGAGCAGCTTATTCGGGATTTCTTTGAGTTCGGTGACAATTCTGATATGATCACCCAGTTCACTCCAGGTGCAATTGCACAGGGCATGCGATCGATTGGATATCAAGATATTCCAGTTGATCAATACAAGAAGACCTACATGACAAAGGTCTGGAGATATCTGGCTCACATTGTCATTGTTTGTTTATCCAGTCGCAGGGTAGGTCTTGAAGGAATGAAATTTTCGACTGCCTCTGCTATTCTTGCCCTGATCTACAACAAACCCTTCAACTACTCCGGTTATATCTTTAGGGGTTTTGTGAACAATGCCTTGGATGCTCGAGAAAAATGGGCTCTATATCCTAGGTTTACTCAGTTGCTGCTCAATCATCTGCATCCCGACCTTCCAGTGGTTGCGTCCTTCACTTTCAAGCAGACACCGATGAACACAAGGATCTACACTACCTGTACTACTTTTGCGAGGCAGGGACAGGCACCAGAACGTGAGGTTGCTATTTTTGGTCACATTGTGGACCCTGCCTATGTTCCTCTTCCTGGTGAGCAATTCAACGCACCAGCACCTGAACAACCTATCCCTCAGCCTCCAGTACAGCAGCCTCCGGTTCAACAACCGCCAGCTCAACAACCGCCAGTTCAGCCAGATCTCGCGGATCCGGAGTTGGTAGATCTAGATCGTGAGATCGATGCTTATCAGCCTCCTTCTCCACGTCCTGAATCTTCTACCCGAGGAAAAAGGCCTCGAGACACTTCTGTTGTTGATGATCTGAACCCTCTGGTCAGACGCTCTCGTACCTCCACTTCTACATCTTCTGAGCCCCGAGGACTGAAACTCCGATCACTCCTCATCCAACAATCATTGAAGAGCTCCTGAGTAAGATTAATCAGATGCAGCATGATATGGAAGCTCAAGCATCGATCTTTGAAGCTCAGGATGGCAGGATCTCTCGTCTGGAAAAAGAAAATGAAGAGTTGAGATCAAAGATTTTGCAGCTGGAAACCCAAGCTATTGCTTCGGGGGAGACAAGCCAACCAGCTTTAGAATCAACACCTAGGGTTTCCGCCGAGGGCGATGAACATGTAAATCCTGATGATGTAACTAATTCTGCTATTAATGAAACAACTCTTATTTTGGATTACATTATTGAACAACCAGGGCAACCAAAACCGCTAGCTGTAGATTACACGTATTGTAATTTGACTTACTTTCAATCTGCGGTTGACGATGACGGTCGTGCGCCTGAAGAACCTTTTGACTTCAACTCTGCTAATAATGATGATGATGTTGATGTTGATCAAGAAGGGCTTAGTCCTAATGAAGAATATACTGATCGTCCAGCTTATCCTCAAGAGGGTGTTGTATTATCTGATTCTTCAGACGATGAGTCAGGGCCGGCGTTCAAGTACGTACCAGGATCTACTTCTCAAGCCGCTCCTGCTCAAGAACCGTCTGTACCCTCCAGTTCTTCACAAGAAAAACCTGTCCCTGTTCGTGAATCGACAAATTATAATGACATTTTCCCTCAGGATACATCAGAATGTGTATCTTTTGACAAGGAAATGCCCATCAGAGAAAGGGATAACTGGTTTCCAAAAGGTAAAAATCCAGAACCTGCTCCTGTTACGTGCAAGAAATATCATGTTGGTGGTGATTATACAGGCCTGATAAAAAGCTGGAAGGTGAGTAAAGGGAGGTTAATGATTAAGAGACTTGACGGTATCCAGTACTTTCGTCGATCACTGAGGATATTGAGTACATTGTCAAAGCATGACATCGTTCGTCTTACTCAGCTTCAGTTGATAAATCCTTACGAAGACGGAGTAGCAGATGTTATTCAAAAGGTCATGCGTGAGGAAATTAAACGAAAGAAATATCATTATGTCAAACCAATACTGGGTACAAGGTACACGTTCAAGAAGAAGCTCGATCCAAAAACCAAGCAGCCAATTGTAAGAGTTCACTATCCGCGTGCTGAATGTCTGACTGAAATCGCTCTGGAAACAGTTCCATTCAATCTACTGAAACGTTTTCATTACTGGGAACTGGATGCTCACACTGGCGAAGCCGTCTTAGTTTATGTACCAGATTCAGAGCCTCAGACAGGATCTTTGTGGGGTCTACGAAAAGCCAACTTCAGAATATTTGACCCAATGAGCTTGATTAATCTGTCCAGAAGTGACATGAAGAAGCTATTCGACAATCGGATTCGCTACAATCCAGGAAACGATTTCAACTCTGTATTAGCGAAATGATTTCAGAAAATCGTTGATATATGCTTCACCTTTGGCATACACGCTGGTGGAAACTTTCCACCTGGATGGGTTTGAAGTCCAGACGTTTGAAGATCTGCATTTTAGAAGACTGAAGCCAATCGAAGAATTTTTGAAGACTAAGCTGAAGACACGGGGGAGTTTGTTGGTACATCTATGTGTGTCTGTCAGTTGGTCTCAGTCTGTAATCGTGTCGAAATTGTAATTACGTTTTGTATAGTTTTAGATTTAGTTTAATTACAATTCTTTGTATTCATGCGACACAAGCATTGTGTCGCAGAAGCACTCAATGCGACACAAGGATTGTGTCGCAGAAACATTCCATGCGACACAAGTATTGTGTCGCAGAAGAGTCTATGCGACACAAGGCTTGTGTCGCATAAAGTCTGGATTAGGCTATAAATAGAAGCTCGCCAGCTTTTGTTTTTCTAAGACATTTTACACACACATAACACTTTTATTATCACAGAATACTCTCTAGGTGTTATTTGATCTTTGTGTGTTTGTGTCCAAGTGTATGTATTGTTGCTAGCCTTTCATATATATAAACATACACTTTGTGTTTTGGTCATTTATCGTGTTAATCTTGCATATATTAGTTTGTCTGATTTCCGCTTTAACAAACTAGTTGAACTACTCGATTTGGTCCGTATAAGTGGAACCTACACTTTTGGAATTAGATAGAATAATAATAGTAGGCGTATGTGTATTTGTGTTATAAATTTTATTCCCCTTATTCCTATTGTCTGGAACTGAGAAATCATTTAACGATTTCTAATATTTTATATCACTTAAAATAATAATACTTTAAAATAATTATATTTTCGCGTACTAAATAATACCTCAAAATTTGGAGTGTTACACTTACATCTAAGCACGTATACAATCCTAGAATTCGCCCCTTCGTAAAACAATTTCATATAGAGTTAACAGTTTATGAGTTAGTGTATTACTTGAATTTTATAATAATTCCACCATCTTATAAAAATTGTCGACATTACTATTTTTATATGTCCTAATATAAAAATGTACCCTCTATGTTCCGAACCCATTACCACAAGGATTCAAACAAGATCTCTTACCAACTAGTCTCATATACATTTTGCGCTTAATAATGTTTTAAAAATCTATATATTGTCTACTTATGCAGAATTAATTTGAAGAATTATATAGCAAACTCACGATTACTATAACTCTCAGTTTTTAAATATTAAATTTATTATTGTAATTGTAATGTTATATGGATTTTGATGATATATATTATACGTTTATAATACTAGCATAATACCTGCGTTATGCAACGGAGTATTATATATTATTGTAATTAATAATTTCACGATAGTTGTATACTGTAATTATTATTTCATGATGTACTACTATTGATGTTGAATCGATCATGATAGCTTGGTGTGTAGATTTAGAGATTATAAAGAGACGGGGTTAAAAGTAGAATTTAAACATTTTAAATTTAGAAGTGTTGAGTCTTAATCTTAAGATTTATATAAAAATAGAGTACGGAGATGCATTATATGTATTATAGATCATGATAGCTTGGTGTTTAGAGTTAGAGATTAGAAAGAGATGGGGTTATAGAATTTAAACATTTTAAATTTAGAAGTGTTGATTCTTAATTTTAAGATTTATACAAAAATAGAGTATGGAGATGCATTATATGTATTATAGATTATAGATATAGATTATAGATATAGATTATCATACAAAGATATAATACATACATATATATATATATGTATATATATAGTTTCCGATTTTGAAACCATTCGGTTGAACTAGTGAACCAATAAAAAGATAGTAGTGAAAACAAATTATAAAACGTAATAAAAGTATTATAAGAGGGGTTAGAGTATTTTTGCCCTTAGGGCACAAGGTGGTTAATGAACTTAAAGTTTCCTTATTTGCTTAAAAGGGCAATTAATATCCATCAATTGGTAAATATATTTATGTATTTAACTTGATTTTTAGTTTAAGAAGAAAAGTACGAGCTTATTAATTACTAATATCTTGTGCTCTTAGGGCACTAAATAGTCAAACCCAACACAATTAACAAAAACCAATTGCCAAACATAAATTCTTGGTGCCGGCCAAATGAAATGATGTCTCCAGATTTTGCGGGGGTACTAGGCCTGTAAATGAGGCGAGTTAGCTTACGAGCTACTCGAACTAGAGTCATCTACAGCTCGATTCGAGCCGAGCTAAAACGAGCTCGAGTTTGAACATATTTTGGAACTCGTTTGACAAACGAGTCCGAGCTCGATCTTCTAATATGAAGCCTATCATTTATATACAATATATATATATATATATATATATATATATATATATATATATATATATATATATATATATATATTGAAACGCCCTAAACTCGAGATTTTTTTTTTCGGGTCCCACACCTCGGTCCCACATCTTGTACATTTAATACCGTATATTCATCGTTAGATTTTGACCCAAAATAAGACAACGGGGTATGTAAATTTCCAGCCATATAGTATAAAGAGGTAAAACAACCTTGTTTTAGGCTAGAACAAGCTTGTTTTAGGCTAGAACAAGCTTGTTCTAGTGGTAACACAGACTAAGGTTTTAGAACTAAATTCAAACACGCATAGTTTTTAAACCGCAAGGAATTAGACTATGAAAATTTGCAGGCAACTTTGTTAGACCATAATAAAGGTTTTCCCTTTTTGGACTTTTCCAAATTTCTCAAAACACCAAATCAGGACCTGTGACCATTTTAAACCCAAAACGCCACTTTTACTTGTCACTCCAAAACACAAACTACACAAAATCTGACTTGGCTCTTTTGTACACTTATTCAACATACTAAAACATACTTAAGACACTAGACAAAAGTGTCGTAACACCATCTCATTCATCTGTGACACAACAGCATACTTTTGACCCAAATAGACCCTTTTGACCCGTTTCACTAATTAACCATATTTTGTAAACCGCATCAACCAATACCAATCAAGTTTGACTATTTCAATATATTTGACCATAACAACACTATTATCATTCATATTTACTTCAAAGTGCTTCCAAACTTATACATATTCAACTACATGTCATGGTTGACTTTCAAAGTCAACGTACCATACAACCAAAACGACAAGTGTTATGTTGATTTCCAAAAAAGACTTGACACAAGGGCGTATTACACAAGTTGAACACAAAACGATAAGTAAGGAGAATACTTGCCATACACAATCACCGAGTAATCCACGCTAGTCATCCTTTGCCGCCTTACCCTTCACATGACTACTTCCACCTAAAACATAAAACACTTAAACCATAAGCACGCATGCTTAGTGAGCATATAAGCAACTTAACCAAATAATTCACAACAAAGCCACATAAACACTATGCTAGCAAGGCTAGCAACTCTAAATCATAAACTTCATATCACTATCGTATGATCATGCCCACCTCTAGCTCGGAAGCTATCCGGTAACATGCACAATCATAATTCGTATAACAACAATCATAATCAATTAACAAGTAAAACAAAGAATTCATAATTAACTTCCACAAGGTTGTATGATCCTCTTACTCGGGAGTAATCCGGAAACACATACAACCAATTACTTGATTAAATCCTTACACTACTCACCTTGACTTTTGATTGAAGATTCACAAGATATAACAATTGATGATATGCCCAACTCTTTAACACCTAAGCATACAACACATAACAACACATTTAAATCACTAGAATTCATTAATTCAACTAATTATCATATATGACTCCTCCCCCACTTTGATTCAACTAATTCTAATTATTACTCACTAACATATTCATTAGTTCTACCATCATGATCATAATCACTTTAATTTCACTTGACTAACATTTTACACTTAATTTCTTATACAAACATGTTATTTACACTATATTAACATCACTAATAACACCTTTTAACTCATTAACATCATAATACAAAGAATTGGTAAAACCCTAGAAATCATTCAAGAACACTATTATTAAATTCATCACTTTTAACTTGTTATATGCTTACATATGAACTTCATAACACTAATAAATAACAATTCTATCAGTTTGAAACCCTAATTTCGTATTGAAAAGCACTAATTCTATCAAACTCTTAAAACCCCCATGAACTAGGTTAAATAAGATGAGAAATTACTTACAGAGATTAAAGGATTGGAAGAGATGATGATAGAAGATGATTACTCAAAGATTAAAGCTTGATTTAAGGTTTTATTTTAAGGATTTGATGGTGTATATGGTTCCTGCGATCTTTCTGTAGCTTCATGAAGTATTTTTTAGAAGTTAATAGAACAAATGAAGAAGCTTCAGACTCCTCCACGTATTTTACTATATAATTATTTAACTTTCTTTATTTTACAGTCTGGAACTGGTAATTCGTTTTACGTTTTTCACTATATCACATTATTTACACACTATTTCTTCATAATAAAATTATATTCGCGTACGAAATTAAATTCCTGAAATTTGGGGTGTTACATATATATATATATATATATATATATATATATATATATATATATATATATATATATATATATATATAAATAAATATAATACATTATAAAAAAGGAAATTATAATAGTAAATCTTTTATCTTTTATATATACATATATGAAAAATCACTTAAAATAGAGATGTTATTACTTATAGATAAAAATGAGTCTAGCTTGAGCCGGCTCAAGCTTCTACAGTATGAAACGAGTCGAGTTCGCATTTTGTAAAATAACCTCAAGACAAGATGAGCTCGAGCCACATGAATAGGGACAGAGCTAAGAATTTTAATAATGAGGAGCAAATTTTGTTTTCTTTTCATTTCTATCGTTTTGGAGGGTCAAAATTCCTAAACGGTCAGTAATTACCTTTAAAAAAAATTATATTTTTCTAGAAACTTTAGATTTCTTGAGAGACGACTGACCCCCTACCCCTATTCTAGATCCGCCACCGCCTACGATTCTACACCCCTAAGGGTACTTACAATCTAAATGATGGTGTAGCTGTTTTCAATGTTGATTTTTTGACAATCCTAAACAGTCTTCAAGAGACTGTTTAGTACTAGTTTTAGAAACTTTAGTCTACTTATTATGAGGTGGGCCTAGAATTCACCGCCCATACTCATTGTGGCCTTAAATTTGTACCTTTCGAAGTTTAAACTCGAGTAATTTTGGATCTGAATTGGGTGTAAAGGGAAGCATATGGATAGCCACCCAAATCATTACTGCTTTTCAATTGTATCCCGACGGCACGTTGGCTACAGCTTTTAACTTCTCAGTACTCGGATGCCACTGCACCCACCGTAAAGGATCTGCACTTATATTACAACATATTTTTTACAACCAGCAAAATGAAAAATATATTGCATCTTAACCTTTTTTTTTTTTTTTTTTCTCAGTAAAATGTTTACAAATTACATCGTTATCATGATTAAATTAACTTTATTATCCAGTGCTTGATTTTTCAAGTGGCGAGATCTTTTCCGTTAGGATGGTGCGATATTTTCACCGAATTTTTTGATAAATCAACAAAAACTATGCATCATTAATGTACCGTATAAGTTGTTAATGTACAAGTTTGATGATAGTGCAAAATATTTCCAATTCACTATAGTCTCAATTCACATTATTAGTACCTTTTTTTTTTTGGTAATATATTAAATTTGGAAATTAGTATATTTGGGACCGAAATCTAAATGATACAAAGGCAGGAGTGCATGACAATGATCCGACGTGGATTATGGCCCCACCATTGATTCTTAACTTAAAAAACATTTCTATCGGATTGAATGTACCACGTCATAACCTCAATTATTTGGTTTGTTTGGTTTGATATTTACCCGCCAATCGGGCCCACTTTTGGCCGTCCAAAAACTTCTTCTCCTAGTCCTGTCATCCATCAAATGCAACTTTCCAAAGTATTCTTCTTCGTTATTCATGAGTTCAATCATGAAATAAGTAGAAAAATATTCATTTGTATTTAGAAATGCAATGTTTGAAAAAGTGATTGAAAATTTGATTAGTAAATTTAATAGTTGAGAAATATTATAGCCACCAAAATTTTACAAAAGAATATCAACACAATTACGTGGACTAAGAGCATGGGGAGTGCCCCCATTGTTCTCAACGTTTTTCATCCAAAAACACTGAACATCAATGTTATCCACTCCCCTCCAATGTTGTTCTCAACGTTTTTCTCCCAAAGTTACCCTCCTAACGTTGAAGGTGTCAACGTTTTTGCATTTAAATATTATTATTTTTGTTTGTTTCTTTCATGTGCATGTTTAAAAAAAATATTATTTTTTTAAAATAATAAAATAATCACAACAACACTGAACAATAACACTGAACCTCAAGATTAACCATTACCCCACTTTTACCTTTCAGTGTTATACTTCAGTGTTTTTAATAACACTGAACAAAACACTGAAACTCCATCAAGCGCTCCTCGTGCTCTAATGAATTGATAAGAGATAAACATAAAAGAGAAAAAACAAACAAATTTGATTGATCTACCTATTTGTTCATTTCATTTTGTGAAAAGGGAAATGTCAATTACAGCCTTTAGGGTTGTCAATAAAACACATACAATATAATGCATTTATTGAATTGAAAATTTTCTTATTTATTCAAAATTATTATTAATACATGTACGATTTGCATTAAATTCACTGAAAATTTTCTTTTATTTGTGATGTATTATATGAAATCTTTGATTATAAAGGAAACTTTAAGTTCAAAAAATGCATTATCTTTGTTTTATTGATAGCCATTAAGCTGTCATTATCATTTCGGGAGTTGATAGATACAACACAAGAAGTGTTTCCTACAATACACTGTACAACAGTTATAGTTTACATTACAACCTATTATATCATAAGTTTGGTGTTTGAATCAAATTGTTTGGTGTATTTATCACCTCCCATCATTTCCCTTGTAAAAATTTGTTTGTCAAATTTATGTGAACTAGCAAATATAAGTAAAATTGTTTTCTGAATTTAGCATCGAGAATGACAGGGACCCGAACCCATTGCTTCCACTTTGGAATTTATGTGTCATCTGGTGTATATATTACTAGATTTTAAACCCGTGTATATACACGGGCCGTTGATTGTTTATATGAAATTTCGTATATATTATCTTGTTTTTCTTATAATAAAGTATGTAAATTAATATGTAAATTAAGCATTTAGTTGGTTTTATGATAATATTACTTTATACGAATTTACATATGTAGAGATTTAAATATTTTGAATCCAATTTAGTAAACTTTTTTAGTATTTTAAATCTATATTAACATTTTAAAGTAATTTTATTCTCACACGGTGAAAATTTTTTTTTCAAGGTGAAAAAAATTATATTAATCAAACATCAACAATGTACAAAGAATTTAAATAATGAGCAAGACAATCCTGCCCATTACCAAACAGCAAACTTTAAACAACATTTATACAAGCTGATCTTTCATCTAGCCTTCTAATTCAATCAATTCTATACTTATATTACTTAAGATAAGCAGTCTCATCTTTCATGACTCGCTACACTCAAGTCATTATAAGCATAAACTACACAATTACTCACTATGAAATGCCATTTAAATCACTCGGTGAACAAAAAAAAGAAACATCACAGATCAATTTAAATAATATTTTAATTAATAAATTAAAATTTTTTGATATGTAAGTGGGTGGTTAATAAAAAAATATATACTTTTTTTATAACTTAGGGATTGTAATTTGAAGTTTAACAAAATAAAATGACTAAATTGACAAATTGAAATTTAATTATGATGATGATGAAGGTCCAATTGTAGAAGAAAGGGTCATTGTGTTTATTGAGGCCCATGACCGTTTAATAAAATGGGCTGCACGGAAAATCGCGTAAGTTGGGCTACAGGGCTCCGTTTCAGGCTCATGAGCAAGCGAATCGAAGCTCGGTTCGAGGCCTACCAAATCATACTAAACCCTAAACCCAAACCCTAAACGCTTTACAAAACTCTAAAACCTAAATCATACTAAACCCTACTAAAACCTAAACCATAAACCCTAACCACAAATTAAATGTACAACTAATCAGTAACCCATGTGTTACTAATTTGTAAAATCCACCAAAAAATGGAAAAAAAAAAAAAAGTTGTCAAAAGTATGCCTTGAGGGACGGCAAATTGAAGAGGAGAAAACACTGAATTTTATGGTGCAATTTTCATGATTTTTCGATTTAACATTTGAGAGATATTTGAGTTTCAAAAATGTGGGGAAATGGGTTTTTGATGAAAATGAGTGGTTGAGATTGATTCCCCTATTCTCATTCAAAATTTTTGTACTCATTCAAACTCTACTCATATTTTGTAATCTATCAATTATCAATTATTTTCATTAAATTATGTAAACTATGTTTTTATGTGCTTTAACTTGTCGAAATGGTATGATTGTCAGCACGGAAACTCATGGATCGGGTCAGCTTCATTTCCGACTGCACAGAGCACAGAATGGACGCCTTTTTAACCCACCGAAAAGTTCATCATTTGCAGTACGAATCCATATACATACGGAGTATATTTCAATACTCCACATATATTTTAAAATTACTCCATGATACAAAGATTAAACAATACAATCATTTTAATATTTACCTTTGGAAGCTCTTTTATAATATATATATATATATATTTCATACATTATTATAAAGATGAGTAATGAGTAATTAATGATAACTTTGTGTGTATAAATTATCTTTCTAAACAGATTTATAATCAGTAAAAAGATTGAGACATATGATCGAAAGTTATAAATCAAGATTGAAGGATTATGGATTATAATAACTAATACGTATGTTAATCATTGAATTTATTAGACAAACATTTCAATTTACATTTTAAAAACAAGTACTAAATAAGTTTTATTTTTATTTTGTCGTTATAAAAATTTATTGTGCTATATGAGTTTTATTACTATCTCAGCCTATTTTACTACGTTAAAGGCCTTAGTTAAACATAATTAAGTTAATTATTACTTTATCCGTTCAAAATTTATTGTCAACATACCAAAATACACAATTTTAAAAAATATAATTATTACATTGTACTTTTATATACTGTGACTGTATTACCTTTATATTTTAACCATTTTCTTATGATATACATATAAAGTATAGATAATATATAAATTTTAATTAACTATTATCATACCTTTATACGTGTAAAATGGATAATTAATTTGAGACGTCAGTATAAAAAAGTACATTAGAAATATGATAGAGAGGGAGTATTAATTTTTCTTTTATTTTTTGCTTTAAAATTTGAGACTTAAATATATCATCAAAGTTTGTGCAAATAAGTCATCATTCATGATTAGGGGCGGAGCTAGAATGAGGGCAGTGGGGGTAGTTGCCCCCATAAAAATTTTGAAATTACGTAAAAAAGAAAATTTTTTTAAGGTATTAATGATAATTTTAAAATTTTGCCCCCTCAAAACTATAAAGAAACACAGAATAAATTTTTTTTGCCCCCTCCACGTAGACTTTCTAGCTCCGCCCTTGTTCATGATTCATCATCAACCACGCCTCTATATAAACCTCTCCTTCCCCACCATTTTTATTCACCCTCAAAAACAACCATTAACTAGCTTAGTCACTATCATATCCTCTACTCTTTCTTCTTATTCTTTTGTGTTTTTGTAACTACAACACAATGGCCACTGCTCAGGTACGTAAATCATTTTTCTTATTTTTATTTGTTTTATTTTATTCGATTTTAGTGATACATCTCGCATTAGTTTAGTATCATGGCAAGTAGTGAAATAAACATGTAAAGTGTGATCAACTTCTGTAACACTCTATTTTTAAACATAACGACTCTTGAATAGCTATATTTGTTAGCAATAATATCGATATACAAGATTATCGAGTTATCGACAACAATTAAGTTGAATCAATTTTTTTTAAAAAAAGACAAGTATCCTACCACTACTATCACACGAATATATACAATAATCCACAAAAATTAACATTTTCTGAAACTTGAACCCTTAACCTCAAGGTTGGTGGGTCATCTCGATAGTCCTTAATTAAGTTGAATCAGTTACAACATGTACACATGTGCATGCGTTGAATAAGTATTTTACCGTGTACAAATCACTTACCACAAAAGTACTACACCTTTTTCCATTTCTGTTTACACCTTTTTGTATATTGTTAGTGAAATGAATTGATAATTAATTATACATCAAATTATGTAGGTTGTATCTGCAACAACAGCATTGCATGAAGAGAAAATAGAGGAGCAAGTAGTTAATAAACCTCAAGAGGATCAAATCAATAACAAAGAGGATCAAGAAACAACAGTAACTGCTCCACAACCATCAGAGGACCAAAATCCAGAAGCTGAACCCGAACCAAAATCTGAGCCCGAAGCTCCTGAAACTGAACTCGAACCAAAATCCGAGCCGGAAGCCCTTGCAGCTGAGGTTGAAACCAAAATAGTACTAAAAGAAGAAGAAGAAGAGAATAAGGTTGACTCTGTTGACCAGCCTGCAAAGGTGGCACCAGAACCATGTGTGGATGAAGAGGCTAAAGAAACTAAAGAACTTGAAGCTGAGTCAGCTGATGATGTGGCAAAGCCGGAATCTGAACCCGAAGGTGAAGCAGAAAAGAAAGATGAGAAGAAAGAAGAAGGTGGTGCAGTTGAGGAGTAGAATTGAATTGAAGTGGTGGTTCAGTTCAATTCTTTTATGGTTGGTTATATATGTTTGTAATTTTTGAGTTTAAAAAGTTTGTGAAATTCCACCTGGGATCAAGTTATTGTGTAATCATATGGCAGCTTTAGCCACGTGGCAAGCATGTATTGGGAAGAAACTAGTATTTTGTCAAAGAGAATTGAATATGCAGGTTAAGGCTAGCTGGTAATAAAAGATTTGGTCACGGTGGGATTAGTTTAATTATTATCATTAAGAATAAAGTGTGTATGTTGATGTAATTAAGGTGCTTGTAATACTTTGCTGTGCGCATTATGAGTTACCATAAGGTTTTATCAACTCTTTAATTAATAAAGATTAAATTATAATTATATAGTTTATCTTTTGGTTTATTGGTGCATTTGTGTCATTAGATAATTAGAGCCTTCCCAACCGTGGTTTAACCACTTCCCAACCAGTTGTGTCACATCAGCTTTCCACAAACTGATTCAAAACTGATTCGTCCTTACTAACAGTTTAACCACTTCCAAACCACTTCCTAACCACTTTATTTTAATTTTAATTATTTAATACAAAATAAATTAAAATAAAACACATTTCATTAAATTAAAATTAAACATTACATAACATAATATTAAAATAAAACATTACTTTTCCTAAAAAAAAAAAAATACAATAATTAAAACACACATTACTTTTCCTAAAAAAATACAATAATTAAAACACACTAAAATAATTTATTCGGATCCGGATGCTTCGTCGTCGGCTTCGGCTTCGTCTTCGTCGTTCGGATCGGTTGCACGTGGCGGAAACATTTTTTCGTACTCTTCCACCACATTCGCGCGAGCGTTTCGAAGCAAATCTTTTTCATTTTTCGTTTTCTTTTCTTCAAAAGATAAAAATTTCAAGGCTTTGAAGGCTAATTTTTTTGTCAAATTTTCCTTGATGGTGTGAATTGCTTCGGTATGCGTGAGCGCGCTCTTTTTAACCTCTACATACGCTTCGGATTTTTCGGTTGATGCGCGGGAAGAAGATGTAGCCGCATCCGATGAAGATGATTTCTTTTGAGCTTTTCTACCCGGTGGACGACGTATCGGGTCCAGCCGAAATAAGTGTTGCATATTAAGCTCAAGGGTGGAGGTTCCGGGTTGCACGTTTGGACCCGTTTCGGCTTCAAGATCGATGGGTTGCGAGTCGTGCTGGAACGTACGTTTGTTGCCCATTACTCCTTTTTCTTGAAAAAACTTCGGATAATGTTTCAAAATATTCCAACACGCCTCGTAAATAAATTTATGGCCATTCTCTTGTTGTGCAAAGTGCTCTCGGGTGGCGATTATAACGTCGTTATCGTTCGCGCCACTTTGGGGTCGCACGTCGGTGTAGTGTTTGTGAAGGGCGTTGAACTTTTTCACGTCGGGTGCAATCTTGTTCCACTTCCCGTTTAGTTGACTATAATTACGTTGTTCGGCCATGCATGCATTATAGTCACGAACGACTTTTTTCCAAAAGCTTTCGTGAGATTGGTTTCGGTCGATGACACCATTTTCGGAACAATGTATCCACCGTTTGCACAAAATGCGCGTTTCTTCTTCGGTCCACCGAACTTGCTTTCTTTTTCCTTTATTGTCGGTTTGGGTTTCGCCTTCGGGTTGGGTTTCGGGTACGGACTCATCAACCTGGGTATTTTGGTCGGCCTCGTCGGAGGAGTCTTGGATTTCGTGTTGCATTTGTTGGTATGGGTTAGAAGAGTGTTGATGCAAAAGGTTTGTGTAGTATGGTTGTGGTTGTACATATTGTTGTTGATGTGGTTGTGAAAAGTTTTGTTGTTGTGGGATTTGGTAGAATGCTCGTTGCGGGTGTTGTTGATAAAATGGTTGTGAATACGGGTTTGTCTCAAGTGGTACGAAATGTGCGAAACCGGTCGGTTGAGAAAGAGTTTGAGAGTTTGATTGGGCGGAAGAAGAACCACTTGTTGAATGCGTGTTTGGATTTGGTGTGGGAAAATTAGCGTTGATCAAATTGTTAAGCATATCTTGGGATATTTGGTGGGATGAAGATGTATTTGTGTTTTTGTTTTTAGGCATTGTTGATGATTTTTTGTGATAAATAATGTGTAAAAGTTGTATGTAGAATGGGTCTAATTTTTTGGGTGTAAAAATGAGTAGTGTGAAGTGGGTATATATATATATATATATATATATATATATATGAAAGTTGAAGTTTTTGTGGTGAAATAGAGTTGGGTAAAGGTTGTATATATATATATGAAAGTGGTAGTGGAAAGTTGGAGTTTGAGTGGTTTAAAATTTGAATTTTTTTTTTTTGTCTCTTTGATGCCTTCGGACGCTCCCCACCCGTTACCCTTTATTATTATTTTTTTTCAAACGGTCGAAACAAAGTAGAAAAATAAAACGTTTAAATATTGCTGGGACCCACGATTACACAAGCGATTTGGAAGTGATTGGAATCGGAAATCCGGTTACAACCGGTTTGTAACCGGTTTGCGTTGGCACCCTCCGGATCAATCGCTTGGCAACCGGTTGGTGAAACCGGTTGCCGTTGGCAATGCTCTTAGATCGTGATCGTTAGATCCATCACTTGATAGTTGATAAGTGTCCAACACAAAGCAACTTTTAAGGCCCAATAAGGCCCAATAGTGATGTCATTTGAGATGATGTTAAATCTCTCTCTTTCCTTTGGATCAATAATAGATAGAAAAAATGTAAATATGATTGGGCTGATTAACTCTGTTTTTAGTCCAATAACAATTCAATTCCTAAAAATGGAGTTTATTATTTATACACTCCGTCCGTCCCAAGATTTTTTCTGTTTATCACCCGACAAAAAATAAACACTTTAAAAAATATATAATTATTAGTAATTTATTTTCTTACTTTTTTGTAGAATGACTGTTTTACCCAAAACAATTAATTATTGCTTTCTTTAAAGTTAGTAATAATAATTTCAAATAACGATAATATGACAATCACGATCAAACACTCACATATATTTTTAAAAGTGAACAATTAATTTGGATACATCTAGAATATATTTTCGAGACGGAGGGTTATAAACTATTAAGGAAATGGGTCAACCCGTCGGTTACGTTTGAATAATATATTTTCGCATTTAATGAAGTCTACATTTCCTTAATATAATTATTTGCATCTAATACTCATTAATTACAATCTAATATTTATATTTTTATATGCATATACTAATTACAAATTTTGATATTAAGAGAAAAAAAAAGTAAAGAAAAAAGAATAAACAAGTGGAAGATGGGTGGTATGGGATTAACGGTGGCTGCTAATTCGGCGTCACCGGCGAGAGGAAGTGAGGTGTTCGTGGCGGCAGTACCGTTAAGAGCCAGCAAGGGGCCACCACAGTTGGTTATGTCCACCGCTTATTCTCTCTATCTTTCATGGGATTTACAACATTTCATGGTCCTCTCTACTTCCCCTGCTCTTGCTCTTCCTTCTCAGGTTCAATCCACTATAAGTTTTTATTAATATAATTAGTTGAATTTTATGTCAATTTAATCTTTTATATCAAAGTTTTGTAATTTATAGTAATCATTATGTTGGTTATTATGTAATATGCTATAGCTTGTTTGATAGGTGATGGTGTTTGATTTTCAACCTCAAGATCCTGAAAATATATATGCAGCAATTGCAGCTCTATCTGGCAGGAAAATACCTGGTACATATGCATAATTCAATATACTTGGTCATTTGTATTAGCTTGTTGACACACTCAAATATGTGCAACAATGTGGTGGTAAAGCCTGAAAAAAATATTAGTAACTATCTTTTTTGTGTTTGTTTTCTGATTTAGGAGTTGTGCAAACAAGGAAGATGAAGAATTTGCCGAAAACGAGATGTTGGAGGGTAGGATCTTGTAATGTGGATGTTGTTGATGCAGTAAAGAAGTTTAATAGCTGTTGGGATACTGATTTGGTTGTTGGTCAGAACGATTGTCGACATTATACGAATGGTATGAATGTTGCAGTCACATTGCTAACAAAATCCTGGAATATATTACATATTTTTTTTATCAATTAAGGATAATGATATATACATATGTGTATGCCTAACATATGTGACTTAAATTATTCCCAATCCATTCTGTTGACACATTCTTAGGTATTTTATCTTTTATCTCATGACAAAATTGCAACATCACATTTTTTGGCACTGTCAGTTAACGTGTAGTTTTTTCCTTTCTCTTTTTTTTTTCATCATTGGAGGACTAGTAAAGAGTAAAGACAGTTCACAAATAGTCGAACACTTGCATAGGTCCATCTACCAGTTAAAATGCTGTGACAAAAGGAACATTAATATACTTGTTTATTTCTTGATTTTTCTAACTCAACTCCCCATCACTCGGAAGGGTTGGTGGAGTGCCTTACAGGCGAGAAGTATGTGCTGGATCGTCTGAGAGGAAGCCAAAATACCACTCGTATCACTTAAGCTGCAGCCAGATCAGTATAGTTTAAAACAGATGTTCACTTAGAATGTTGTTAGCATTTCTGTTGTAAATGTTTGTACTTCAGTGTATTTACCATTTACTGTTGATATATTTGATTTCCTTAAGAAAAGTCTCTTTACAATTGCCGCTTAATTTGCCTTTATTAGATAATCAACAGCAGAAATACCTAAAAAGAAGCAGTCCAGCATTCTATACACTGCGCTTGACGGCTTATTATGCTTTTTAAAAATTTAGGATTTATTGTTGTATATAGAAATGTCATGAGCCTTGTGGGTATATGAACTTTTGCAGCAGCCAAAGAGTAAGTGGAAGTATTTGGATGTATATTGCTTTAGCTGACAGACATTATTTGGTTAAATTTGTTGTTTTGCTAGGTACATTCCCCTTGGTACGAAGGAGTGTTTCTACTATTGCAGGCATGAAATGAATGACATTAAACACATATATTCTATAAGGTAAATAATCTTGTAAAGTGATTTCTTTATCTGAATATAGACAAACAATGCTCCACTTAAACCTTTTGGTCTTCCACTGAACATATTAGGCATAATAATATGAAAGTTAAAGTGCTGCAATATCTAGACCATATGGCATTTGGTTAATATATACCTTGTCGGTAATGCTGCAGTGATTGATTAATCTTTAGTGTATATGTTTCAGTATCATACTCAACTAATATCAGCGTATGAACTGCAAGCTATTCCTATTGTCATTTTAAAAGAAGAAAGCACTTAATTTCTAATGGTTTGCGAAAACTATGGGACTTCAAAGGTACTTTATGTTGTTTTTCTTTTCCTTTACTGATAACTAGTGGGGTTCCTTCTTTTTACCCTTTTTACTTATAAAGCCAATACACACAGATCAAACACAACCCGTGATTGGTGTGTTTGTTTAACCTTTGATTTGATGTCATAGTTTCTCTGATTGGATGATACTGCGTATTCGTAGAGATAGAAAAACGCGAATACAACGCTTCTTGATTTTATGTACGAAATTTCATATGACTAGGATATCCAAGGTGGGAATCTGTTTTTCTTTAGTTAAAAGCTCTGTCTGTTCTGAAATTCTAAGGTTAGGTTCGTATGCTGACTACCCCACGTCCCACCTAGGTCCCATCGTGAAGTCGAATCATCAAAAAATGAAAAAGCTTACCTAGCGGTGTTATCTTGAAAGCACCCAGGATTACAGTAACAGTAATTAACAATCATTTATGAGGATCATTGCATAAGAAGTTTACCAATATTTTTTCCTTGAATTGGTAGAAACGATAAGTTTATTCTGGATAACTGGTAACTTGATGCAAGTAATTGAACTGGATGCAGATCCCAACGTGAAAGTTGGTTACCTTACACCAGAAAACAATTAAAAAGTTGGTTTTCCAAAATGAATTATATTTTTTTTTGAAAAAAATTTGTACCTTTTTAAGAGTTAGAAAATACTATACTATATCTCTCATATATCAGACAATTGAAGAAAGTTGGTTACCTTTTAATGTAATTAGCCCAACATGAATGTGGCACAAGTTTGTATTTTTAATGCAGGCAATGACAATTTCTACTAATCAAGACAAAAACAAAAGAATTTGTGCAGGTTTCTCAAGTTTCGATGAACCACTCGTTTTAGGTCTGAGCCCATGGCCACACACCAGATGTTAAAAATGTGGTCGAGTCGAGTCTTCTGTTCCGTCATATATAGCCAAGTAAGTAGCTATTTTTCAAGTTTCACCAACCATTTGCCTTTGTTCTTTTTCACTTTTTGATGAATGATTGCCACTTGAAGCTTTTCTCATATTATATGCCTGATTGCAACTTCCACACTCTTGATGGTCAATATGCTTGATATTAGTCTAATTTACCACCATTAAACTGAACAACATGATGTCGTATCTCCAAATTTATATATTTATTGCATACTTCACTACGAAATACATGGACAGAAATTATAACTTAAAATGAGTAGGTAACTTGTATTGTCATATCTATCTAGTCAACCACATGAGATCATATAGATAGAATTTCCACTACTTAGACTATAAGAAATTAAGAATACATCAAGATAAGAACACTTATAGCTAGCTTTACATCAAGATTGCATATCGCAGGCTGTCACTAACCATAATATGATGGTTGACCTCTGATATTCGCGCAAATTCACCAGAAACCCAAACACCGTCGACAGTTCCATGCGGGTGTGATGAGAGGCATGATAGGAGCGAAAGTGGCGCTCTTAGAATGCTGTAAATAATAGAAAATCCGTTATACCCTTGTCTCGTATGGTGAGCTATAACTGGAAGCTCAACTCCATTTCCTTCACCAAACATGTTCTCATCGGCTACTTTAGTACTTTTGGTCATATTCCTTATGTTTCGCCTCATAACTGCCAATACCTGCCTCTTCAACAACCACTTTAATATTGTTTTCTAGTGGTTTTGAGATTGTGAGAATGAAGGGAAGGAGATGGGTGATAGAAGTTAGGAAGTCATCAGAAGTTCTTTATATTTGGGCTAATGAATATGATAATAAATAATGGTGTGGTGAGTGCTGGTGCTTGTCACAAAGTACTTTTTGAGGGCACTTATTTTGTTATATATTTTAATGGGTATTAACAAGGAAAACTTAAAGCACACTTGCACTAAAAAAATCCTTGCAAAATTTAGGTGGAATAATGTTATGTATAAAGGGTTCTTACCAAGATCTTGAATCTTAGTAATCCTGTGACCCTTGATCTTTCTGTTTTTTATACAGTTTGCTTTATGGATTTTACCTGCAGATACGCTTGCCATTTTTTATAATAATAATAATAATAAATATATATTCTGAAGAAACAGAGAAATGGATAATTTTTTGATTGGAAGAATCAATACTTATGACTTATGAGAGAGAGGGCATGTAGGTAAGATCAGTACCACAGGAATTGTTGCACTTTGTGCCCATCTTCTGATTCTTGTTTGCATTAAAGGTAAGCATTTCATGAGTAATTAATGTATCCACGTCTTCAAAGTATATATGACATAGTATTTGATTACTCGTATTATTTTAATATTGAAATACGGAGTACCTTATTTTCACTTATATATAAAAAGTTCAAATTTTTTAATATTTATTTTCAAGTCTGCATGAGCGTGGCCGCGTGGGGAGTGGTAACTCATTTTCAATGTCGCTAAAAGCTGGCGTTGAAGGCCAAAGTTGAAGCCTCAACGCGTTGAATGCTTTTTTCCCTCAAGATGTGAAAGGTTGGCCTATTTTCACGTTGCTTCAATATTGACCACTTTCTCTAAAATTTACACGCGATGTTGTTCTAATACTGAGTTGAACATTGATCAACTCCTCCTCTTGCTCTCAAGTTATTTTTCCGAAGTAGTTAGACTTTTATGTATTTATGTAGGAATCTCCAAGTTTTTTGAATAGTTATAATATTAGTGTTAGGTACTCTAAGATAGTGGGTCTGAGACTATTAGATAATTCAAAATATATATGTATCAATATACATTTAAAGTGTATCTGTTTTCTTTTAAGCAATATTTTAATCACACAAAGAAAAAGGAAGGCAGAAAAACAACAATTCAATGAATTTTGACATGAACTTCACCTTATTTGAATTCCTTTCATTTTTAGTGCACTTTGTGTTAACTTTGAAAATTTTGATTTTCCATTTTTCTTATAAACAAATTATTACAAACACATATATATCAAGTTATACGACAATAATATATATATTGGAATATATATATATATATATATATATAGTAAGAGGATTAAAAAAGAAGAAAATTTTAGGAGAAGAGGGAGAAGCTTTCTAGATCAATCATTTAAAATTAGGGTAAAAGGATAATATCGTAAATTGTACTTTAATTAGTAAATTAAATATTAATTAGTGGATAATTGTAGGAGAATCTTTCTTAAACCCACTAACAAAGATGTCGACGCAAAGTACTCACAAAATCTTCAATTTATTCACTACTCAATTGATGGTATACACCCATTTTTTATTGATGTATTTGCAACAAACCGATTTATTGATAGTTTTCAAGGGATCATAATACTTGAAGCAACAATGATGACCATGAATTGGAAAAATCGAAGAAAAGAATTCAAAGTGATGATAATCATTGTTTATTTTAATTAGTATTATTATTATTATAATTATAATAATATTTTTAACGATTCTCATCTACAATTTGTAAGTAATATTTAGTTTCCTTTCTTCTTTATTTAAAGGTTTATACCAATTTTATTAATTTGATCGATAGTTGTGATTCATAATAAGTATGATTAATGTATTTTATCAAACAAGATAAACAGGAATGATTCACAAATTATATCATCAACAGATATCTCTATATATATTATCTTTAATTTAGTAGGCTATTAATAACACCATTAAAACGAATTAAAAATTTAATCATGTTGGGGCGTCCATGATTGAAATCAACTTATCTTGGATGTCGATGTAGTTGACCTTTTTAGTTAAGTGCTTGCTTTCTCCAATCATATTCATATTTTTAGAAACACCTCTAGCTTGTAAAAAAGCTTCTTTACATGGCCCAGTTACTATTTATAGTATTATTTATTTATAATAATATAAATAATATTATGAAGTATAAACACACAATTACAATCACACGTACATGCACACCTACAAACATAGTAGCATAATACACGCACAATGTTGCGGCGAAACTGATAGTGGTAGGTGGCAGTATATGGTAAGATTAAGTAGATGAGTATGTTTTGAAAATTTATATATTGTATGAGATGAGATCTCATTATATGGCAAATGGTAAATTAGTAATTGGTAATATAATGGAAAGAAACTGGATTTATGTATTGTCATATGAATGATTTTATTAATAATGCATGGAATGTTATAAATTAGTTTAATGGAAGTTATATAGGCATTTTTGATATTTCTTAATGTTGAATTTTATTTTACGAAAAATTGAAATGCTTTATGATAAGATATTTGAGGATCCTATGTGGCTATGTACTAATAAAACGTAAAAGATTATTCGAAGGTTGTTCTGTAAAACATAATTTAACAATTTCCAAAATAAGAAATTATAGTGTTAGTCGCCTTTATGGTCCAAAAACGTCAACCTATTCCGGCCATTGAAATCCAAGAAAGATTGCATGTGAGAAAAATCTCTCTCTAATAGATATCATAAATACCATTAAAACAAGTTTTATCCATCTAATCATTTAATTCAAATATTCAAGTTTAGTCATGAATGGCTCCAAATCAACATTAGTTTTTGCTACCTTCATGTTCATGGTGGTGTCCCAGGCTCATGTTTTCGACATCACAAAGTTTGGCGCGAAGCCTGGTGGCGAAATCAGTAAGGTAATTAAGAACATGATTTCATGCTAAACGTTTGATATTATTGATTCCTTGTTAGGTGTGTCGTAATTATCGGTTTTTAATTAGGCTTTATGTGATGCATGGAAAGCCGCATGTAATGCACCAAAACCTAGCAAACTCATTATTCCGAAAGGACAATTTTGCTTGAACTCTGTCGAGTTTAAGGGACCTTGCAAAGCTCCGGTGGAAGTTAGAATTGATGCAACAATTATAGGTCCCAAAGATCCTAATGTCATTCCAAAAGGAAAGCAATGGATTACATTCAGTTACATCAATGGCATGACTGTATCAGGTATCAGATCGTCGATTAATTTCTAGTTGATTAACTTATTTAATTTGATAAATGATTTATTAATCAACGCCAATTTACCGCGCTCATGATTTATGTTATTTTTTCAGGTTGTGGTACATTAGATGGTCTAGGAGGAGCCATGGCATGGCCATCGAACAATCCAAAGAAAAACGCTCACAGCAAAAAACCGTGTGGCCTTCAGTATGTATGTGTATTTATAAACATACATAGAGACGGATCAAATAAGAACCTTAAATATGATAAGAACGTGAGGATCAGAAGAAAAATAACGCACGATAATAAAACACAGAGTGCATTTTAATTTGTGCGTTTTATTGTGCATTTCTTACCCAAAAAATGTGTTTTATTGTGCAGTTCTTACATTCTGCTTCCTTTAAGATTGATTCTTATTTGATCCTGACTATACATACACACATGTATGCAATATGATAAAGTTCGGTTTTAATAATAACGACGATTTTTATAATTTGATACCGCAGAATCTTAGCTTCAACTTCATCCAAAATTCTTTTATTTCGGGAATAACTTCAAAGGACAGCAAGAACTTCCATGCGAATGTGATGTCATGTACGAATGTAACCTTCGACAACATCCACATTATCGCACCACCAGACAGTCCAAACACGGATGGAATCCATCTAGGATGGTCAAAACACATAACCATCAAGAACTCTGTTTTTAAAACCGGTGACGATTGTATCTCAATTGGTGATGGATGCGAAAACTTGCACATTGAGGGAGTGAAATGTGGGCCGGGCCATGGTATTAGTGTTGGAAGTTTGGGTAGAAACCCGGGAGAGAAACCAGTTAGGGGAGTTTTCGTGAAGAATTGTGTCTTCTCATGCACACAGAACGGTGTTCGGATTAAAACATGGCCCGATTCGCTTCCAGGCGAGGTTGCTGATATGCATTTTGAAGATCTTAAAATGGATAAAGTTGAGAACCCTATTATTATCGAGCAAGATTATTGCCCACATGGCGCATGTACTAAAAGTGTAAGTATACAACGCATGCATTCGAAGCTTTTAAACTACTTTTACGCACAAAAGTAATGAAATCAAAAGTCAATTTTATCAACAAATGTAAGATCAAAATCAGAAATTTATTTCCCTACGTTATGATTATTTCATGTTACCTTTTTATGGTTATTTCATATATTGTTATCTTTTACTAACTTTGTCGATTGCTAATGAGGATTGTGCAGAAACCATCATTAGTTAAAATTCACAAAGTATTCATCAAGAACATCAAAGGAACTGCGACAACGCCAACTGTAGTGAAACTTAGATGTAGTAAAGCGAATAATGGTTGCGAGAATGTGAGAATTTCTGACATTCATTTGACATACCATGGTCCCCAAGGGCCTGCTCGTCAAGAATGCTGCAACGTTAGACCGATTTATGCTGGTAAAATGGTGCCTCCCGGCTGCCCAATAAAATGATTTATCAAATTGTAGAAATATGTATGTGTCATACGTTACCTCAGAATGCTCTCCAGTTTTGTAATTGTACGTCTATGCTACTTTGATTCATGGAGATTGTTTGTTCATTTTGAGTTTTACCAAGTGATCGTTCGTGATCCTGGTTTGGATCATTTCGATAGTAATTGATTGTTATTTTGATGATTTTGTCCTTGTAAAATGTAGTTGGGCTTGGCATATTGTAGTGGTATTCAATTAGCAAATTCTATAGTTGGAAGGTGAAGTACTTGAAAAAGTAATGAGTAAGATCACGTGTATTCAACTAATCGGGTGTATATTGTATGTAATAAACTTGTTATTTTGATGTATTGTATATATTTTGATGACGTGTCAACTTGTAAGGATACCACGTATTAGTGTATATGGATGACACGCAAAAAATATATATAAATTACATACCATGTATCAAAATAGCAATTTACTTATTAGACACACCAGCCACATTAGACCTTAATTAATTGATTATGTTCTCCAAGTCCTTGTCCTAGTTGGAAACAAGTTTGATCCCGCCGATCTTTAAATACACATGGAATGGGAAACTATCAAAAAGTAAATGGATCCAAGTTAATATGCTTGTTCCAACAACTAGACTTTATATTAAAGCTAGATTAAACTTTATGAATGATCCTGTGTGGCTGTGTTTACTTTTTTTTTTCCTTCCTATTTTCAGTTCAAAAAGTTTACTTTTGCCTCATAAATAGTTAATATGTCACTTGAAATGACTCTTAAGCTTTTCATTATTTTTATTTTTAAAATGATGAATAAAAAATGGGTTTTGTTAACGGAAGCTCTTAGGGCTTTCGTAAGACACTCGAACATGCATTAAGTAGTTGTACATTTATCACAATCAGGGGTCAAAACCAATTCAAGGGGGGACAAAAACTTTGTTATGGTTATAGTACAATATTTAATGCATATCCGAGTATTTTAAAGAAAGCTCTAAGGACTTTTTTTATCAAAATCCATAAAAAAATGATTAAGAGTATTTTAGTTATTTCAAGTATAGTTGTATCATTTATGAGATAAAAGTGAACTTTTTGAACCGATAGTGTGGAAAAATAAAAAAAAGTTGGGAGACGGTATTCATAAATCTGTATCAAGGACATGGACCCTTTAGAGCACACGGTGTGGGTGGGTATGTTTTTTTCGCCGTTTTCCGACGAGAACGTCGTCGGACGGCGTTCTGCCGCACCGGAACGGCGTTCCCGCCCGACGTCCCCTCCGGACGCTGTTCGTTCCAACGTTCTACCTTTTTTTATTTTTTTTCCTTTTGTAATTTTAAGGTTCAAATGGGGAAAATGGTGTTGGGGTAGATGGTGTCGGCCAGAGAAGGAGAAGAAGAGATAAATGGGTTTAGATTTTTTTTTTTAATTAGTATTTTAAATTTTAATTTTTCATTTTAAATGGGTTTAGGTTTAGTGGGCTGGGCTATTTTCTTTTGATACCATTGAGCTATAGCCTTATATAAATGGGTTTAGATTAAAAAGTTTATAAACCATCGTTTTATTCTAATTAACATTAACATTTGTAATCTTTTTTATTTGTTTTTAATAAATTAAATGTTATTTTATTTGATTTATTTGTTTTTAAATATTAGTTTATACAATTATCATCATTAAAAAAATCAAATAAAACAAATAATAAAAAACTCCAGAACACTGTGAATTCAGTTTCACCACACCACAGAATCCTCACTTTCAACATTCTTCAGAACACTGTCCAGAACATCGTGTACCACACCCTGTGCTCTTACGGGATTCAGTTTTACAGCTATATATACTTTGATATAAATAAATAATTTTAATTCGAATGATACAAGCCTAAAACAACATTGTCTAATGTAACTAAAGCAAGGTGCGGACCAAGTTTTGCGGACTCGTACATAGATCACTCTTTTCGGTGTTTTGAGTCAAAGTTAGAGTTGATAGATATTGAAGTTTATACTACAAATAGAAATACGGAGTAGAAATTAAGTGCTAAGTAGTACGTGTACGGTGTACGTTAACGTACGGTCGATTCTATAAGTCCAAATATAGTAATTTGCAATTTAGACCGAATTTAAAGCATGAATAATTCAGACATGTTTTTTTATTATGTCCGAGAATTGAAAGGGTCCAGGACAACATATTCACTTAAGTTTGTAGATTTATATAATTTTAGGATTTTTTTTATAACTATATTCATTTCTATATTAAATATTGGTTGTTTGATATATATCTTACGTCTTTATATTCTTTTTGTGGTAGTTGATAAATTAAAAATTAATTACTAGAATATAGTTACGTACCTACAACAAATTTCTTACTCCATTTTTCCTCCTTATTTTATCGACTCCCTTTTGTGATTTTTAATATGATTAACACATTTCGACCATTAATTTAATAACTAAAACATTACGTGGAGGTATCTAGTCTGGTGTAGGATGTTAACGAGCTACTTGAGTTTAAGCTCATTTAGCTCGAATTCAGGTTTAATAATATTCAAGTGTGAGTCGCAATCAAGCGAAAGTTATTGTTCGATTAGTTTCAAGAGCCGAGTAAATATTCGACTGGGGTCGTTCAAATACTCATTTAATTTTGAGTTGAACGAACTAACTGAGTTTAACGAGTGAAAAATCCTGATTTATATAAAGGTTTTGCGTTTAGAAACTTTGAATAATGTAAGCGATATATATATATAACCCAAAACCCCAAGTATAAATGCATAATACGAGTTCAATGCCGAGATGCCCGTCGCAAAAGACCTATAGCGACAGATTTGCCACGAATTTGTCTGTCGCATAGGTCATTCATGCCATAGTGGATTAACAACTTGAACTTGACAATTAGTCTATTAATATTATAGTTAAATACTAAATAGCATCAAGTTCGAACTCAGAACGGCAGCAAATTATTCAAACTCAGAACACATTTCATTGTATTTATTAAATGATCGAGCTCTAGTCGTCTCAGATTGTTAACAACCTTAGTCAATTCTACAAGAAATAGGAATTCTTCACCTTTTCATATTAAAAGTTCTAAAAGTCTATTAAGATAATTTAATACTCCTCCGTCCCAAAATTATAGTCCACCTTTCCCTTTTTGGATGTTCCAAAATAATTGTCCACTTCTTATTTCGACCAATAGAAAGAGAGTTTAGTGGGTTAAGATTCTATTTGCTTGGTTGAAATGTGTTATGGTCTCACTTTTATTAAATTGTATGTTTTTTGTTGGTGGATAATAATTTTGGGACGGAGAGAGTAATTAATTAGTGAGCATACGTAAAAATGATATATTAATTACTATAATGTACATAGAAATCACAACGAGATATCTCTAGCTAGTAGCTAGTATTGTTTTTAGTATATTAAGGTAACATTTAAAAAATATATAAATAAAAAAAATCTAATTATGAATGAATGATAAAACTTTAAATGGAGTAGTAGAAGCATTGAATCGGTAAAATCAAAATATAATGCGAGATATGTGGTATGAGATCCGTACTCGATCACACCTTATAAGAAGCAACTCCATTATTATCTTACAAGATCCCAAACAACACCACCATTCTGGATAGATTGTCCGAAGTCACACAAGACACCAACGAATTAGGGTGTTTCATACAATCTTGGTTCTAATTTTAGACACTCGATAGATCTAAAACATTTTCATAACTACCATTAGAACAAATCTTTTAAGATTTTATTGCTCAAATCAAACCCAAATATTTAGTCACTTACAATGGGATCCAAATCATGTCGAGATTTCTTCATTTTCATGTTCATGTTCATGGTCATTGTCAATGCGCAGGCTGAAGTTTTCGATATCACAAAATATGGTGCCAAGCCTGATGGCGAGATTAGTAAGGTAAAGTATTAATCAGATCTCACAAGGTTTCATGCAAATTTATCTGCTGATTTCTATAATGATGGATTTCTAGGCTCTAGATGATGCATGGGCCGCCGCATGTGCTGCCCCAGAACCGAGCGAACTTCTCATTCCAGAAGGCAAATTTTACTTGACAGTATTCGAGTTTAAGGGACCATGCAAAGCTCCAATCGAGGTTAAAATTGATGGAACATTGATAGGCCCCGAAGATCCCGTGGATATCCCCAAAGGGGTCCAGTGGATCACATTTAGCTATATCACTGATTTGACATTATCAGGTACTAATTAAAATTTATCATTACAAAGATCTCATCGAGAATATTATTTAACAATGTCGACAGCTTGACATTAACTATCACGATCATAATCTTGTTTCAGGGTCTGGTACAGTAGATGGAGTTGGAGCTGCCAAAGCATGGGCATCCAACGATCCGACAGTAACTATTAAAGAAGGGTCTCCCCTTCAATATGTATGTATATACGTACTATAATGATAACCTTAAAGAGTATCGTTTATACTTTATAGCTTAAGACATGCATTCATTCTATATAACCATCTAAAAATGGTTGATGATAGGTTGTTAAAAACCACAAATCAACAATCAAAACGCATGACTTAAGCCTTTAATTACAATCCTCAGAGCTTGAATTTCAATCAAATCACGTATTAATGAGGGTTATATGTTTAATTGTCACAGAACCTTAGCTTTAACTTCATTAAGAACTCTTTGATAACCGGAATAACTTCAAAAGATAGCAAGAACTTCCACGTTAACTTGATGTCATGTACAAATGTGACGTTTGACAACTTCCACGTTGTTGCACCCGGAGAGAGCCCAAACACTGATGGAATTCACATCGGGTGGTCAAAAAATATCACAATCCAAAATTCTAAATTCGGAACCGGTGATGATTGTATATCAATTGCAAATGGATGTGAGAACTTGCATATTGAGGGAGTCCAATGTGGGCCGGGCCATGGAATTAGTGTCGGAAGTTTGGGTAGAAAAAGTGGTGAGAAACCAGTAGTTGGAGTTTACGTAAAGAACTGCAGCTTTTCATCAACAATGAACGGCGTAAGGATCAAAACATGGCCAGATTCGCAGTCTGGAGAAGTTGTTGAAGTGCACTTTGAAGATCTTTCAATGGATAAAGTTGACAACCCTGTTATTATTGATCAAGAATATTGCCCTCATATTCAATGCAACCAAGAAGTAAGTATTTTCATTCATTATAACATGTTTAACAGTGAAGTGCACTTGTACTACTTAGAATTTACCAATTGTGAACTACAAAATCAAAAGTTTTAAATAGTGCACATTAACAATGTAGATAAACTAATAATTAATACTCCGTAGTACACTTGTATAAAACCTTAGGACAATATGAAATTTAAGTGTCTTACTTACTTACTGGCTGCCTTGCATATAGGCCGGCCAATTGAGAGTTGTGTTATCGGTTATTTTAAATTTTTAATCATGCATCTAATTTGTTTCTTTTGTGTGAGAACGGTACAGAAACCATCACAAGTCAAGGTTCACAATGTTTTCATCAAGAACGTTAAGGGATCTTCGAATACACCAGAAGTGGTGAAGCTTAGATGCAGCACAGCCAATAATGGATGCCAAAATGTGCATCTTGAAGACATTAATTTGACATATGATGGTCCTTCAGGCCCTGCAGTACAAGAATGCCGTAATGTGAAGCCCATTTATTCTGGGGATATTGTCCCTTCGGGTTGTGCATGATACGGCTTGATTCAAGTTTTATGGAGATTGTTTGTTACTCTTTTTAGGTTTATGAGATACTTGTTCTTGATTTTCTGGTTTGAATCATAGGGGTGATGATTTTTCATTTTCAAGAGAATTTTCTGAGTTGTATATATGTAATTTGAATTAATAACTATCAAGATTAATTTTAGATGTTAATTCCACGCGTATTAGAAAGAGAAGTTCATAATAGTATATTTATGCATTTTGTTAAATTACTCGTACAATTCGTTAACAATGGATGGCTATTTTCGTTACTTCACTTCTCTCGCAACCCTTTTTCTCTCTCTCCCGCTCCCCCCTTTTTCTTCTCCAAAACCCTAGATCTAAAAACTTTGCTGTTGCCGCCTCCGGCTTCCGGCCGCCAGCCGCCAGCTGTACGCCTGAGGTTCGGAGGGCTCCCCACAACCCTAGCTTCTTCTAATCGCAGTCAAGGTTTTCGCTTTCCAAAAAAATACGCCTTCCTCTTCTTTCACGGACATCGCACGATCTTTCTCATCCTACCAAAGATTATATATCTGCAAGATGATCTCATATCTTGCCGATCCACCACCTAGTTAGGTTTGCGTCGTCGTCACTGGTTTCGGCTACATCGGCACTCGGCCTTGATTCCTGTTTTTACTCTTGGTAAGTGTCCTCTTGTTGGTTGATTTGGGTGTTTCTTCACATTGACTTCAAACTCCGGTAACCTGTTTTATCCTCGAGGTTATTTCAACCTCTTGAGGTTTTCCGGCAGTCATGGATTTTGTCGTGGTAGATTCGATTTATTTTGATCATTAAAGGTTTGGGTTTCAATATTATGGTTGTTTCCATGTCTCTCCGCTAGGTGTTCGCCCATTTTTGTGGTTAAGTGTTTGGTGAGTTCAATGAGCAGATTTTGTAACTTGGGGTGTTGAGGGTTATCTTCGTGTGTTTCATCAACTGTATCAAGTTTCAGCCGCAATTGCAAGTCCGGCATTACAAATGATGAATTAGGTCTTAGTGTTAGGATATGAGGGTTTGTTTAGTTCAAGTTGGTTTTATTTTAGTTCAACTAGGTTAGGGTCGTTTTATTCAATTGTTGTTCCCAGGTTTGCAATTTGCATTCCGTCAATATGTAACTCAAGTGGATCTTTTCGATCCTTGCAATATTACTTTTCAGTTTTTCGCCAAAAAAAAAAAAAAAAAACAATGGATGGCTAGAGTGTTGGACGCCTTATGATACATTTTTTTTTGCAATTAAGTTAAAAACAATGACGTTTCAGTGCAAGATCGAAAACCAAGATAACTTAGCGTAGATTTGAGTCGTGTACTTGTTACTAATGTTCTCAAAATTTTGGTTCCAATAGGCCGGGTCGGTTTGTTACAACTTACAATGTCATACGATCCAAATTTTTTGGTGACAGATATCGTAGAAATTTGTATGTGAGGAAGTCTTCACACAATAAAATTGGGGGATTGAAAGTGTAAATCTTGCAAAGTATGAGGTTATGGCCAATGGGAGTCTCAGCAGTCAGCAAGATGGAAGTACTAAATTAAACCATAATAAGATTATAAATACTTTAAATTAAGCCGGTAAATTGTTTCTTTCCTCCGTTTAAAAAATAGTTTTCCTTCAACATGCAATTTTCAATATGAAATACTCCGTAGCAAAATGACATTTTCGTCAAAGTAATTAATAAAAACTTGAAATATTTAAGAAAGAAGTTATTAAAAGTAATAAACGATGATATATTTGCAGACGGACACACAAGCGTGTGGTGGTAGTAAAACCACGGATCATGTGGAAAAACCTTAATGGAGATGCGGCTGAGACTTTTAGAGCGTTAGTTGTAGAAAGGGTACCCGAGGAGGTGGAGGATAGAACTCATAATGACGCGGATCGGATGTGGAATACCCTAGCACACACCATTAGAGAAGCGGCCAAGGAAACTCTAGGGGAATCTGTCGGGACATCGGGAGCACTAAGAGGCCGTAGGGAGTCATGGTGGCTAAGTGACGATGTTCAAAACAAAGTAGTCGAGAAACAGATCCGGTTTAGGGAGCTCTTTTCACTTCGGGATGGAGTAGAAGCTGATAGAATTAGAGCGAAAGAAAGGTATAAAAAAGCTAAAAAAGAGGCAAAGAGGGCAGTAGCCCAAGCAAAAGAAAAAGCGTATGAAGCCCTGTATAGGAAACTGGACTCCAAAGAGGGAGCAAATGACATTTTTAAGATTGCTAAGGCTAGAGAACGAAGAAGAAGAGATTTAGAAAACATTAAATATATAAAAAATGAGGGTGGACAAACTATAGTGAAAGATGAGGAAATTAAGATAAGATAGGGAGAGTACTTTTCAGCCCTTTTCAATGGTAGCGAAGCATTAGAGAGCACATCGACAGTACAAGATTTCCAAAACAACTGCCCATGCACGAGGATTGAACCACATGAAGTAAGTTCGGCACTACGGAAGATGGGAAGGCACAAAGCAGTAGGACCTGACCAAATTCCTATAGAGGTGTGGCAGTGCCTCGGAGATGATGGAGTGAGGTGGATCACAATTCTTTTCAACAAGACGTTTATGAGTGCTAAAATGCCAGAAGAATGGAGACTCAGGGAGATTTTCCCCATCTACAAAAATAAGGGTGACGCGCAACTATGTAGCAACTAAAGAGGAATAAAACTACTTAGCCATACTATGAAGTTATGGGAGAGAGTGATTGAGACTAGACTTAGACGTGAGACTAAGGTGTCAGAGAACCATTTTGGTTTTATGCCAGGGCGCTCTTCAATTGAGGCGATACACATTGTTAGAACACTTATGGAGAAATATAGGGAGAAGCAAAGAAATCTTCACATGGCTTTCTTAGACCTAGAGAAAGCTTATGATAGCATTCCGAGAGAGTTAATTTGGCGGACCCTAAATGATAAGGCTACCCCTAGTGTATACATTAGAGCTATTCGCGATATGTACGAAGGAGCGAAGACTTGTGTTAGAACTCCGGTGGGTGTCACGGAGTTTTTCCCGGTTGATATAGGCTTACATCAAGGATCAACCCTTAGCCCTTACATTTTTTCCTTAATTCTGGACGAGTTGTCACATAGGATACAAGAGAGCATCCCTTGGTGCATGATTTTTGCCGACGATATCGTTCTTGTTTCGGAAACCAATGATGGGCTAAATAGCAGGCTAGAGCAGTGGAGGGAGGTCTTAGAAGACCAAGGCTTAAAAATCAGTCGACAAAAAACTGATTACATGCATTGCAATTTTGACAGGAATAACGAGCAGCATGAAGAAGTGGACATCCGCATCGGGGATTAGATCCTACTTCCACAAGATACTTTTAGATACTTGGGTTCGGTGCTACATTGTTCAGGGGGGAGCGACGAGGACGTGACTCATCGGATTAAGGCTGGCTGGTTGAAGTGGAGAGCAGCGACAGGCGTCATGTGTGACAAAAAAGTCCCCCGTAAACTGAAAGGGAAATTTTATAAGGTTGCAATTAGACCTGCTATGTTGTACGGATCAGAGTGTTGGCCGATGACTAAGGCGCAAGAAAGGAAGATGGAGGTAGCGGAAATGCGAATGCTAAGATGGACGTGTGGTAAAACAATGTTGGATATGATACCAAATGAAGCTTTTAGGGGTGAATTAGAAGTCACGAGCATTACCAATAAGTTGAGAGAAGGAAGACTTAGATGGTTTGGACATGTTAGAAGGAGACCTTTCACAGCATCAGTTAGGAGAGTGGAAACTCTTTTGATCGATGGTTCGAGGAGAAGGGGTAGACCTAGACGTAGGTGGGAGGATAGACTGAAGCTCGATATGAATGAGCTTCTTTTGACCGAGGACATGACCTTAGATAGGAATTTATGGAGGGATAGAATTAGAACGGATGAGTAGAATTAGGAAGGACGAGTAGAATGTTTTTAGATAATATTTATATTTGTAGGTGTTATAGATATGTTTTATATAATAAATAAATAGTTTATGTAGGGCTTATATAGATAGAATCGGGTTAGATGACACATAGTGTTTCTAGTTATTTTAGATATTCCAGTTAGATATGTAGGTATATAAAGATATAAAATTTATAAATAGCGTAGGTAATGGGGTAGATAAATAGAATCGTTATAGATGGAGTTTTATTACTATTATTAGTATTAGTAATAGTATTAGTATTATTATTATTATTATTATTATTATTATTATTATTATTATTATTATTATTATTAATTAGTACTATTATCTATCATTATTATTACTATTATTATTATTATTATTATTATTATCACTATTATTACTATTATTTATTACTTTTTTTGTTATTATTATTATTATTATTATTATTATTATTATTATTATTATTATTATTATTATTATTATCGCTGTTGTCTCCTTTTGCTAGCTGCAGCTGCTGTTTTGCGGTTGCTGGATGCTGATGAGACTGCAGATGCCGATTTCGATGTTGTTTTTTGATGTTGCTGATGCTGACGCTATTGCTATTGCTTTTGCTGATGCTGTTGCATGATTTGTTGGTGGCTGTTTGATTGTAGCTGTTTTTACTTCTCCGTATTAGTTTATTTTGTTTTTACTTCGTCCTACATTTTATTTTTATGTATTCGAGTCTGCCGGAGGTCTTTATGGAAGCAGTCTCTCTACCTTTGGGTAGGGGTAAGACTGTCTACATCTTACCTCCCCCATACCCTGCCCTCGGCGGGATTGGGTAGTGTTGTTGTTGTTGTATATTTGAGAGTTTAATGTCTTTGAATACTAACTTAATTAATTAAGTCAATAAAAGGTACTATACATATGTGGACCAATTACAAAGTCGATAATGTTCTTAATCTCGCGTGCCTTGCACATAACGAAATATGTTAATGTTTGTACAAATAAAGTATGCAAGTGTTACAAGGCTTCAAAAAAATGACGCAAATTGTAATAATAATCTTATAAAAATCAGGGGTGTGATTCATATAATTATTTCTATAATTATTGTTTGTTTGTATCCAATATGTTAATCGGTACATTGAATTCGCATGCATTCAAACCACATTCTTGAGAAAATATTACCAATGGACCAAAAAAATTTACACCACCTGCAATGCCGGATATCTAACTGTTGAATTCATTCTATCATATAAATCATCCCATCTCTAACGTAAATTTGCCCGTTTACGTGTATGTGTTTCTTTGTGTTGTTAATCATTTCATTTAATTTCAACCAAAAAAGGCAACGGGGAAACTGCAGGCTGGGCATTGCCCGATACATATCTTCCGACATAAAACTCACCAATCTGCTAGCAGTTCCTCTTCTCGATTATCATTGTAATTGTATTCGCAAGTTTTTTTGTCGAAAGAAAAAGTGGATCGCAATTGTACGTGGTGTGTATAAAAATGAAGGGACTATTTAAACAGAAGCCTCTTACACCTGTTGAGTTAGTTCATCATATTCGTCAACTTCTTACATACACCTGCCCAAATCCTGACATTCGTGAAGCCAAACGCCAAGACAAGGTACTTATGTCTACATATATTTTAGCATTGCAACTAGAGTGTCGTTTACCACGTTATGTGTCAAGCTTAAATGAATTGACACGAATAATTTTGTCTACATATAATTTCGTGTCAAATAAGGTATTTATGTATACATATATTTTACCAGGTTATCCAACCATCCGTTTTGGCACCTTTTTGAACATATCAGATCATATCATAGCCCTTTCGCTGAAATTATACTCATGATGCAGGTTCGTGAATTAACAAGACTAATTCATGAAATGAAGATAGTACTTTATGGTGATGATATGTCGGAACCGCATGTAGATGCTTGTGCAAAGTTAACCCAAGAATTCTTCAAGGAAGATATATTGCGTCTTCTTATAACTTACCTTCCAAATTTGGACCCTGGGGTAAGTACTAACAACCATTTCATTCTTTTGTTTATTTTACTTCGTGATGTAAATGGAAATGATATTGGTATCCTGCAGAACCGTCAAGATATCACTCATGTGATTGCAAATCTACAAAGGCAACGAGTTCATGGACATTACGTTGCTGCTGAATATTTGGAACAAAATACAGATCTACTGGATATGTTGATACCTGGGTAAGCACCGTACTCAGAGGTGACAATTTGTCCCATTTACTTACTAATGGGTCAAACAGACTTATTAAAAAATGTCTAAAAGAGAAAGGTGCCAAATGGTTCGAGAGTCAACCAGAGTTTTACTTTAACTCTTAACGTTTAAAACCTCCCAAATCATTTTATTAAAGAACTTACATCAATATAAAATAATAAATCTCTTTGACCTATTGATTATTCATAAACTGTTTGACAATCTTGGACAAAAAGTAATGGATTGGGTCGACCTGCGTCAAGTATTACTCATTTTAACCCAGACCGGCCATTTTTCCCTTCTAATGATCTAATCTGTCTACACATTTTTTTATGTCTTCACTTAAGAGACTTGTGTTCTAATCTACAAAACATTGAATGGTCAGCTATGATGACCCAGAAACTGCAATATCGTATGGTGCAATCTTGAGAGACTGCATTAGGCATCAGGTAGTTGCAAAATATATCTTGGAGTCAGATCACATGAAAACGTTCTTCCATTATCAACATGATCCAAACTTTGACATATCATCAGATGCAGCGGCGACATTTAAGGTTAAGTATCTGAAGTTTACATTTTGATTTCATAATTGATATTAATATTGTCAGATTAATTGCTGATTCATTTTATTACATTAATCTTATTCCAGGAGCTATTAACCAGGCATAAATCAACTGTCGCAGAATATCTTAACAACAACTATGATTGGGTATGTGATATGATTTAATATAATATGTGTCCTCTACTGTATATATATGGCAACTGTGCTTAACTACCAGTCTTGGTTGCAGTTTTTCGTGGAGTATAATGCGTTGCTGGAATCTTCTAACTACATTACTAGACGGAATGCTATTTTGGTCTACTATCTTTCATTAAACTTCATTATATGACTCACGTACTTATAAATACATTGACTTCGGGTTATGTTTTTTCCAGATGGACCAAATTATAAACAATTGTTGCTAAACGTGCCAAATGCTTAAAAAATAACATACACTGATTTTTATACGGATACCACCTAAATCTGATATTGAATGAGTTTAATCACATTATGTTTTAATAATATTGCTTTTGTAATCATAAGTAAAGCATTCATCTGTATATTTCAGCTGTTAGGAGCAATGTTACTGGATCGTTCGAATACTGCTGTGATGGTCCGGTATGTGAGCTCATTGGAGAACATGAGGATTCTTATGAATCTTCTCCGGGATTCAAACAAGACCATACAGTTACAAGCTTTTCATGTCTTCAAGGTAATTTGTAGAATACTACTTGTAGTGTCATTTCCACTTGCATACTTAATCGGGCTTTTACTATTCTGTAAAATAGCTTTTCCCCGCAAATCAAAACAAACCTCAAGATATCGTGAACGTACTAGTAGCAAATAGAAGCAAACTCCTTCGGTTCTTTGCTGACTTCACTTTCGAAAAAGGTACTAAAACACATGCAAGAATTTTTCGCTGTTGCCATCCGTAATCTGTCAGGATTATTGAAATAATTTTATCTGGTGCAGCTGATGAGCAATTTGAAGCAGATAAGGCCCAAGTGATGAAGGAAATCGCTACCCTTGTGCCCAAATGCGAGACATGTGACAGCTCTAAGGAATGTGATGGACTTAATTGTTAACGATATAAAAAGGGTAGAAATATGTATGCCTATTAAATTTATTTGTTCTGTTTTGGTGACATGAACCAATCCAATGTAATGCTCTTTTTTTTAATTTTGCAATTGAATCAGGTTATTAACATCCTCTTCTTTCAGTATCATCAATTGAATCAAGACTCTGTTTTTGGTTATCTTATAGTAATAAATAATTGGTAACACACAAATACAATGATACAAACAAGTAAAGATCTATATATGTGACAAAAAATATTACAACCAATGTCCAAGTGTAGATGACATAAAGAATATAACTCCTAATAATAATAAACCAACCTCAATAATAACATAAACTATAAACATGACTCTACCCATATATTAGATCATAAGACCTCGACAAAACAAAAAAATAACTCTATGCTGCCTGTCCATGGCCGTGGCCGTAACCATTGCCTGTGTAAGCACCATTTCCTAAGGGCCCAGTTTGTTTGTCTTCCTTCTTTCTCTTCAAAACAATGAACCAAGTAAACGCTTCCAATATGGCTGCAATGGCTGCCAATGATATAAGTACACCAATGTAGGCATTTTTCCATTTCTTTTCAGGATCCAAGATATCAAATCCTTTGAACACATTGACAATGCCAAGGATGATCACAGTGTATCCTACACCCCCGTGGTAGATGTTCCAGTACTTCCTGTATTTGTTATCAGGTTTCGGCCTCAACAGAAGTGCAAATACCTATATCACATTCACAATCATGGTCATGTTTAGTTGATTTTTGGTTCATTTAATATAGAAGTGGCAAATTTACACCAAGTGGGTCAATTTGGGATATGTTACAACTCTAAGGGGTCAAACAAAGTAAAAATTAATAAAGAAAGTTAGCTAGGGGTTGAAATTGGGCCAAAGTGTATTCTTGCTCATAATATCATTTGATTCAGAAGATTAGATTGCTACCTAAGTAATATACTTTTCATATAATACTTGATAGGCTAGCAGCACGCATAATAGGTGCAACAAAGAGTAGAAGAAATGACCATTTTTTAAAATATAGACATGTCTTACTGCCAAAAAAAAAAATAGTGAACTTTTAGTATTTTTTTATCTTGACTGCACCTGTTGTATGTGCCGGCACATATAATTTTCTCAAGTTATTATGGATAAAAGGTGTTTGTCAACCCAAGCCGGCATGATCCATACAAAAGTGACATGTTTTGACCCAGTCCATGTGACCCGGCCATTATGCTACATCCAATCTTACGTCTAGTCAATACAAAAGGATCGTGGTGGTGTTTAGTACCTGTAGGGTTCCAAGGGCGAAAAGGGTAATTCCAATGTTTCGGTGAGTATTATATTTGATACCAACGGAGTCACTTCCGAGCTTGAGTCCAGTCCCCCATCCTGCAACCCCGACACCATAGGCGATAATTTGGCAGGCGATATGGATGTAAAACCAGGCAGGATGAGCCACCTTAAATACTTTCAGGTATCTTGCAATCATGGCTCCCATTGGCAACAATATTCCCCAACTTACGGCGTTTAACACTCCATGAGTCTGTCAAGTTAACCAAACACTTATTAATTGTAATCAAGATCACAAAAACCATATGAAATTTCTTTATATTGATCACTTGCACTTTATGTATGCACATTCCAAAGTCCCTGTTTGTCAGTTTAATTTTTTTTTTTTAATGTTGGTAACTGCGATGATATATCAATCTTTGAGCTACAGTTTTCAAGTCGGAACTGAAATAGTCAAATACAGTATATGACCAGTTCCGACTTAAAAACTTATCATATGGAAACACTCAAATTTTCATTTCATCAAGTGATGCCAATTTCAACCTAAAAGGCCCTGCCTAACACTAGCTAGATGTTACATAACTAGAAGTTGTGAGATCAAGTTTCAATCAAGACAAAAGCGTATTAAGCGTGAGTCACTATCGTTAAGAAAATAAAATAAAATAACGTTAATATCAAGAATCAATCAAACAAATAATCTTTGAGCCAAAGTCTAAATTATGCCCTGTATGTATCAACCACTTGTACCTTTTCTACACCAGTTTCTACACCAAAAGTCCAAAACTCTTACCACAAGCTATGCCCATATTCAAAATTTGCATATTTTCTTTATTTATAAAATGAGAGTAAATACAAGAACCGGTCAATTATAAAAATCTTTAAGTCGTGATCTACTTTTAAAAAGGTTTGAAGATTTGTCCTATTTTGCAATATTAATCACCTGTATGTTGAAGCATCAGTTCGAGTATCTTAAAAAGATTTTTACTTTAAAACTTTCAAAAAAAGTTTTTTTTGACATTAAAATCGAATACTTCTAGACAATAGCATGAAGAACATAAAGTATTTAGTAAAACAATTAACAATTGACTTACGTTTCTCCGGTGAAGCACTGACCCACCAGCCCCACCACCGGCACCAGCCTGACCGGTGACAAAGTTCACATTTCCAACCGAATTCCTATTCTCCGAAGCCAAATTATGAACACCTGGAGCTCCACTAGAAACCGGACCCATTTGCCAAACGTGATTAAAACTAGTTCTCCCACTAGGCAACACCAAAGTGGCATAAATCACCACATCACCATTAACTCTCTCAGCTCTGATCGCCTGCACATTAAAACTCAACGAACTTGGTTGTAACGACGTGTCATAACCCGTTACCGATGAAGTATAAGCTTGAACCGACCCATTTGTATTTGGTATAGCAACAAGTGCTTGTACACCAATCATACCTGATCCATCAACGTTCAAACCCCATGCAACCCATGTTGACGTCGAAACACCGGTGTGTCGGAATGCCACATCGACAGTTCCGTTACTAACATGGTAGTTCCAGTGAAGATGTGAGTTTTGTACGGGTAAAGTGACACATGTTGCGAAAATTGCGTTATTTGTGAATGAATAAGTGGTGCAGTTTTGAGCATTAGAGATGATTAAATTCGATATCAAAATACAAAAAAGAAAGGTTAAGATTTTACCCATTTGGAAGATGTTTATGGGTTTTGAAGATCAAAAGATGAAGTTGATCAAAATTGTGTTTTTTTTTTGGATGTATGTATAATATAATTGAAGGTAGGTTTATATAAAGAAAAAATGTGAGTTGACTGATTCTTTATTGGTACTTTGGTAGGGATTATGGAACATGGCAGGAAGGGGTTAATGTGGTGCTACTTATTAGTATTGTTTTTAGATATCATATAATAAATATAATAAAATAATAATATATCTAGCTTAATTATTATAATCAAATATTTGGTATGAATGATTTGCGTTAAAAAAAAAAAAAAAAAAAAGTTAAATCACACACGTACAAGTTTTATTGTTTGCTGTACAAGGGACCTTAATTGTTTTTTCCACCTGTGTCATATTATCAAAATTAGATTAAACCAGTTTCACATCTCAAATTATTTAATTTGTGAAGTCCAAATTATAGATTTTGTCTAATCTAATACTCCGTATAATAAAGAAAAAAAAACACATATCGTTCATATCAAGGCCGGTTTATTCGGTGAAACGCGGTCGGACGACATTTTTTGTTTCTTATGTCACATCGTAGTCTATATATTTATAAATTAATTAGCTAATAACTTAGGAGCCATTATGTCATGTTGACATGGTATTATGGATTTTTGTCATCATCTTTCTAAAGGAAAATGAACGAATAAGAAAAGTAGTTCTGCTTTTAGATTTGTGTAATTTGTCATGTATAGCATTACTCATTTCTAAAACATAATTGAACAAATACTTGTTTTGATAAATATTAGACAAGATTATCATCATAAAAAATTAAATGATAGAAAATTCTTAGGTGTTGTTATGAACGTGAATCGAACTCGATCAAAATTTGAGACGTTACAACTCTTAACTACATAAAGAATTTAAGTAAAATATTTACGATAATATTTCCGAGTTCAATTAAGTGACGACAATAATTTAATCTCATCACTTGGAGCATATATAATTTTTCAAAGATTTTGTAATTAGGAAGGTGATTCATAGATTAATTTTGTACGACACATGCAACTTAATTTAAATATAGAGTAGCTAGATAACATAAAATTGTTTGATATGCAAAGTACAGACCACCTGTTTAATTTTCTTTTCAGTTAGCAATCGGTGACGTGAAATATATTATTAATAAATTTGATAATTAAATTATGTTTGCTATATCTATATTTATAAAATAATAAATAAATGCGTGTATGATTGACGAAGCACAACAAGTGTTTTGTTTCCCATTTGTTAGAGTCAATTATCCAACTACTCCATTAGACGCCAACCACCACCTGCTCCATTTCTGTATAATCAGTTAATTAATTTTATACGTATTATTATTGATTGATTCAAACATTACACCTAAATCGTGGTTTGCTTTGATTTCAATCCTTATTCTTATGTATGTCTCTTAGTTCTCGGAGACTCCGAACAAAAAGTCGTTAATCGCAAAAGTGAAACATTATGATAAAAAGATGTATCATATATAGTAATTGGTTACTTCAGTAACTTAATTTTTCTTTACGGCCTAATCAAATTTGAAACAATTCGGCATATTCTTTTTTTATATATTAACAATCAAATTGTATATGTGTATCCTTGTATATATACTGTATATTTTTAGGGCCCTATATGTCAGCGACCATGAACGGTCAACCACATCGTCAACTTTTATGACAACAATATTATGTTTTTTAACATATTAAATATCTAATAAATTAGACGTGTATGGCCGGAGTAATTTATAGCGTAAGGATCTAAGACCGATTCACTTAATACTTAATTATGGATGAATATTTTGATTGACTACTTATATTTGAAATGGCTTGATTTGATTTAATTTGATTATTAAAGTAGTACGGATTAATAATAATAGTCTAATGAATTGAAAGTAGGAAAATGATTTGACTTGGAAAATAAAATATTTGAACGGGTTTTTGTATAGAAGACGTTTTTCACAAATATAAATAAATCATTTTATAAATCATACAGTATAATTTAGCTTTTTTTCGTAGAAGCTTTCTCGAATACGACACGTCCCATTTGATGAAAATTTGACTGCAAGATGATTTATTTTAAAGTTTTTCCAAAAATTCATTTGTTAGGTGGTAAATTAGTTAAACAAGTCTAGTCCATATATGATATGCCTCGTGTTCGGATTAAAGTACTTACACCAAACATTTAATTTATTTATTAAATATATATATAATAAAAATTAAAAGTAGACTTAAAGTTAGAACATGGTTCTGGAATGACCTCCCCCATGAAAAATTGATATTCCAAACGTACATTACAATATTAAACCATAAGATTTATTATTTTTCACAAGTACAATTATAAATATGGCCATAAATTAAACATATAGTAAAATTGTAAAGCTTGTAGGTTTTGGATTTTTAAATTTTTTGGTAAATTTTGTAGGTTTGAAGTAGTCGCAAAAACAAATTAAAGTCCCTTTATAGTTCATAAAGTTCTAGAAGATAAAAATCTATACGTCCCAAGTAATCCTATTTTGACTATGTAAAAGTCAGAGAGCTTCTTTCCATACTTGATGGTTTATCTCTTCACCAACCATTTCCTTTCCTTTTGTTAATTAAAAATGGCTTATTAACAAAATAAATACAATTTCTTATACCTTTTCTTATTGTTAAACCTCCTAGATTTGTTCGGTTTAGTTTCATACTACAATGATTTAGTTATGGGGCAAAAGAGGTTGCGATTTTTAAACGAATTAATAGGTTTATTTGACCTAAACAACTCTCCCTGAATGCGATTCTAATCATTTATTCTCTTTGCTATATGTTTCTATAGAAGACCTAGTAGGTTAAGACTTAAGAGGTGATTGAAAGCAAATCAAGAATAGTATTTATTGTATTATTAATTGGAAGATGATAACGACAAAATAATAAACTGAATGTCTCTGAATATTGGTTAAGGTACAATATTTGTGCATGTTCAAATTTCTTATGATTTACATTTTAACATCAACGATTATGATATTCTATACTTCATCATTTAGATTAATATATAACAATTTATTCGACGCCATGCTATGGAAATGGATGAGAATGTGAAATTGACCTTACCGTGTTCTGTAAAGTGTGAACGAGTGAGTGTTGGGGTAAGCTATTATTTGGGCTTTATGTCTATACATTTAGCATCGGTCCACGGCCCAATACTTTTTGATTATAATAAATACTTCCTTCAAAATTTCTTTTCTCATATTGTGACAATACACCCATGTTAGACACACAAATGACAAAACATAGGTGAAAGGCATTATCACCATCACTATGATCACATACATGATCGGTTCCAAAGAGGAACCTGGATCCATGGTCCTAGTGTTTGATGTTTGCAGGAGACTTAGAGCCCGAGATGATGTCATGACTCATGATGTTGAACCGTATATCTTGATCGACAACACCAATCGGAAATGTGATATAACATCTAAACTTACGTTTTTTACTTACTAGTTAATAAAGCTAACAACTCATTCTCCGTATTTGATTTGATTTTTTTTTTTTTTTGGAAATAAAAACACTCATACCCATATCGCGAATATATATATATTCACGAATATTTACAAATAGTCCTACCCCAGGATTTGAACCGAAAACTTCAAAATTAATGGGTTACTTCGATACCGTTAGGCCAATGGTCCTTTTATTTCTCCGTGTTTGATGTTAACAAACACATGATATTTTTACAGTTATTATTTACAAAATCCATCAGAAGCACATATGTATTATGGAAGGAAAACAAAGCAGGTAAGGTTATACACTTAGACCACTCGTACTCGTAACACCAGAACGCCACTTTTTCAGGTGTCACGTCAGCATAACACCAGAACGCCCCTAATCATAACACCATAACGCCCCTTTTTCCCCCTTTTTGGGACCCACTCATTAACTAAATTTAATTTTTTTTTATTTAACAAAACAAATACAATTTAATTAAAATACAATTGAATACAATATTATATAAATAGAGGCAAATTAAAATACGTTACAATAGTAAAAATTAAACAATACGAAAATTAAAATTTGCGATTACTTTATAAAATTTAAACGTTACATTCCTAAAAATTTAAACGTTACAATCCTAAAAAATAAAACGTTACAATCCTAAAAAATAAAACGTTACAATCCTAAAAATTTAACCACGCCTCTTCATTTGGCGCCCATTGCCGTTTGTTGCAAGTCTTTTTGGGTTTTCTTTTGATGGCTTCTTTGTTTTACCGGTGACATAGTTCACTGTTCCAACCGAATTCCTATTCTCCGAAGCCAAATTATGAACACCTGGAGCTCCATTAGAAACCGGACCCATTTGCCAAACGTGATTAAAACTAGTTCTCCCACTAGGCAACACCAAAGTGGCATAAATCACCACATCACCATTAACTCTCTCAGCTCTGATCGCCTGCACATTAAAACTCAACGAACTTGGTTGTAACGACGTGTCATAACCCGTTACGGCCGATGAAGTATAAGCTTGAAGCGACCCGTTTGCATTTGGTATAGCAACAAGTGCTTGTACACCAGTCATACCTCATCCATCAACGTTCAAACCCCATGCAACCCATGTTGACGTCGAAACACCGGTGTGTCGGAATGCCACGTCGACACTTCCGTTACTAGCATGGTAGTTCCAGTGAAGATGTGAGTTTTGTACGGGCAAAGTGACACATGTTGCGAAAATTGCGTTATTTGTGAATGAATAAGTGTTGCAGTTTTGAGCATTAGAAATGATTGAATTCGATATCAAAATACAAAAAAGAAAGGTTAAGATTTTACCCATTTGGAAGATGTTTATGGGTTTTGAAGATCGAAAGATGAAGTTGATCAAAATTGTGTTTTTTTTTTTATGTATGTATAATAAGTATAATTGAAGGTAGGTTTATACTCCGTATAAAGGAAAAATGTGAGTTGACTGATTCTTTATTGGTAGGGATTATGGAACACGGCAGGAACGGGTTAATGTGGTGCTACTTATTATTGTTTTTAGATATCATATAATTCATATAATATAATATTATATCTAGCATAATTATAATAATCAAATATTTGGTATGAATGATATAACACCCCTTATTCGAAGACAAATTTATTTATTTTTTAATCGGAAGCGCAAATCCCCATATTATTAATTTACATGACATAACTAATACATAACAAAATTAAAGTGTATTAAACATTATACAACAACTGGGTGTTATAGAACCTTTCAAAACACAACACAACATAAGTTTAAAACATTATCAGAGTACATCGTCGTCAAACATTCCTTCAAACCAAACCTTCTTGCTCAGAACATAACAAAACATAACCTGCAAGAAGTAGAGTGGGGGATTAGCATAAAGCTAAGTGAATAGACAAGCAATTAACTGTAACACCCAGTATTTGGGTCTAGTAGTATTAAATATTTTCTGACTGTGAATTATTATTAAAATGTGTCAGAAAGTAATTTTGTTGTGCTAGTTGAAAATAAATGGGTAAGAGAGTCGAATAATTTATTGTGATTAATAAATTATTATTTGTTTTAAATTAATCTAGTTGACGGTAAAATAAAATGACGTTTTCCCGCAAATGGTTTTCAAGTTTCAGACAATGATAAGTACGGGGAATGAAAATTAACCAATTATATGTTATACTCTATTTTGAGTCGGTTTATAATTTTCATCATATATCTATATACATACATACGTACGCATATACATACTTACCAAAACATGAGAACCCCTAAATCAATTCACCCAAATCATCTCATAACATGGAATTGAAGCTCTAGAACTCAAATTGAAGCCTCTTTAATCAATCTAATCAAGGTATAATCTTGTGTTCTTCATTTTCTAAAATCTAGAAATTAGGGGTTTTGGTGTTCTTGATCAAAATCCGAAATTAGGGTTTCAAAAGTGTACATTGAGGTTAGTTAAGCTTCAATAACATGTATTAATCATTCCATCATCATTGTAAACATGTTTTAATTACTAGTTCTTGAATTTTATGTAACCCTAGAAATTGGGTTTTAAGTATTTGATTGAATTAGTATGTGTAATTTGAAATTGAAGCTTGAAATACATTAATAATTGTTAGTGGATGTTAATTTCATGATTAGAAGTGAAACCCTACCTTGAAAATGTAGAAAATGATGAATGATCATATAGATAGTTATGGGTTTAGTTGTTTATGTAAAATTCATAGCTTTAAAGCCTAGAGTAATGATGTTTAATTAAATAAGTGTTGATTCATGATGATGATTAGTTGTGTTCAAGCTAAAATGTGTAAAGTTAATTAAGTGTTTAGGGTAGTTATGATAATTATGAGGTGTTTTGATGGATTAGTAATAATTATAATAGATTAAATGATGAAGTGTTGTTAATGATCATAATTTGATAAGTGATGGCGAACTAATGATGTTAAAGGTAATTATTCATACTCTTGGAATGAATAATGTGAAATGACTATAAGTACTAATTTGATTAATGTGTAGTTGAAAAATGATTATCATGATATCTAATTCAAGAAGTATGAATTTGGTATTGATAACTGGAATTGTTGATATAAGTATATTTGAATGGTGTTGTATACCTTTGAGACATGTAACTAACTTGTATTATTCTACTGTATTGTCAGATGTGCAGAAGGCTCAGTGATATTAGACTACTGAGTGGATGCCTGAGGTGGTCGGTGAGTGGATCTCTAATCCTCAGCGTAACTTGGTTGTAACAAGTTTGGTTACAACAAGTAACGTGTTATTACTTTATTATTTGCATTGATGTTTATGCGGATAGTAATAATACTGTTGATATGTTGACTAGTTGAATATGTGACTTGTTGATTACGTGATCACTTGAATTAATTGGCCTTCGGGCATTAGTTGTTAATGAGGCAACGAGTTGTTGAACTGTTGGTTGGGCTAGTTGGTTATCCAAAGTTTAACACACCTCCTGTGTTAGTTGAAGATAATCACTAGCTATCGGTCTCGTCCGTATGGCCATACGGATAGGTTGGGTAAGTGTTCTTGGGGAGCCTCCCGGGTTAATGGTTAGCCCCAGAGCCGCCGATCCTCATTATGGTGTTGTTGATTAGTTGAATTGTTGCATTGTTGAACTGATGCATTGTTGATGTGTTGTATTGTGTACTTGCTTGTTTAGTGCTAATTGTTGTACACAAAGTTGTTGAGCTAAGTTAGGTTGTTGATTAGTTATCTGCTCACTTAGCGTTATTCTAATCCCCCACATTATCCCTTCTTGCAGGTTTTGGCTATTTTATTGGGTGGGCAAGAAGTTGGACTAGAAGGAATGTTTGACCTTGAGGCATTACTCTGATAGTGGAATTGTATAAAATAATGTTTTAACATGTTTTTATATAACACCTATGTCGAGAAGTTATGTTTTTTAAAAGGTTGAATTTTATATGTTGATAAAATGGTGTAAACTATCACTAGTTATTTGGACTTACGCTTCCGATTTACTATATTAAATTGAGTATAAATGAGGGGTGTTATAAGTTGGTATCAGAGCATAGGTTTGGGTGAATTGTACATTATAAGATGTTCAATCCCAAACCTAGATTTGTGTCAAGTCAAACATTCCAGGGGTGGGGATTAGTGGTTGTATGAGAAAGTTATTATTGAATGTGTACTAACCTATAATCAGTTGCAAGATTGTTGTTTTGGTTGCAGAGACGGAGGAACATGAGGAACCGTCTGGTATTCTCAATGATTCCTCAATACTTGTGGGCCTAGATGTATCAGGTACTTTCTAATAAGCTTGAATTGTTTGATTTGCCATGATATGATTATTAGTATAGTAAATTGGATTAAACTGCTATGACTCCTCAGTGATGAGTCCTTGATGATTGTTGCTTGTCAATATGATGATGAGATATTAAATAAGATGTTTAACATCATATGAAGGTGTAATATATTGTTGCATTGAGTAGACACATTGTTGAATAAGGTGTAATAGTTGTATTATGTGGATTTAATGGTGTCTACAATATGAAATTAAAATATGAAATCGGTTGTATGAATTGTTATGTGAAATAATAATTTTGAAAGTAATATGATTAGCAAAGTTGAAATGACTCCATGTAGTGAAATGAGATGTTAGAATATATCAATTGAAGTAATATGGAGTTGTATAGATGTTCAAAATAAGAAGGTGTCCATTAATTGGAATGTGTGTCGTTGACTTGGAAAAGTCAAAGTCGAAGGTGGAAAGGTCCAATTTGGTAATATATACCATTAAGTGGTGAATATGGTAAGATGTTTATGTGTTTAATAATGATCATGATTGTGATTGAATTATGATCTATATACTAAAAGTGGTCAAATAATGAAGTCGAGGTGGTCAACCAAACTTATATGTATTGACAAGTTGTGAAAAGTCAAAGTGATCATGAAATTGGAAAACTTGTTGTGATTGGTCTAAATATAGTGATTTTAATGTGAATTGGTGCTTTAGGTTATAGTATGCCACTAATGGTGAAAAATAGTTTGTTGGACTTAGAATAGTCAACGTAATGTGGAATGGGTGTTTGAATAGTGATAATATGAGTTGAAACCCAAAAAGGGTTGTCAATGTGCCCAAAGGGGTCACTTGATGGTCAAAAGGTTATAATGAGTAGTGGTCTGATTAAAAAGAATGTTAAAGTGACTTTAAGTCATAAAGATAGTAATAAAAGGTGATGAAAATGATTTGAGTAGTCAATGTGGTTATTTTCTTTAGAGTGCCCAATTGGACCCCTAAACGGGTCATCGAGTGAAAATACGATAGGAAGGGTATATTGGGGTGATGAATATGCCCACACGTCTTAAATATATATAGAAACATGTTGGTAAAAGGTTGAAGTCTGAAACCAAGCCATTTGGAATATGGCGTGTCCACTAAATGGTCGGAAATGGCCTAAAATGAGTTACACGTCCGTTTTCGCGTAAAAAGTGAAAATTGAAAAATTGTAAAAAGGGAAAGTTTTATTTTGACTATATAAAGGTGCCTGCAAAATTTCAGACCCTAATTCTTTACGGTTTGTGAGATATGTGTGTTTGAATTTCGCATTTTTGCACTAAGTTGTGCATGCTGCTGTGCAGACAAGGGACCCGGCGGGTCTTATGGGGGACCCGGCGGCTAGTGGTACAAAACCGACGGCTGGTCACCCAAGCCGGCGGCTGCTATAGCCCAAATAAGGCAAAATATTTCTGTTCGGCAAAAAATTAATTCACCCGGCGGCTGGAGGGTGTAAGCCGGCGGCTCCTATATAGAACCCGGCGGCTTCTCTGTAGAAGCCGGCGGTTTGTGGGTATTTACAGGATTAAAATAATTTTTTTTACGATTTTCGACGTTCGACGTAACGTTTGACGTAGAAAATTTCGCTAGAAAATTTCGGTGTCCGATTCAGACGAAATTTACATGTCCACTCAAAAACGGGCCAACAGTCAAAGCTCATCGCTTTGCCATGAGCCCTGTCAGTTTTCGGCACTTCGGGGTCGTTTGGGGCCCGAAAATCGCGTTTTATTGTTTTTCGAATCTTATTTCGAACTTTCGACTTACGTTTTGTATTGGGCTTTTGTTTCTTTGAGCCCAGAGATCATTCCTGTGACTATATGCAATATTAAAAGTTGATTTAAGAGGTTCACATATTTTATGGTGTATGCGTCGGTTGTAGGCAGTTTATTTAACTGCAGATTATACCAGTAAATGGTATTGTTGATTGCTACTAGCAAGAATTAGTAAACCTTGATTATAAGAATTATGTGGACTATAAGATGTGAATTAGTTGAACATGATGAAGTAACTGAATTATGCAAAAGTATTAAAAATGTATTAAATTGAGCATTTTAAGAAGTAGAGGATAAGTGCATGAGCTTATAATTATGTGATGATCGAATATGAAATGCTCAATTATAAATTAACAAAAGGTTTATAGATTGATGAATATGTGTTAAATATTACACCTCGTATTGATGAAATGTTGGTACTGAAGGTACTAGAAGTATTAATTGTCATACTAGTAGAATAATTGGAAATCGGGTAATAAAGAGGTTGACTGATGTACATGTATTAGACATTACCCTATGTTAATAATATATATTGAAAATGGTGTTGAATGTCTATGTTGAAGATACATACCTGATGATACAAGTAATGTATATTAAAAGTGATAGGTTGAAAATAATAGCAAGTTAATGTTTGGGGATATACTTGCTATTACAGGTTGTCAAAGTGTGTAAACTGTTGATATCAGTGTTATGATATATGTTAGAGTAAAGATTAATGACTTGAAGAGGAATGGTATGAAGTTGCCTGAGAATGAAGTGTGACTGACATAATATGACGACGTCTGGCCAACGTATTTATATTATGCCATTTCACATGAAGTTGTTGAGGCTACTAAGTACCAGAAAAAGTTAAGTGGTTGTAAATTAATAGGTAGGATATGTTGACTTGTAGTTGGGTGATAGTCAATGATTGACTAAAATAAAAGAGTAATAAACCATTAAGTTGTTGTTTAATGTGGTACCTATGGTACAAGAGATATGTATATAGTTAATTGCATCTAGTAATCTTTAAATGATGATTTAAACAAAGTAGAGGTCAGTTGATTGTGAATACTATTGAGTAAATGTTGTTGAATGGGTGATTAATGACAACATCTTGTGTTGTAATAATACCATTGATGATGTTTGGTATTAACAGGTGTTGTTTAGCATCCAAATTGGTGTGACGTGATGCTAGTTGATTACATGATAATAATTGTAACTATAGAATTTGACCTCTACATAGGGCTTATTAGTTATTCTTATATGTTGATGATTATATGATTGTGGATTCCTGCCGAGTAAGGGATTTTCATATAATCAAGTTGTGTTTATAATTATCAGTGTAAAGTAGTAAGTTTAACCAGTTGCCAAAAGTAAAGAATTTCTAGCAAGTTGTAAATTGAGCTGAACTTTTATTGTTAATGTGCATGTTGCGGTATGCAATACCACTTGTTGTGAATAGTGTAAAGTTGAAATATTTACATGGATATGTGTTACTTTGATTACTGGTGATTACGTAATTTAAATTGTTACATGACTAAGTATGACTGGTCATGCAAGTGGTCATTTAAATTTATCAGAGAAAGGATGTAAGAGCAATGCTGGTGCATTAGAACATATAGATCATGTACCTTTGGATAGGTGCATGTGGAAAGAATTGAAAACAGGTTTATATATATTTACAAGTTGCTCAAGGGAATAATACATGATGTGTGTATATATATATTGTAATTAAACAGTTGATGATGCTACATTGTGTGCTGAAAATAACATCTTGTGCTAATAAATTAAATAGAGGTAAAACATAATCTATGTGTTTAAGTGAGTTCGGTGGAAATACACATTGGTAGTGTGTAAATTGATGTATTAATATCTACCTATATAAGTATATGTTGACTTATAGGTACATTTTGTGAGTATATGGTTAAAGATATGCATAAGTGATGGTATGCATAAGTGATGGTATGCATAAGTGATTAAACTGGTACACACATCTAGTGTGCATCTAGTAATGAGTAATTATTTGTATGAGAAGTAGAGTAGTATTGAATGGAAATGAAAGTGAGTAGGTAGTTCTAATTATTCTAGACCGAATAAGGGTGATCAGATTTCGAGGACGAAATCTCTTTAAGGGGTGGAGATTTGTAACACCCAGTATTTGGGTCTAGTAGTATTGTGAATTATTATTAAAATGTGTCAGAAAGTAATTTTGTTGTGCTAGTTGAAAATAAATGGGTAAGAGAGTCGAATAATTTATTGTGATTAATAAATTATTATTTGTTTTAAATTAATCTAGTTGACGGTAAAATAAAATGACGTTTTCCCGCAAATGGTTTTCAAGTTTCAGACAATGATAAGTACGGGGAATGAAAATTAACCAATTATATGTTATACTCTATTTTGAGTCGGTTTATAATTTTCATCATATATCTATATACATACATACGTACGCATATACATACTTACCAAAACATGAGAAACCCTAAATCAATTCACCCAAATCATCTCATAACATGGAATTGAAGCTCTAGAACTCAAATTGAAGCCTCTTTAATCAATCTAATCAAGGTATAATCTTGTGTTCTTCATTTTCTAAAATCTAGAAATTAGGGGTTTTGGTGTTCTTGATCAAAATCCGAAATTAGGGTTTCAAAAGTGTACATTGAGGTTAGTTAAGCTTCAATAACATGTATTAATCATTCCATCATCATTGTAAACATGTTTTAATTACTAGTTCTTGAATTTTATGTAACCCTAGAAATTGGTTTTAAGTATTTGATTGAATTAGTATGTGTAATTTGAAATTGAAGCTTGAAATGCATTAATAATTGTTAGTGGATGTTAATTTCATGATTAGAAGTGAAACCCTACCTTGAAAATGTAGAAAATGATGAATGATCATATAGATAGTTATGGGTTTAGTTGTTTATGTAAAATTCATAGCTTTAAAGCCTAGAGTAATGATGTTTAATTAAATAAGTGTTGATTCATGATGATGATTAGTTGTGTTCAAGCTAAAATGTGTAAAGTTAATTAAGTGTTTAGGGTAGTTATGATAATTATGAGGTGTTTTGATGGATTAGTAATAATTATAATAGATTAAATGATGAAGTGTTGTTAATGATCATAATTTGATAAGTGATGGCGAACTAATGATGTTAAAGGTAATTATTCATACTCTTGGAATGAATAATGTGAAATGACTATAAGTACTAATTTGATTAATGTGTAGTTGAAAAATGATTATCATGATATCTAATTCAAGAAGTATGAATTTGGTATTGATAATTGGAATTGTTGATATAAGTATATTTGAATGGTGTTGTATACCTTTGAGACATGTAACTAACTTGTATTATTCTACTGTATTGTCAGATGTGCAGAAGGCTCAGTGATATTAGACTACTGAGTGGATGCCTGAGGTGGTCGGTGAGTGGATCTCTAATCCTCAGCGTAACTTGGTTGTAACAAGTTTGGTTACAACAAGTAACGTGTTATTACTTTATTATTTGCATTGATGTTTATGCGGATAGTAATAATACTGTTGATATGTTGACTAGTTGAATATGTGACTTGTTGATTACGTGATCACTTGAATTAATTGGCCTTCGGGCATTAGTTGTTAATGAGGCAACGAGTTGTTGAACTGTTGGTTGGGCTAGTTGGTTATCCAAAGTTTAACACACCTCCTGTGTTAGTTGAAGATAATCACTAGCTATCGGTCTCGTCCGTATGGCCATACGGATAGGTTGGGTAAGTGTTCTTGGGGAGCCTCCCGGGTTAATGGTTAGCCCCAGAGCCGCCGATCCTCATTATGGTGTTGTTGATTAGTTGAATTGTTGCATTGTTGAACTGATGCATTGTTGATGTGTTGTATTGTGTACTTGCTTGTTTAGTGCTAATTGTTGTACACAAAGTTGTTGAGCTAAGTTAGGTTGTTGATTAGTTATCTGCTCACTTAGCGTTATGCTAATCCCCCACATTATCCCTTCTTGCAGGTTTTGGCTATTTTATTGGGTGGGCAAGAAGTTGGACTAGAAGGAATGTTTGACCTTGAGGCATTACTCTGATAGTGGAATTGTATAAAATAATGTTTTAACATGTTTTTATATAACACCTATGTCGAGAAGTTATGTTTTTTAAAAGGTTGAATTTTATATGTTGATAAAATGGTGTAAACTATCACTAGTTATTTGGACTTACGCTTCCGATTTACTATATTAAATTGAGTATAAATGAGGGGTGTTATATTAACAGTCTAACTCAGCTTAACAATCTGTTTACAACAATCAACAGTCAACACACAAACATCTTAGAGGATCTGTGGTCCTTGAGGAACCCTCATTGCCGCGGTGGTCCTCCAAGTAACACTTATAAGCAACTACAGGCCACGCAGTGGTTTTTACCGATAACTCATTGCTATCTTCAATCAACATAGGATCCATTCACAACATATGTTCACAATTCCTATGTTGACTAACCTATAGCAATCAAGTCCAACCATAGTTGACCTCCCATCACATCATGTCTCAAAGACCAAGTATCACATAATCACACGTGTCAAATCATGCTAAACGGTCTATAAACATCATAATCAGGTTTACTCGTAGTAACCAAATATGTTACACCAATTTACACGGAGAGTCACAAGTCCACTCACCTGAATATCACAGGATCCAAACTCAGAGTACTTATATTACTGAGTCTTTGGTTGATCTAAAAACACAACATAATCACAATTAGTAATTCATCCCATAATCGTACATTTTATTTAAAATGTATCATTGAACTCAATAACAATAAACATACCAAATGTTGAACACAATTTAGTACTACATCATTTAATTATGTATACTGCATTTGTAATACAATATTAAACTAACAAGGATCATTATATGTCAACAATCTACAAATCCAGAAAACAGGGGGAGTACCTGTGACACCCGCCAAATTAGGACTAGCAATTAGTGCCTAATTGTAACACCCGCATAATTAGGATAATTAATTATGTCTAATTGTTTGTAACTAGTTGTAATTAGTATGTAATAGGACTAATTACAGGCTCTATTTGTATATATATAAGTTGAATTATATATATGTGTATGTACTTACGCGATTTGGATAAATCGTACGAATTAACCGGACGGAGTCCGACACAGTTTATTTGGACGTTGGTGACAGAAATTTACTTAAATAATAAGAACGTATTTTATTATATAAAATACGCGACTGGACGAACATCATTTACATATTATCGCGACGACACTTTTAAATAATGCAACAAAACGTATTAACGCGATTTAATAATTAAAATGTTTCGACAAATGTTTTTATTATTAATTCCAAAGTATTTTTATTTAAATACTCTAATTACATTCTTAAAAATATAAACGTTTGGTCAAATGTTAAAAACTAGTGATTAATCGATTAGGACACGGAGTAAATACCGTGTTTTGAGGGATATTTTCCCCTCCCTTGTCTCTTGGATCAGCCACCAACCCATCCCCCACCCTAATTTCCTCTTTCATTTTTCATTCTAACTAAACACACACAAACCCCAAACACTCTCAACCAAATCCACACCAAATTTTCGGAATACAAACCGACACCCGAAATTTACATATTCGGAATCACCATCACGAGTGGAGCAAGAATATCAAGATCGTTTTCATCATTCCATCCTCCATTTGGCTCGATTTGCAAAAGTAAGAAATTCCTAAAATCTTAGATCTATTCAAATTGGTGTAATGTTTTGATGTTTTGACATGTACACAACTTAGATATAACCTAATACATGCATAATACACGATTTTATAGCTCAAAAATGGGTTAGATTTGCGTTTTTGGTCGAAAATCCTCGAAACCCGAAAGTTTCTGGGCTGGTGTTCATCCATGCGACACAAGCCTTGTGTCGCATGCTATGTCGCATAAACCCATTAATGTCGTACCTTGTGTCGTACCAAACCTTTGTGTCGTAATCTATGCGACACAATATTGTGTCGCACTCTATGTCGCATACTATGTCGTATTTCATACGACACAACCACTATGTCGCTATTAAATTAGCATTTCGTATCTGATGCGACACAATCCTTGTGTCGTATTCTTGTGTCGCATGACGTCTGCGACACAATCCTTGTGTCGCATGACAGCTTTAGTGTCGCATTTTGTGTCGCAAAACACAGCAGATTTACAAATTAAATTCCAAGTTAAATGTTATACATTTCGGACTTCAAACGACTATACGATATAACATCTAAGGTACATTGAAACATGTTTTTCAAGCATAACAATCCAAACTAGTATATAAATGTCGAGATTAACGTTTCAACTAAGTCACCAACGGGCCCAAACGTGTTTTCCAACAAACGAACAATTACAAACATACGGACAAACACTGGATATACTAGTTGTGTACAACTAAACGAAACGTCTCGTGAGACGCATACTTACATAACTTCATATGATTAGGCATTGGAAGGTTACGGGTTCAGAGAACCTACTTGCTTTACTTACTACTTGCTAATTGCACGAATTACTACAAGACTCAGGTGAGTCTTACGGCCCCACTTTTACTATTTTATCTTACTGGGGGAGATACATGCTACTGATTTTCTTGAACACAAGTACTAAACTGTTTACTATACCAAACGAAATTGCATGAGTTTACTTACAAACAGAAGTCTCTCCATCATATATCGTTAGTTATGGACTTAAGCGCGAACACTAGTTAATGGATCCATTAGGGAAATGACCCTCCCCGCCCGGGGCAGTAGCGCTGCCACGTACCGATTTACACGTATAAACGGGTGACAACTTATTCGTTACTGATGCTTGCTCACTTACGAGCATGTCACGGGAGCAAACTTATTACTTACGGGTTAAGCTTCGATTATGAGCCTCATGGCAACGGTATAAACTTACTTATTTACATTTTGCTGGATTGCAAATACTGATTTTACGATTGCTGGATTGCAATGGCTGATTTTACGCCTACGGGCATTACTGATGAAATCTCGTGTTCAAATCCGATATTTTTTACAAACCTGTGAGATTCACCAACCTTTTGGTTGACACTTTTTAGCATGTTTTCTCAGGTACCCGGATGGAGTAGGATTACTCCAGGATTTTAGCTAGAGTCGCATGATTTCGATACAACTGCATTAACGGAGATTCTTAGCATTATCTTTTGTATATTTTGATTATGTAATAGAATCTCCCGCTACACGCGTGGACTCTAGGGAAATTACATTTTTGTATACGAAAACACTAAGTTTTCAAACATTATATCTATAGAATGTAACTAATTTACAAACGTTGCATATAGATGTCGTTTACTTTATCTTGGTGCTGTGATATTTGATTAGTAGCACCCCAAAACTATGCTTCCGCAAAACAGTGAATTTCGGGGGTGTTACACTAATTCACTGTTAATACATGTAATTAGTTCTGTATTAGGCTAATTTATGTATCGAAATATATATTGTTGAATATATACGAAAATACGATTTGATTAGATCGGACGCAATTTAAATCGAATGTAATTCGGTTCAATTAAATACGGACGTTGGTGAACAATTTAATTAAATAACATAAAGATTATTTAATGAAACTATTATATCTCAAGAATATTATTTTGAGAATATTTCACATTCATCTCGTACCATACAAACAATGTCCATGCGATTTAAAACATAAAACGCGCAAACTGAAACGCCCCGAAAACAGAACAAATTTTTTTTTTTTTTTTTTTTTTATACTTTTACTCTTGTTTAGGTCCCGACACTTAAGTAAAATATGACACGTGAATACGTACGCAAGACTATGCAAATTAACTGTCCAACCTACAATCTGGACAAAACTACTCATTTTTAAAACTGCCCATTTTAGTCAAAACCGCCCTTTTTAAACACGTATAACTTTTTACTCGTTGACAGTTGGACCACCAAATTTTTCAGGCACCTTTACTACAACCAAATGAACATTTTTCGTGTTTACACCTTCCCTTGAAGACTGCCTCCTTGCCCTCAAAACTACCCTCAAAACTGCCCTGTTGCCCCCAACGATACCCTCAAAACTGCCATATTTTCTCAAAACTACCGACATTCAAACACGCATAACTTTTTACTCGTAAACACTTAGACTCTGAAATTTTGCAGGCACGTGTACTATGACAACATGAAACTTTCCCTTTTGACACTTTTTCAAAATACACGTTTTACAAGAAAACGGTCATGTAACCTCTTTTTGACCATTTAAACCCATTTTTCGACTACGACCCAATTCACAAACCACACACAAATGAACTCTACTCTTTTGCACACTCATTTGACATACCAAAACACACTTAAAGCATATAATAACCAACCCATAACTCCAACACATTCAATTATGTCACGTGACTACTTTCAACCCATTTTGACACCTCTTTGACCCGTTTCACCAAAACAACCATATTTCAACCAAACGACACTCTATTCCACACATGTTTGACTCTTTCAATGTAGTTGACTAATTGTCAACTCCATATTCAACCAACCAATCAAATTTGACACTTTATACTTTTCACCCATTTTTAACCAAACCAAACCAATCGCATGACTTCATACCCTTCAAAACACATATACAAGACACTATACCTATGTTTGACTTTCAAAGTCATCTACTACATATTGACCAACATATTTAATTCGAAAACTCTTTGTTTGGGCGATTTACACAATTGGGCATCAAAACAACAATTCAAAAGGAAGAAGCATATTCTAACCATAAGCATGCTCCATAATCCACGCCACTAATTTTACATAGCCTTCTATCCACGTTTTGCTAGCAACTTCAACCTACATCATAAACACTGAAACGGGTTAGCACAATTGCTTAGTGAGTACACAGGAAAATCAAACAAGCAATTCACATAAACACAAAATCATTAATATCTGAACACACTGAACACTAATCACTGAGCACCATACCACATCGATATGCATGCTAACACTATTTCACTGAGTACCATACCACAACGGTATGCATACTAACACTGTTTCACTACATAAGCATATTCCACAAAATCCACAAACTACATAATCACCCAACAATCGATTCACATAACATTATAACTACACTATCTCCACTAATTAATCCACATATGTAAACACATTTTCTTCCACCCAATTGTGTAGCCTCTTGCTCGGAAGCAATCCGGATCCAACACAATCGAATCCTACACTATCAATTCAAAATAACATCATAACTACATAATCTCAATTATTTAATCCACATATATCAACACATAATCTTTCACCCGATTGTGTAGCCTTTTACCCAACAGTAATCCGGATCCAACACAATCGAATCATACACTATTCTCCACCAATACTTTCCTTTACCTTCAAGCTAGTGACATACTCATTACTCGCTAATGAGATAATCACTACTGACTTTTCCAAATAACATGTATTCACATAACAATTAAGCATAACAAGTAATTTAACACAATTAACTATTATAAGCAATAAACATAAATAAACAAACTTAACAATTAACTTTCCTTGATTGTGCAAACCTTTAGCCCGCAAGCTATACGGTACTACACAACCAAATCACCTGTTTAACCCCCCGTATCACTCACCATACTCTATTAGTCGATTTCACCATTGAAAGCACTCCACGTCTTTACCACCTACATAATTCATATATGATACATTCAACACTTTTAGACATTAATCATCATCATAATCATATTCTAAAAATATCATTAGCTTCATCATTAACCCTTTTAACATGATTTCTATAAAATCTTAACATAACTCATTAACACCACAATGAACACTAATACTAATTCTTCATTTATCAACTTTATTACTTTAATTCTTGTTTTATCATCATAATCTTACTCTATTAACATCACTAATTACATCTTTAAGCTTGTTAACCTCAATTCATACACTTTTAGCAAAACCCTAGAATTACTCAAGAACACCAAATCATGAATTCATCATTTTCACTATGTTATATGATTACCAACAATCATAATAACAATAACTAACATCAATTCAATCATTTTCTAGCTTCAATTTCGGATTAAAACCTTTAATTAATCAAAACCCATCAAAAACCCAAAACCTAGGTATAGAACATGAAGAAATTCAACTTACATAAGGTTAGGAATGATCATAGGATGATGATTCCGATTTCTCTAGCTTAGATTAATGATTAGAAACTGATTTTGGTTCCTCATAAGGTCCCTGCGATTTTGGTTCTTCATGTTTTTGGAACTCTGGAATAATTTGGTAGAAACTGAAATAAGCATAAAGCTATCCACGTACATATCTATATATTTCTATTTAAATTTTATTCCCTTTAATTCTTACAGTCTGGAACTGATAAAACCGTTTACGTTTTTCACTATATCTTGTTATCTACATAATAATATTTCGTAATAAAAATATATCCGTGTACGATATTGAAACCTGAAACTTTGGGTGTTACACAAACAAAACGAAACAGGCTTAAATTATATTATATAACTCGATTGACAAGTATTTAATTTAATACTTCAACGAAAATATTGATTTCATTATCCGTATTTTAAAAACGTATATTTTAATGTATAAAATAATTATTTAACGTTTAAATAATCGGGAAAACGAACACCGCGCGGAACACGGAGCGGGGACTGAAAGGTGAGGCTTTCACCTACACCTCACCTCCTCCCCATTTCTCTCATTCATTTCTATTTCAACAAAAACCCACACACACACAAACTCTCTCAACCAAATCTTCCAAATTTTCGGATCTCGCAAAACCGACAACAAAACTCACATTTTCGGAATCACCATTACAAGGGGAACAAGATTAACAAAAGCACTAGCATCATTTTCGGACTACATCTCTCCCGATTTGCAATTGTAAGAAAATTTCTAAAAACTTAGATTTACTCATTTTGATGTATTATTTTGATGTTTGAATGTTTATATAACATCTATATGTCCAAATATATGAAGAAAACACGATTTTATAACCTAAAAATGAGTTAGATTTGCGTTTTGGGTCGAAAAATCTCGACAGCCGAAACTTTCTGGGCTGGTGTTCATCTTTGCGACACAACGCTTGTGTCGCATGTTGTGTCGCATAAACCATATTGTGTCGTATTTTGTGTCGTACCATTATGTCGCACCGTGTGTCGTAAACCAAATACGACACAACCCTTATGTCGCTATTGATTTAGCATCGAACGCTTATGCGACACAACCCTTGTGTCGTTGCTCTTGTGTCGCATTCCTATGCGACACAACCCTTGTGTCGCATGACAAACTTTTGTGTCGCATATTGTGTCGCAAAACACAGAAAACTCAGATTTTTACTAAGTGTCGAGACTTGAAATTTATCACTCGATTTTACCCGAATTCAGATCCCAGATGCGTTTTTCACCAAAGCAATATAGTAGAAATAAAATTTTTTTGAGCTGACCTGGCATCTCGACCCCAGCCAGGGGCCAGCCCCTTGGACCCCACCAGGGGCGCTGCCCCCGGACCCCCGTACTTAGATTCCGTAAGCACATTTCTCACCAAGTGTCAAACTTGTATGACTTCAAAACGCTTATATGATACAACTTTTCAAACATAATGGAATATACTTTTCAAGTATAACACTTCGAAATCAATGTGATAACATCAGGACTATTATTACAATTAATCACCAACGGGCCGTACACGTTTTCAAACACTTAACAAATCAACCAAATCGTAGTAATTTGGACATATATATAGTTGTGTAACAACTACAAGGGTGATCTTTTGAGATACCCAATCATGTGTATAACCATCGCGTGTCATGGACACCCTCAGGTTACAAGTCTTTGGACTTCATTACTCGGCTAATCAACTCAAGTTTATTAAGTTAAACTCACAAGACTCAGGTGAGTCTCATAGCCCCTCTTTTTACAGTTGTTTTACTCAGGGGTGTGATACAATGCTTATTTTTAACATGTGAACGCAAGTACAATTTTTTTTATATACTACATGAGTTTTACTCACTAATCATTTAAAGTCCTCCGTCAGCATAGTTGTTAATACGTTGTAGCGTGAATATTAGTATATGGTACCATATAGGATTGACCCTCCTCGTTCGGGTTAGCAAGCACTAACCGGGTAAACGGACGTACTAATATTTGGGAAGACGAATGTTGATTAGGCATTCGTGGAGGCACCTCGCCCGGAATTCTCTATAGGGGACTCGGCCCTCGAGTTAAGCTCAACTATGTGCTCATGGCTGTATACACGATTACTATCATTTTATTTGCTGGATGCAAATCATTATTAAATCTTGCGGTTCATACTATATTACTTGATTTCAAACCTGTGAGCTCACCAGCTTTAGCTGACCCATTTTAGCATGTATCGCAGGTACCAAGCAGTAGGATTGTTTCTGCTTCAGGACTTTTAGCTCGAGTCAGCATACAGACGTTTGAGATTTTCTTACATCAGTATATTTTGTACAAGTACTTATGTACTGAAATCTCCTTTTATTTAAACTCGAGCTATGTAAAGCTATAAATGTTGTAAACATTTCAATGTCAATATATTTTTGTTAAAACGACGCATGTAGAGTCATTTACTATATATCTTTGTGCTTTGTTATTGATTAGTAACACCCAATGTATGCTTCCGCAAATCATTAAATTTGGGGGTGTTACAGTACCCGCCGGTTTCCTTATCTACCCGTCGGGTAATTCATAAACCCGTCGGGATCTCGGGTTATCAACCGGGTGAATTGCAATTTGGTGGTAACAGAAGCAAAACGAGTTTTAAAGCCTATACAAGCCGCTGGGTAACCATTTTATCAGCCGGGTTCCCATTTAGGGCATACTACCCGCCGGGTAAAGGTACAACCCGTCGGGTTCTACCCTTCTTCCAGCGAGTCCCAACCAGACCAAAACTCAGCTCTGTTTTTCACATACAATTCACATAATCATGTGACCTGATCATTTTTAACATCATAAAAATAGCAACTAACATCTTATTGTTTCATCTAACATTATATTACATTATACATCACTAATTTCAACTTCAAATCATATAATCTATTCATTCATCAATTTAAGAAAGCTAAAGTTTACAAACTAAAATCCAAAATCAAACTTACATGTTAGTTATGATGATGATAGAAGAACAAAGATCAAATCACAGCTTCACTCCTTAGTTTGTAGTTTCAAAGTTTAAGTTTCAAGGGTTTTGAAGTTTTAAGAAAATTTCCATTTAAGGAAAGAATAAATAGGTCGGCTCGATTTAAAACCGACTCCGTATTCACTTAAAACTAGCCCCCTTCAATTTATTGTCTGGAACCTAAAAACCATTTGCGATTCCAAAAATTTTATTTTACCGTTAACTATAGAAAGTTAAAACAAATAATAATTCACTTATTACTGTAACACCCAGTCTTCGGGTCTATTAGTATTTTAATATTTTCTGATTGTGAACTGTTATTAATGTGTCAGAAAGTGGTTTCCTTTGTTATTTGAAAATAAATGAGGAAAAGAGTCGAATAATTTATTATGACTAGTAAATTATTGATTGTTTTAAATTAACTCAGTTGACGGTAAAATAAAATAATATTTTCCCGCAAATGGTTTTAAGTTCCAGACAATGATAAGTACGGGGGACAAAACTAGTACACATATTGTATGATATATGTGTAAGATACGTATGAAAATCCTAAAAACATTCCAGAGTGATTGAGTGAGCGAGAGAAAAGATTATAAACCCTAATTAAACCCTAATCATCAAGAATTATTATGAAATCACAACTTTTCTTCCTGTTCTTGTTTGGGCCGAACTGTATACAACCACAGGGACGATTTTGAAGTTGTAAATCAGGTTGTGAAGTGAAATTAAGCTTATAGAACATTGATTTAAGCTTCCAAAACGTGGATTAAGCATCTCTTGATCATCCTAATCATGTTGTATGTCTCAATTCTTGATTTTCATATAAACCTAGAAATGGGTTTTTGGGTATTTGATTGAATTAGCTTGATTAACTTGAAATTGAAGGTTATAATGCTTGTATAATTGTTAGTTGATGCTTAAATGAGGATCATAACATAAACCCTAGTTTAAAAATGAAGAATATGATGTATGATCATATAGATAGTCAAGGGTTTAGTTGAGTATTTATAAATCAAAGCTTGTAATCACTACAAGAAAAACGGGTATTTGGGAAGGGGCAAAATCGTGCTAAATACTCAAAAAACCGTGCCAAATAGTATTAGGCACGGGTTTGGCACACTTTTGACTCTGTCCTTAATACGAGGGTGCCAAATACATTTGGGTCGCGATAATACCGTGCCAAATAGTATTTGGCACGATTTTGGCACGGTTTTGCACTTTTGTGTCAAATGGTGAGTATTCGGCACGGTTGGTGGAAAGGCGTGCCAAATATTATTTGGCACTGTTGTCTCCCGTTCCAAATCATTTGGCACGATTATATCACCTTACCAAATTCATTTAAGTTTGGCACACCTTTACTGGACGTTCCAAATAGGTTTTTGGCACCACTAGTCCATTTTCATATATATTCAAATTTTGCCCAATAAATCGACCGTGTCAATTATGTATCAATCCATCCATTTCAACTTGAAAACAAAACATAAATGCAAGTCACCAAACAATCCAAACATGCATTTGATTCAACTTGCATAAATAACCAATAAAACCAAGTTGATACACTGTTGGAATACAAGAAACCTAGACATTGTATTTCTAATGTTATTTAAACTTGTAAAATAGAATGAACATTCAAATTCAATAATACGGAAGTACGCTAGCTATCATTATTACATTTCTAAGAACCACGAAATCCAATTGACCGCACTCCTTCATAGGCCCTACACATTATAAAGAAATTTGAATTAGTAATGCTAAACCAACATGATCAACATAAATTCATTAACTAGACATTAGCATGAAATTAAGCAAGATTCACTTACAATTTGAACATAGTTAAGCCTCCTCATTACAAACTCTTAGCTCCATCTTCGTTTGAAAGATTTTGAACTTGAACCTATAATATACTCCGTACAAGCCAAAATAATAGTGTGTTAAAACACATACAATCTAAGGGAAGACTATAACAATACATTCACATAAAGAAACTATCAATAATTTGGCGCTTCCTACAAGATACATGTTAAATATCATCATAAAAACTACTCCGTACACTATTTGTTAAGATGTATCAATGTTTATACACAATAAAACAAGAAAAGTTATTACACAAATTAATAGAAAACAAACACAGAAGCTAAAAGTTGGCATGATATTGCAACAACTCAAAATTTTACAGTCCCTAACCTAATGCACCCTTGATTATTTATACATGTAAAAAACATTATACATCAGAACTATAACAGCAAAAGCCTTTGACCTAGTAACATGTAGTAACATTTCAATTTCATTGAACATAAGGATCTATAGTGAAGTCTGAATATATATGTCTATTTGTATGATGCAACAAATAACTTATGGTATACATTAGTTAAATGCATACTAGGTTGTACCTCTCTGAATGTTTGACGAAGAGGCACAAAAAAATGTGTGTACTTGTAGTTAAATCAAACACCATTTAGTTCAGCCATTTTATCGAGCAGTTAGTGTGCATCCTAAAACCTGTCAAATTTTAACAACAGAAAAAAGAAATCGATTAGCCCCACAAATAAACTACTCCATATTCTTTTCTTAGAAGTATTCATTACTTCGTTTAATGAATTCCGTTAATAATATATAACCCTAACCTTTTTATTAATTCCTTTAATAATACCAAAATCAAACCTGTGAAGAAGATGGAGCGGCGATGGTTGTAAGAATCAAACACGAAGGAAAATAGGTTATTAGAGATGGCAGCGGTGGTACCATATTGGGACTTGGGAGGAAGCCGATTGAGAAAAATAAAAATAGAGTTGAGGGAGATGAGAGGGATTCGAAACATTTAACATTTAGCGATGTGTTTGGCCTTTTTGGGGGAAATATAAATTTAACCATTTTGAAATTTGGCAATTGGCGCTTCACAAGACTTAGTAGCCCTGGGTCAATATTATTGGAAACACAATTTGAGACCATCATTAAAATATTAATCTCTTTTATCAAATATTTTGATATTAAGTTAGTGTAGTATAAACATGTCGAGTATTTTGCTTAAAAGATAAATCTCGTTAGCTATAGGTTTCAAATATTTTGATAAAAATGTATGTCAAATAAAGTTATAATGTATGTAGTAGATGTAATAATTGTATAAAATCAAGGTACTAGACTTTGTTTAATTTTACTATAAAATTAAAAAGAAAACCATAAAAATAACTATTACTTATGCATATTATTAAAAAAAAATTTATTGGTGACCAATGTCTATCCACGTTATAAAATAAAATATTAATTGTACAAAGCTTCCGACTATCACCATTTGCTTCTTTGTTATCACCACATTGTGCGGATACTTTACAAGTCCAAAGGTAACGAATACATTGAATTTACATAAGTTTGTAAATTAAAATTGGGTTAATGTACAAATTCGTTACTGTACCTTGTGAAAAAGTTCATGTAGGTTATTAAAGTTTTAAAATATGCAATTGGATTACTGTACTTTCAAAACCTGTCACCACACCTATTTTTGCTCAATTTTGGTTCAAAGTTTAGTGACCCAATTGCACATTGCTATGTACATTTTTATAAGTACAGTAACCTAATTGAAATATGGCGAAAGTTTGGTAACATAATTGAACATTTTTTAAAGTACAGTAATCCAATTGCATATTTTAAAAGTTTAGTAACCTACATGAACTTTTCTGCAAAGTACAGTAATGAATTTGTACATTAACCCTAATTAAAATTACTACTCCGATAAAGAAGTATACAAACTTTCTCAAAGTAGAAAGTCAAAGTGCAAAGGTTTTTTTTTATTAACATACGTTTTGTTTAAATCAATATCATTCGATAATTTTGCTTCCGTAAAAACTATGCATTATACTACAGTGTTTAACATCCAGCATTTATAATTATTTAAAATCATATCATTCATTTGAATATATAAAGTATTGGAATTTATGAAAAAATTAAAATTCAAGATCAATAAATTGTGTAGATCATAAAAAAAACTAAAATCGATTCCTAACTTCTGAAGAAAGATCACATGCATCAACAAAAAGAAGAAGACAAGTATTCATAAACTAAGAATTAGGATGGATTTTTTTAAACTATTCCAAACACCTGGTTATTAGGATCACAGTTAAAAAACCGTCCCGAATACTTATGTATTTGGCACTTATTCAAAAACTTATTCCAAATGCACAAGCATTTGGCATGGTCTATGTTAAACTGTCCCAAATACATAGTTATTTGGGTCGATTTTGTGTTGACTCTGCCGAATACATATATATTTGGCACCGTTGTCAAAAGTGTGCTAAATACATACATTTGGCACAGTTTTTAATCCGTTCCAAAAAAGTTTGTCCTAAATACCCCCTTTTCTTGTAGTGAATCATGTTAGAATGGTTAGTTGATAATTGAATTGTGATTATAAGCTAAGCTCTAACTTAGAATTAATGAATTGTTGATGTTAGAGGCTAATAATTTTGTTAATGGTTGTATTATATTAATTAACAGTGATTAAGATGAATGAAGGTGATAAAGTGATCATAATTTGATAAGTGATTGTAAATTGTGATGATTAAAGTGGTTATTCCTAATCTTGGAATGAATTATGTGAAATTACTATAAGTAATAACTTGGTTTATGTGTAGTTGAGAAGTGGTTATCATGATATCTAATCATGATTAGGTGATAATTCAAGAAGTATGAATTTGGTATTGATAATGAGAATCGTTTGATGTAAATACAATTGTATGATTTATATCAATATTGAAACAAGTTATTAACTTGTGTGGTTCTGTTGTGTTTTCAGATAAACAGAAGGCTCAGTGACATTAGACTACTGAGTGGACGACTGAGGTAGTCGGTGAGTGGACCTGTAACCTCAGTGTGATTTAGTTGTAATGATTTGGTTACAACAAGTAATTATAGTATTACTTTGATATAATGTTTTTGTTTGAGATAACTTGACATGTTAGTTGGGTTGGTTGCTTACTTGGCTGTTTGAGCTAGTAGGTAAGATTCTTAGGTCAACTTGAAATGATGGTTGGACTTGGTTGTTATTATAGACGACAGGAGATCTTGAAACTTGAAATGTTGGTTTAGAGATCTAGGTCGTATGTGATGGACAACAGGTTATCGGTAATTCTGTATAGGCCAATACAGATGATTGATAAGTGTTCCTTGAGTACCACACCGGTATAAAGGTATCTCAACAACCACCGATCCTTATGATGAATTGATTGTTTATTGTTATTTGATGTAAACAGATTGTTGTGCTAAGTTGGACTGCTGATTATAGTTTCACTCACTTAGCGTTATGTTAACCCCACTACAGTCCTTCCTGCAGGTTATAATAGATGGGACACATTGGGTTGGGCAGGAAGTTCTTGGAAATGACGGAATGTTTGATAGACGGATTACTCTGATGTTGGTTTAATAACCGAAGACATGTTTTAAATTATATAACACCTAATTGTTGAAATGTCATGTATTTAGTTTGAAAAAGTTTTTCTACATTAAAGGGTAATGTAAAGCATGGTTACATGTTTGAAATATACGCTTCCGAATCACAATTATTATTATAATTGTTTAAAATAAATGAGGGGTGTTATAATTACAATAACTCAAATTGAGCACAAATTTCCTAACTTAATAAATAACAAATTTAAAATTAAGAAATTTACCAGAATACCCTTGAGTCTTTAGGACGGATGTTACAAATGATTTGCGTAAAAAAAGAAAAGAAAAAAAGGTTAAATGACACACGTACAGGTTTTATTGTTTGCTGTACAAGGGACCTTAATTGTTTTGTCCACTTGTGTCATTATATCAAAATTAGATTAAACCAGTTTCACATCTCAAATTATTTAATTTGTGAAGTCCAAAAATAATAGATCTTGTCTAATCTAATATAATAAAGAAGGGTTTATTGTTTGAAAGTGTAACATACTTTACATGTTTTACTATTGTATTGGGTCACTTTTCCAAAGTTGTATTGTATGTTGTATACTTTTTTGTAATTGGGCTAATGTATGTATTTTGTCACCTGAAGAAAAGGTTCCCGGTTGAAGTCATTTTTTACCATGTCATTTAATTCATTTTAACCACGTAGATTGCCAGCTATAAGAATGTTTGACCATTTTTTAAAGATGCTGACTTTTAGTTTTAATGAGACTTACCCAAACCCGACCCGATAACCGACCCATTTGTAAACTCTAGAACCGATTTAAATCTTTACTTAATTGATCCCAATGTAAATCTTTTAGCACACTTTTCACCCACAATCTCTTACAAAATGAAACCCTAATTCCTTGTTCCCAGGAAACCCAAAAATTAAAAATTCATTGGTTAAATGGAATCTGTAGCATCAGGTAGTGGTGAAAAGGAAAAGGAACTTGAATTTCAGTTCGAGCTACATAAGAATGGTGTATTTCATTCAGCTTGATCCGCTAAGGTATGAAGGTGTAACTCATGACTTAATGTTAAAAAAACGTCTAATTCGTGATGAACTGATCGACTTTTTAAAGGTGTCATCTGATAGTCTGCGGATAGTAAAGCTATATTTTTGTGTTCCTGGTAATGATCTTCCAAATGGGTTAGTGTTAATTAATAGTGAGGAAACTTTAGAGTATGTTTATGATGTTTGTGTTGATTATGGTAAAGTAGCTTTGTATATTGACCATGTCGGGCATGAATGCATGATATAAATAAGTACATTGCTCAGTATGATGATGAAGAACTATTAGAAAAAGTTAAGGGTGATGAGTTGGAATATGATCAGAATGGTGAGGATTATGATGATAACGATGTAGATGAGGATGATGATAAGAGTGTAGCCTCTTTAGACCATTTATCTGAGTGTGATGAGGAAGTGTATGAGTTAAGAAAGAAGAAGTTAGAAGCAAAACAACTGGGAAAAAAACCTGTGACACTTCCAAAATCAGCGACTACTAGGGCTAAAAGATTGGTTGATGAAAAAGAAGAGGATTCAGTCCAAGCTGAACATGATGACTTCTTAGAAGAGTTGTCTGCCGCTTAAAAAAAAATAATAATAATTAAAGTCCCTTGTAGTTCATAAAGTTCTAGAAGTTAAAGATCTATCATTAGTTTATTAATGTCTATATACAGTACATCGTATCCCAAGTAATCCTATTTTGACTATTTAAAAGTCAGAGAGCTTCTTTCCGTACTTGATGGTTTATCTCTTCACCAACCATTTCCTTTCCTTTTGTTAATTAAAAATGGCTTATTAACAAAATAAATACAATTTTGTTATACCTTTTCTTAGGGTAAATGACAAAAATCAGCAACGAACTGCCACAAATTGGTCCAAGTATGCAACCTACCAATTATATTGCCCATGTATGACACTGACCGGCAAGTTTTTGCCCGGATATTTGAAAGTTAAGGTTTTACCGTTTACAAGGTTTAAATGCTGACTGTATTTACACGTAATACGACACGTCATTAAAAATTCCACGTCATCTCACACGTGGCTGCCACGTCAATTAAATTCACCAGTTTAAATGGTTTCTTTCTCCCTCATTTTGACACTCACGAACCCTAATTCCATTTGCGGCGATAGCGAGCATGTCATCTTCAACATCTTTGTCGTTCAATTCAAGCCGTAATCGTGACCTTCCAACCCACTGCAACTGCAACCCGCCTCTGTTGTTGAAGCAACGCACCTCTTGGACCCCTACCAACCCTGCTCGTCGATTTCTCACTTGTCCCAATTCTCTGGTCAGTGAAAAATTTGAATTACAATTGAAATTGTGTTTACATACTTATCGTTTGCATTATAAACTATGTGTAGTGTGCTTGGAAAGGTTGTGACGCCTATTGGTTTATTGATGATGAGCTAACTAACGATTGGTACAAGCTTAACTTGAATGAACTGTACAAGGCATTGAATCGAGATCAGAGACAAGCTTTCAGGGAAAGCATGATGAACAGAGAAAGGCTAGAGAGGATGCAAGAAGAAATTGAGGTTTACAAGTCCAGAAAAGAAGAAGACATTAAGAAACTGCAAATGGAGTTGCATACAGTCAAGTCTAAGGCTGCGTTGATGAAGAATTTTGTGGTCATGTTGGTGATGATTGTTGTGCTTCTAGTAATGTTTAAGTAGGATTGTACGTTGGCATCTTTGTTGTAGATGTAGTACTAACTGGCAATGGTAACTTGGTAACTTAGATGGTTGTATTTTGGTAGCACTTGAATGCAATGGAAAAATGGTAGATTTAAAATGGTTTGTGTATTAATTTCTTTCACCAACTGCATTTACATTGGTTTGAATTGACTGTATTGACAAGTAAATAAGTAGTTCCAAGACTGCAAATGGAGTACATATATGGTTGAAACAGACATGCATAGACAGGACTGCAAATGGAGTAATAAAATAGGATTGGAAAGTGGACATAAAGTAAAGCATATAAACCACTTATACATAGTGGAATCTGCATAGATACTGCTTTTTATAAAAGCATACAAGAATCCAAAGTAGTCATTTTACAACACATAGAAAACGACCAAACAATGTCTACTAGCACATGAGGTCCAGCCTTTAATGCATACATACAGCCAAAAAAGTGGAGCTAAGGGACCACTTTGAGAACATGGGTTTGTCTTGGACTTTACACTACATAATATAAGTTAATAATCCTGACCCAGATTTAATACCTCCAGCTCCACTGCATCATCACCATAGCACCTCTACTCACCAGTTTCATCTTCCACACTGAAAGGCTTATCTGCAGATTGGCCAAGCCCATCTTTAGGCAAATTTTTAGCATTCCACATAGCTGCAATTCTCTCAGACTTCTTTCTGGGTTTGACAACAGTGTGATCTTTCTTCCAGTTGAAGTACCTTGCAACCTCATCAACAACTTCATCAGATTGAGGTACCCTGCTCTCCTGAGTTTCTGGTTCTGCATCTTTACTGAATAGTCGTCTAGCAACAGGTTTAGGTTCCATCTCCAGGTCTTCATCTACAAGCTCACTGGTACTTTCATCCCCATTACCAGCATCATTTTCATTTGTGGGCTCATCCACCAACTCCAAGTTTTCATTCCACACTTGCTCAGGCTCATTCACAGGGGGTTCAGCATCTTTTTTTTCATTACCAGCAACATCCCACCCAAATATCTACAGAGGCACAAAATATACACACTTGACCTTTTAAACCATGACTAATAGATTATTTGATTCACTAAATATGTAACATAAGTAATATATTTGGTAACTAAATTAAGAAAAATTGAACATTTTACCTCTGCATCTGAGATGGGCACCTCTTGGTTATGCAGTGGTGTGGTATGCACATCTGTCATAGGCTCATCCTTATTATCATTACCATCCACATCTGTCATAGGCTCATCTTCCAAATGTTTACCACCTCTCCCACCTCTACCACCTCTACCTCCTCTACCACCTCTACCACCTCTAGCACCTCTACCACCTCTTGCACCTCTACCACCTCTACCACCTCTACCACCTCTTGCACCTCTTCCACCTCTAGTTACTTTACCTACTGTGATACCATCATTTTCTTGAACATCTGCAACACCACTAGGGCCAGCCTTTAATCCTGCTTCACCTTTCCCACCTCTGCCACCTCGACTACCTCTGCCACCACGACCACCTCTTCTACCTCTACTAACTACCTCAGGCTTTGGTCTGGTGGGGTTCTTGCAATAAGTTATGTTATGACCCGTTTCCCAACAGTTATGACAAGTCATAACTCTCCCAACTCTACTTACCTGATGATCATTTTCTGAACTGTGCCTAATCCTCTTTTTTTTGGGTCTTCCAGGCATTCTTCTATGAATTGGTGGAATAACTGGAGGATCAGCTGTCCTTGGCCAATTGGCAGAACCTTTGACTGGCTTAATGGAGTATGCATATGTGTTCTGCCAAGCCTCCTTTTGCAGCCATGATACTACTCCCTCTTCTGGATCAATATGGCAATGGAGGTAGGCTGCCACTGCATGAACACATGGTATGCCACTCAAATCCCACAGTCTGCATTCACAATGCCTCCCTCCTATGTTTACACCATATGATTCATTTGCTGACCTCACCTCAAAGACTTGGAACTCACTTTGGTACACCACCCATTCCCTAACATAATAGATACATATGAATAACAATATTTAATCTGCATATATATGGTAAACATTAAGTAGTTTGGCAAGAAAAGGCAAGAAAGTAGTGTACCTCTGTTTGACCTTCTGCAACTCAATGTACTTCCTTATAGAAGGACAAATTGTATCTTCCAGTTGCCTTGCTTGTTGCTTCATAATGTAAATTCTTTGCATAAGGTACAACCTAATATCTTCCAGCATTGTGATTATAGGTTTTTGCCTTGCATCCAGAATGGCTCTGTGATAACTCTCACATATGCCATTTTCATATGCTGCACATGATCTGTCCATGGCAAAAAAAGCCCTGCACCATGTGTTTGGATCCCTCTCTACAAGGTATGTGTGAGCTGCCTCATCTAGATTTTTGATATCAGCCATGATGTTTTCAAACTTACTCACTATGATGCTTGATGCTGCAGACCAGAACAAGCTTCTAAATTCTACTCCTGACCATTTTTTCTTGAAGTTGGCATACACATGCCTGGTGCATTGCCTATGTTCTGCCACAGGCAACAAAGTTCTGACTGCCTCAATAAGTCCCTGTAGTTAACCAACATTAATGAGTGTTACTGATATAATCTGAATAGTTATGCTAACTAATATATACATATAAAATTTTATATGTGGTAAATTTCAAACTTACCTTGTGTCCATCTGATATGATTGTGACATAGTGGCCATTGTGTAATGTCAGATCTTCACACAATGCAGCTAAAAACCAGCACCAATTCTCTGTGTTCTCTACATTAACAACTGCCCATGCAATTGGGTACATCTGATTGTTGGCATCCCTACCCATTGCTGTTAACAGTTCACCTTTCACTTGACCTTTTAAAAAACAACCATCAAGACCAATCACCCTCCTACACCCATCCTGCCAACCATCCTTGACACCTTTAAAACAAACATAGAACCTTTTAAAGTATTGGTCAGGACAGTTACCTTTTTCCTCAGTCTCAAGCAAAACAGTAGACCCAGGGTTACTATCTAATAAGGCTTGTCTATAGTCCCACAACCTGGCATAATGTTCCTTCAAACCCCCCTCATGATCAAATATTGACCTCTGCTTAGCTCTCCTACACACATGCATGCTAACATTAATCAAAAACTTGGCCTTAATATTTTCTCTCATCTCCCTATAAGTCAGTTTCTTATTTTGCATGATCTGTTGAGCATAATGCTTGGCAATCCACTTATAGTTCACCAATGAACCCAAGTCAAAGTTTCTATTACACTTGTGTGTTGGAATTAAAGACTTGATCTGGAAAGATCTTTCACTTGACATCCAGGTGGCCCAAAGTCTGAATGGACACACTGCCTTGCCAGTTTTGTTCCTCTTAACAGGAGTTTCTACCTTCTTCCCTTTACCTTTACCCCTATTTGCCTTAACCTTTTTGACAGGAGTGATCACCTTCTTAGGTATTTTCTTTGGGGTATTCTTCTTCTTACCTCCACTCCTAGTAGTTACTGAACTAGCTTGTGTCCCTCCATCAGCTTCATCCCTCTCTTTTTGCAATTTTTCAGCCAACTGTTTTTCAAGCCTCTTTCTCTTCCTGTTACCACTAGCACACCTGCCCTCATCCACATTCCTACCACATTTCACCAATAAACTCCTCCAATCATTCCTTGCATACCACAGTTGATAACCATGTGCCACCCCATAGTTAGTCATACAAAATTTGAGCTCCTCAGGATTTGCAAATCTCAGACCTAACATGGGTTTCATTTGTTGCCATTCTTGGTTAGGGTTGTGAATGGGATAGGTAACACCAGCTTTTATTTTGTACCTAGGATCTAACTCAGACTCCTCTAGTATCTCTGGGTTTGAGCTACTATCAACTCTATGGGGATCTACAGGATCATAGGTGAAAGTCTCATTAAAACTCCTAAGAAACTTATTGGTGCATAGCTTGGTTAAAAAGGGGTCATCAATGCCTTTCTGTGGAATTTGAACATGGTCCTCACCCTCATTGTGCAGTTGAACATATGGTAATACATCCTCCTCAATCTCAATGTCTGAATCTGATTCACTTTCATCTAACTCATCATCATTTTCATTTAACCAGCTCATAACATCATACCCCATATGTTCAGTATATATATCTAGTTTACCACCCTTGTCATGGCCTATTTTATGACTTTCTTTGAGATGCCCATCATGCAAAATCTCCCTTAAACCACTTTGTAAACTAAAGCCAGGAATGCAGTAATAAAGTTTTTCAACCAAACCTGAGCAGCAGCCACTAAGATACTCTATCAGTTTGTCAAATGAAACATGGGTGAAATCTTGATCAACCATTGTATCTGAATCACCATTGCAGTACGTCAACGGCTTCGGAACGAATAAACCATCGTGGTGAACAGTGATCTGCAAGTAATACCTCTTACCATCCATCTGCAAAAAAAAAAAACACAAACCCTAAAAATTAAACTTCTCAAAATTTGGGGCTTTTTTGTTAAATCGTTGCTACACACCCACATTTAACTGACTTGTTCATAAAATATTCAAGAATTTGCAAAAAAATTTAAAACTTAAAATTAGGGTTTTAATGGTAACGGTTATATAATATCCAAGCATAATCGTGACGTTGAGCTAAGCAACATACATACCTTACTACAAATGCGTTAAATCCGACAGTTGCTACACGAAGAAGATCTTCTTCACCATTTTGCAGTTGATGAGAGTGGTTTGATTAAATGAGATCAAATGTTTTTAGATCTGTAAGGTCGAGCGTTTAAATGAGATGAATATGTGTTTTAATGAGATGAAAATGTGTTTTAATAATGCTATGGCAAATCCACGTCACATTTAATTTCCATGTCACCAATAAACAAAAATTAAAAATTGGTTTAAAGTGAAGTTGACCGGTCAAACCGGTAACCGGTAACCATATTACCGACCTAGGTAACGAACTTGCCGGTCAGTGTCATACGTGGGCAATATAATTGGTAGGTTGCATACTTGGACCAATTTTTGGCAGTTCGTTGCTGATTTTTGTCATTTACCCCTTTTCTTATTGTTAAACCTCCTAGATTTGAACCCGTAAATCGTTAAATCAAGTTGGATTTGTTCGGTTTAGTTTTATACTACAATGATTTAGTTATGGGGCAAAATAGGTTGCGATTTCAAACGAATTAATAGGTTTATTTGACCTAAACAACTCTCCCTAAATGCGATTCTAATCATTTATTCTCTTTGCTATATGTTTCTTTAAAAGACCTAGTAGGTTAAGACTTAAGAGGTGATTGAAAGCATATCAAGAATAGTATTTATTGTATTTACATTTACATGACTATTAATTGGAAGATGATAACAACAAAATAAACTCAATGTCTCTGAATATTGGTTAAGGTACAATATTTGTGCATGTTCAAATTTCTTATGATTTACATTTTAACATCAACGATTATGATATGATATTCTATACTTCATCATTTAGATTAATATATATATATATATAACAAAGTTATTCGACGCCATGCTATGGAAATGGATGAGTATGTGAAATTGAGCTTACCGTGTTCTGTAAAGTGTGAAGTGTGAACGAGTGAGTGTTGGGGTAAGCTATTATTTGGGCTTTATGTCTATACATTTAGCATCGGCCCACGGCCCAATACTTTTTTATTATAATAAATACTTCCTTCAAAATTTCTTTTCTCATATTGTGACTATACACCCATGTTAGACACACAAATGACAAAACATAGGTGAAAGGCATTATCACCATCACTATGATCACATACATGATCGGTTCCAAAGAGGAACCTGGATCCATGGTCCTAGTCTTTGATGTTTGCAGGAGACTTAGAGCCCAAGATGATGTCATGAAGTTTAACCGTATATCTTGATCCACAACACCAACCGGAAATGTGATATTACATCTAAACTTACGTTTTTTGACTTACTAGTTAATAAAGCTAACAACTCATTCTCGCGAATATATACATTTATCCACAAATATTTACAAATAGTCCTACCCCAGGACTTGAACCGACAACTTCAAAATTGATGAGTTACTTCGATACCGTTAGGCCAATGGCCCTTTTAGTTCTCCGTGTTTGATGTTAACAACACATGATATTTTCACAGTTATTCTTTACAAAATCCATCAGAAGCACATATGTATTATGGAAGGAAAACAAAGCAGGTAAGGTTATACTTGTCTTGTATAATTATATAATATAATATAATTACTGTAATTAATTTATTGGGAATCGGAGTTAACTAGGGTGTAAAAAAATATAAAAATACGTTAACTATAGTTGTTTAAAGGGCTAAGTACTTAGAAATGTAATTATTTATGGTCTGACATTCATTGTATGCAACAAAGTATTCGAACTTTCATTGTGTGTAACAAACTTGTTATTTACTGACATTGTATGTATTATGGTGACGTGTCAATTTGTAACGACGCCACGTGTTACCTCATACAACTGACACGTAGGTCAAAGTACCAAAAGTTGCATACAATGTCAATAAATAACAAGTTTGTTACACACAATGGAAGTTCGAATACTTTGTTGCATACATTGAATGTCAGACCATAAATAATTACATTTCTAAGTACTTAACCCTTGTTTAAACGGGTAACTTTTATTTATTTTTAATTAACAATAGTTATCAGAGGGATGAAGTATTGATACAGCAGGCTTGGTGGCAATTTTAGACTCATTGGTTAATTATGGGTCAATTTTGATTAATATTTAGGAGGGGATGGGTTTGATGGGTCCCATCCCCATTTTTTGGATGGGTCTAAATGGGTTTTTCAATATAACCTCTAATTGTGTAACAATTAACCAACGAGTCTAGCGGGTAATTTTTTTTTTTCACATCATTTCATTTTACACTCAAATAAAAAAAAAGTTCGATGAAAACCCGATGGGTCGACCCGACCTGAGACCCATTTGACCCGGACCCGTTTAGACCTATTCTTCTAAATGACCAATCTAAACCCGGACCCATTTAAATCCAAACTCATGTAGACCAGTAACCCAACTCGACCCATTCATTTTGCAGTATTGACTGTTGCTGAACACAAGGACAAACTGACAAAGTATCAACATATAATATATGAAAGTGATGATTATTCTCCAAGCCATCTAGGTTTCATCTCCAAATCTTCCAAAAAATCTAGCAATATACCATATTTCATCTACTGATTCCAAGATTTTTAGCTAGTGTATTTAATAATCTTTCTGCCTCTGTCGCTAGACAAGTGTCCAAATTTATTGTACCAAAAAGTTTGTTGCTTTATGAAACCTTATATGCCTGTATGAGTCACATGACTCTTCCTTTTTGTCCCATTCATGCCTCTATCATTATCCTGAAACTTCCTTAATTTTCATGCTCCAAGTCTTGAACTTTACTTGAATTCATCATTTGGGTTGTATTTTTCTGTACGATTTATCATTGAGGAGCTATTAGGTTTTGAATTTTAAAGATTTTTGCAAGATATCTTCAAGAAACAGGTTCAAAGTCTTAAGCTTTTTACTTATATTGTAGAGCGTGAGGGTCTGTTTGGGAATTGCTGATCATCATTGAGGAGAAATTAGGGTATGAATTTTAAAGGGTTCTTCCAAGATCTCTTGAAGAAAAGGATTCATAGTCTTCTACTCTAACATGGGTAAGTTCTAATTTAGGGTTTATCATTCTTTAATTGATGAATATGTTGTCATCTAGTGTTAATTCCTTGAGAGTTGTTGTTTATTGATCTTTTTCTTGTAAACCCGTATTACTGTTTTATAATTTGTGATTTGTTAATCATTATGGGATCTTATCAAAATGTCATCTTGTCGAAGTCAAACACCTCAGTTGTTGGTCAACAAGCATTTGATACATTAACTCCAAATAATAGCCTTAAAAAGGGGGATATGATGGAGATAAAAGAAGGATTTATTGGGGTTCTTGATGTTTTTATACACCAAGCTAGAAATGTACAAAATATATGTATTTACCATAAACAAGATGTCTATGCCAAGATTTTCTTGACTAGTGACCCTGGAACAACTGAGTCAACTCGGATAATCAATGGGGGTGGACAGAGTCCTGTTTTTAATGAGAATCTTAGGATCAATGTCCAAAAGGGGGATTGTTCTTTGAAATGTGAAATTTGGATGCTTAGTAGGATTCCAAATTATCTTGAAGATCAGCTTTTGGGGTTCACATCAGTGCCACTATGTGAAATTCTGGTTGAAAATGGGAAGTTGGAGAAAGAATTTGAACTTTCAACAAGTGAACTCTGCCATTCGCCTTGTGGTTTTGTAAAATTGAGCATCATCTACACGGGAGCACAACCTGATGTGTTGGAAATCCCATCACTTGATGGGTCATGTAATCAAAATTTGGATGAATGTGATCAGGTTTCTTGTGAACTGGAAAAGATCGAGTTTCCTGATCCAAAAATCATGGACGAAAATGAAATCATGGTTTCTGAATACTACTCTTGTGAGATAGAGTCACAGAGTGTAGTCAACAGTCAAACATCTGAAATCGATGATTCTCTTAGTTCAGATTCAAATGATCATATAATTTCAAGATCTTCGAACGGGAATATTGAAATTACTTCTTTTACAAATGATGAAATCTCTGGAAGTGACAATTCAGAAGCATTGGAGAAGAAAGAAGAAAAAAGTCAAAATTTCGTTGACTTGATTAAAACTGAACCGGAGCAAAGAGTGGTGCAGCAAGATTTTGTAGACATGTACTTGAAAAGCATGAAACAGTTCACAGAGGCTCTGGAAAAGATGAATATTCCAGTGGATGTAGGAAAGGAATCACCTGATTCAGTGGTCAATGATTGTGCAGAGTCAAAGCCAAATGGAAGAAAGTCAACGGGGGAGGGTCCATGTCCAAAAGTGTTCTATGGGAGCAGAGCGTTCTTCTGAACTCTTTATTTTGATTGGTTCAGGAAGACAACTATAAGGTAATCATCAATTTTCTGGTTTAGATTAGAAATAAGATCGTTTGTGTGGTTTTGACAGCTTTAATGTATTTCTTGCAGTTTGTTTCCTTATTGTATGTATGAAAGTATGGTTAAATAATGAAGTTATTTTCCTTTCAACGGTGTTTCATTTGGTATTACAGGTTTTTTTTTTTTGGATAAACTGTTGAAAAATAATACTGGTACTCCGTATGTTGAAATAAGGTTGCTAAATTGAAATACAACATCGTAAGTGACAAGACAAACAAAATCATTTTTAGCTCAAAAGAAGTACTAGCATATAATAAGAGGTGTTTTTACCTATTGACAAACACTAACCGTATTTCCAGTCTATAGATAAACTATCACCAAGACAGCCTCATGGTCAATGTTCGTTCTTGTATTATTTTTATATATGTAGGATTATATGATATATAATGAAAAGGTCTTAGAATGAATTAGGATCTTAAACACAAGTTTTCTTTTGGAAATCGTGTTACCATGTGACAGAAATGATCAAACATGATTTACCTTGAAATCGTTTTAAATGATGGATGTTTCTCTGTTCCCAAAAGGATCTGTTTTCGGGCATGAGTAGAATCAAGAAAGACCCTTTTGAGGAGTCACCATTATGTCAAAGGCACCAGTCCCCTCTTTAGTGCCTCCTTGTCTATGACCTCACATAAAGGTGGTAAGATGGGCGGGTTGGGCAGATTGAGTTTAAATTAGAATGTGCCATTGTTAAGGATGGGTTAATATACACCAGTTCGCTCAGTATGATTACAAAGACAATATAATTACAATAATAGTATATAAGTATTTGAATAGAAATATGTATGAGGTTGCTGCATTAAAAATACATTTTGGACAACTTTTAACACATTGACCCATTTGACTCCTTTCCCATTTAACTAAAAAAAATCATTTGACCCACAACTCAAATTGATACATTTTTAACAACCGAGTCTGTATTCACATCTATCATAGTGTTATTGTTCCCTTTCTAGGTCATGTAAAGCACAATCTTGATTCTTGAAAATCTTTCATCCTGTCAAAAAATTGCAATGGTCAAGCAAGCAGCTTTTACACAAGATTTGAAAAGATGATAATGTGGTTATGCTATTTTTGGTCCTCTTTTTATGTCAACGACAATTGCTCAATTGCAGGATACTGAAAAAGTAGGAAGACAAATTGAGTATGTTAAGAAACTTTGCTCCTTTTATAGGTATGCAAAACTAGATCATTACTCTTCCAGTGCAACCCAAATAGTAAAATATGAATGCTTTTATGAACTAGGGTCTTCACTTTTACTACCTTGTGTAGGTTTCGTAATGATTAAAGGTAAAAAATGGTACGACCCGCAGGTCTTTAAACTTCTTTTACCATGAAGATCGACATTTATAAGAAAGAATGGTATATAGATTATATAATGATGTGTTCTTCCAAATCGTTGTCATCTTATAGTCGAATGAACTTTTAGTTTGAATTAGTTATCGGCTTTGATTTAAATCTATGCATGAATGTAACGAGCTAGATAGACGTCAAGTATCTTTGGTATGCAATGACGATTTTGAATTGGTAATCGCTCCTTGTGTACCAAACCACAATTGCATACCATACACAGTAAAATACCCTACAAATACTCAGAAAAATAGTTTTTAAGCAAAGCTTAAGTATCTTTGGTATGCAATGACGATTTTGAATTGGTAATCGCTCCTTGTATACCAAACCACGATTGCATACCGTACACAGTAAAATACCCTACAAATACTCAGAAGAATAGTTTTTAAGCAAAGCTTTGAAATTATGGGTTTCTCATGCTATAGTTCTATGATCATGAGGGTAATCCAAAAGATTTTGTGTATCAAGTACAAAATCTTAGATAAGGTTAGGTTGGCTTTGATTTATCTTACTTTTTTTTAGTACTCACATGACATGTACAAATAATTTAACATTTTAACGATGACATCAGATTCTAATTTCATGTCATCACGAACTACAAGTTCGATTAACATTTAGTAACCAGAATGTCTTCTGTTGATTATTTTTGCTCTTAAAGATTTTGTAATGTCTATGTTAAGAACTGTAAATTTGGCAATCTTGCAATGTTTCTCATAAAAATAACAGATAAAGATCACAAGCCTTTTAAACAGAAGGTGCCGTTAACTTCTGCAGATGTATGAACTTTGAAAACCGTTCTTTAGATTGAATATTTAGGTTCAAAGTTCAAACCCACAATTATAGGATTACTTTTAAACCCATCAAGTGAGGCAGGTTTAAAAATCCATATTCCCATGCCACCCATTAGTAAATCTATACCCATGGAAATTACTTGTTACAAACCAAACACCCCCTTAGTGAATACCTGTTGACTCGAATAATGTCAACACTGGGGATAAACCTGAATCAAACAAATGTGCGGTCAAACCACCATCCAAACATGTGAAAAACTTGACCCGAAAACCAATCATTCATGCCAAACCAAAGAAATAGGATGGTTTAGGTAACTTATTAATGAGAACCCTATATGGGTATCCCTCAAATGTTCCACACTAGTAGGACCAACAAAAATGCCGGTGTAATCCTAATCAGGAAAAACAACTCCTCAAAGCAAAAGCTAAAACGAGATCTAAAAATGAAGACAGAAAAGTTGAGCTACAAGTTTTTGCAGTACTTTTCTAAACGGAAAAATTCATGAAAACCTAAACCTTATAACGGAAATCATCACCTACCCCTTTTTTGCATCGCTCGTCTCAGCAGAGATTGCAAGATGATACATATTCTGACTATAAGCCGCAAACTGATTTTACATCTCACTCAAAAAGACCAAAAATGTAACTCAAAATCAATCCATAAAGAACACAAAAAAATAAATAAAAACTCACTTATAAGCCTTCTATCTCTACTTATCTCTGAAGAAGATGCCGACTTTTTTTTTTTAATTTTTTTGGTTTTGTTCTTTTTGAAGTTTTCTCAACTAAAATTCACATTTCACCTGATATGCCAAACTTCATCTACTATAGTAATTTGAGCTTCACACTAGCCAGCAATTCCTGCAGAAAGCAGATTGAGCAACTTAGTAATTCTAAAATATACAATTTGTTAATCTAATACGGGACCATATAAGCCTTTAGCTTGAGTGATATATCACCCATTCATTTGCCAACATAAGGAAAAATACATAATTTTCCGTCTTGCAAGTTTAAAAGCATCTTTTCAACCATCAAAAAGAGACACTAATATGAATTTTGAGAACTTCAGGGCCAAGACTGTAGAATTGAAATCAATTGGCATCGAATATGCATTGTATTGTCCTCAAGAAAATCCATTGTGAAAGTCAGAATCTTTTCGTTATTTCTGAAGCAGTTTTCTTAGTTCTATGTCAATATATATGGATATACTGATATACAAGCATGAGGCATTAACTAGTTAAGGAAGCACAGTACATAAATGTTATTTTTGATGATTTTCAAGATATTACTCCAAAATTGAGGGTAAGTCATGTATGCATATTTCAACTAGTATTAATAAACCTAATGTGTGTGACGAAACAAGTAGCAATACCTCTGTTTGTTTGTCGTTTGGCAACACTATAACCACCAATATAACCAGGAGAATTTTTAGTCTGGACATCAGGACCATCACTGCCACCGCCTATCCCATACCCGCCAAACGAACCAGATTCCTCTTGCTCACTGTTTGCTGACCGCCAAGTTGGGTCTCCACCATATACCGAGCCGCCACTGCCACCGCCTCCACCACCACCACCATAAAAGTCTGAAAAAGGTCCGTCATAGCCACCATTAGCACCACCATATGATGCCGGGACTGCACTGGTAGCAGCATTTCTGCCATACCCACCACCTCCTAACCCATAACTGTTATCACCTCCATAACCAAGATTCCCAGTTTGATTAGTTGAGTTCCCGCCAGCTTGATTTGCAATCGGGTTAGAACCCCAATTGAGGCCAGTGTTCCCAAATATACCCCCTCCAATAGAACTTGATCCAGTCGAATTCGACCCATAATTAAAGCCACCATTACCCCACAAATTCCTTGGAGTTGAGCTGAAAAAAGATACATTTCCACCATTCCCGCCATTCCCAACATTTCCGCCATTCCCAACATCGAAACCGACAGGACCTGCAAACCGATTTGAATTACCAACAAAATAAGGACTGGGGCTCATTCCCCGTCCATAGTTCATACTCCTATTATAATTTGGGCTCGTCATACCGGGTTCAAAGTTTAACCCCATTCCATACCCAGAACCAAACGGACCAAACCCACTTCTACCAGCCATCCTAGCAGGGCTAACACCAAAACCACCGACTGCACCAGGAGAGTAGGGTGGTCCCTGACCATAGCCATTAAGAAAGCTACCGGTTCGACCCAAACCATAAGGATAAGCACCAAGCATGGTTCGGTTAGGACTGGGAGAAAGCTCTTTTGGAACAGCACGTTTCACTTCAACCATTTTACCGTTTAGTTCATGAAAAGTTTTTAATAGTACTTGGTCTACTGCATCCTCTGTATCAAAAGTAATGAATCCAAATCCTCTTGGCCTTTGTGTATTATGATCATACATAACCACCACATCTGTTATTGTACCAAATTGTTCAAAGTACCTTTTAAAATCATTTTCTGTGACTGTCGAAGCTAAACCCCCTACAAATATCTTTCTCGTTCGATTAGGACCAGGAGAACCCTGAATGCTACTACTGTTTCTACTGACTGTGCTCTGATCATCCCTAGGAACAGCCTTCTTTGCCTCAACCTAACATAATTCAAATCGTTAGTTTGATGATCATGAAGTTCTTATTATAAGAATGTATTGATTGCAAATTTTACCATTCTGCCATCAATATTGTGTTTCTCTTTGATGACTCTCTCTGCAACAACAGGATCAGCAAAAACAACAAAACCGAAACCACGTGCACGTCCAGTGGTGTGATCTTTCATAATCACAGCTTCCAAAACCTCACCGAAAGTACTAAAGTACTCTTGCAAGCGTTCTTCATTTGTATCCCATGATATCCCACCAACGAATAACTTACCAAGATCCGATTGCATTTTCTGTACAACAAAACATAACAATCAACAACCTAAACTCCAATAAATCACTCCAAACAGTTGTTACCAAACTTAGCAAACTTACTTCTAGAATGATCAAGAAAACTCATCTAGATTACTCAGGTCCATAAAGTGAAAATGCAGATCAAAATAGCATAGATTAAAAGCAATATACCTTAGTTTTATGTTACAATCAGATTGATACACCTAATGTAACGACGGGTATTATCGGATTCAATCAAATATATATCGGATCCCTCTAACGAACAACAATTGAGGTCCTTCCTGAAAAGGAGTTACAAAAAATTAAACAAATCAATCGATCAAGAAACCAACTTTATCGAATTCTAAAAGATACCCAATACCCAAATCATAAATATTAAAGCGATTAAAAAAAATACCCAGATGATAAATCTTTAAACGTTAAGATCTGAGAGGATGAATTATAAGAAGTGAGGGCATGTTCATGCCCCCTTTGATTCTTTTTGTAAGTTGTTCAGAATAATATATGTAAATCTAGATGTGGGCTTGTGTTGTTGTATGTATAAAATGGAAGATGTTGAAAAAGATCAAATTTATATAAAATTAAATGAAATGATGAATATATGCGGTAGTGTGTGTGTATATATATGTGTGAGAGAAAGAGGTGAAAAAGGGCCCAAAAAAAATAGAGAAAATAATTTTAGGGTGTTGTGTTTGATCTGATAAATTGGAAGGAAGCAAATGTTTGTCCTTCAATTTGATCCTTATATACTTATTGGGAAAATCTATGGTAGTACATGTACATACATATATCACTCCTATGTATGTATGTATGTATATGTACATGCTGCATTGCATGTATGTATGATGGTCATGTACCCATGTTTGTAATGGATGGTAGATGATTTTGATGGACGGTTGTGATTGCTTGTCCATTGGATTATTTTTTACTATATGTCCTTCGCACACCGGATGTTAAGGCTTTATGAGCACTTGTGTTGGGTCTAGAATTTGCATATTGAAACCAACTTTTTAAGAAACTATATTGTAAAAAAAAAAAAAAAGGTTATTGGAGGGAACCTTTAACCCCGGATCCGTAGATCCACGGAGCCCCACCCGCAAGAGGCAACCCGTCCGGCTAAACACCTGGCCCCAGTGACCCCACACACGGAGCATAGGATTTTTTGTACTCCTAGAGGCTTGAACCCGGGTGGGGCGTGGGGATTTGCGGCGGCGGTACCACTGAGGCAAAGCCCCATTGGTAAGAAACTATATTGTAGAGAATGAATAAAAGTTCCTATTTTTAAGTGTTAAGATATAAAGAAAATGAGAAAATATTATATGAATATGATCATTTTTCTTACCGATCCTTTGAGTAAGTTCATTGTCTTCCACATATTATCCTTGAAGAGAAGCGTGTGAGAGCTGATCAGCGTTGTCAGTTATCAATGTTTTTTAATAAGACGCGGTAGTATATCATATTATATTGAAAAATGTTTCATCTATGCTCTATGTGTATCTCTTATATTCTCACCTAACATTGGTCGAATCATAGGAAGATATTCACAATAATTTGTTTAAAATATTTAAACCGGTATGTGTGGAAGAACAAATGAATACACATGTCCATGTGATGTAACAAGGGGCTCAAGAAACAAAGGCATTGTGGACTCATAGGTCATAGTAACTTGTTAGGCAGGCATTTGTATTATTCTGATACACCTTTTTATCCATTTTTTTAATAGCCGTCTATGTTATTGGGCACAATGCTTCGATGATTTTGGTACTGTTTTGTTTTGCTTTGTATACTACTATTGGAGTAATATTTTGAACTTAGGTTTTGATGATATATATTGGTAGTAGACAGGCGAAAAAAAGATTCATTTTAGTCATTAGATCTCTAAACAAAACATATCAAAACCATAATTTTGAGCCACCTTTATGAGACTCGAAATCGAATTAAAGATGACAAAAAAACTTGGACAGTTTTAAAAAAGACAACAAACTGAAATGATAATGTTCTAAAAAACATACTTTAACTTACAACCTAATGATTATAACAATCTACTGATACCAAAAAACCAAAGTCCATTATACCAATTTGGACATAATTAACAAATGGTTCTCACAAGTTCAAGTAGAAAAAACCACAACTCGTAAGCCATATCATCAAATGCTTCCATTTTGAAGCTTATTTGAAACGACTTCAATATCGACATTTGATAACCAAGTGATACTTCACCATTTAAGAAAGTAGTAATATCACCAATGCATTTTGATCTACGCCGGCAACAAACAAAACATTATATACATGAGAAATAGAGAAAATGGCATATGAGCATAAGGGAGAAAAGTGTAGACCTCTTTATCTATTAGGCACTACCATCAGTCTCCTCATCTTCAATATCTTGAAGAAACGGGTCCTTAAGAAGATCAGAAGCGGAAGGCCTTGCTCGTGGCTGCCCAATACACCGCTCGATGAAAGCTTTTAGTTCTGGTTCATTTACTTTGTTGAAGGCTTGAGGCATCACACCACTAGTAACTTTCTTGTATATCTTAGCAACACCATCACATTCAGTGTATGGTATCTCCATTGTAGCCATTTCTAGCAAGCACATTCCGAATGAGTATATGTCCACCAACTCATTGTAATCCTCCTCGTACAGCTCTGGTGCCATATATTCTGGTGTCCCTAGCAACGAATGAGCAACATGGCTCTTTCCTACAACTGCTGCTAAACCCAAGTCACCAATCTTGACCTGTTTATTAACATTAAAAGTCAGTAAGCAGTCGGCATTTACAAAGTTGCTTTGTGAAACCAAAACGATTATAATAGCGTTGACATCTAAATCAATCATAATTACTCCAAAATATCAACAAAGCCTTTAAAATATAATGGGTATTCACAAACACTCCCATTCCTGTAATTTTAACCAAACCAAAAGTGCAAAACAAAACCATACCAAAATCATTGTAGTATCGTGCCCAATAGCATACATAGCTACTAAAAATGGATAATAGATATGCAATATAAGAACAATACAAATGCCTGCCTAACAGAGATTAACAGCACGGTGAAATCTTGAATGGGATTGAGGGAATGGGAATGAAAATGATAATTGTGTTTGGTTCGAGTAGTATGGAGCTATGGGTCTTAAAAATAGGGACGAAATCAAAATTGAAGATTAACCATACCTAGCATTTGGGGAGGGCTTAGTGGATTGATTCTCAATAACATCCACCAAACTATCAAACTCATACTTATAGTGAATACTGACTACTACTGATCAAATGCTCCTACATATATAAATGCATAAAAAAGTATGGAACTTGAAATCAAAGAGCATACTTACCTTTCCAATATTCCCATTGATAAAAATGTTGCTACAATTGAGATCTCTATGAATGACACATGGCTCATGGGTGTGTAGATACTCCAAGCCTTTCAGAATCTGTCTTGACCACTTTTTTAAGGCTTTGATTGAGACACGTTTATGTTTCTTCCTGTAATCCCTCAGATTTCCAGATGCACATGCCTCGGTAATGAAGTTCAAGGTGTTGTGTTCAACATCCCTCCAGAAACCATACAGAACTATGAGGTTTTCGTTATTCAAGGTCTTTAGTAGTTTCACCTCTGAGAACAACCTTTTCGTAACAGATGGATCTCCACTGAAATTCCCTAGCTTCACTTGATTCCAAGCAACGTCCTTACCTTCTTCTTGATCAAATCCTCTATAGACCTTCTTGACAGCACCACAGCCCAGCAGGTCACTGTACCGACCAAATCTTCCTGACGGATCGACCTCCACAAATGGTTCCCTGTCTTGCTCAGATGGATTAGGACTTCCTAATTGCATCCTATATATATTTCTTCCGTAATGTCAAAATTATCCAGCAGCACCACCAGATTTACCTAAGCACAAAAAAGAAAAACATAATTCAGCTACATATATATATCACAATCTGTTTACTCCAATGAATTAGACACAGTGATCAAACTGGGAATCACAATAGGATATAACTCGTAGTCTCGTACAATCAGAAAGATACAAACACAGCTTAACTATATAAATTTAATGTTCAATGTACACACAGAAACACATATAGACACACACACACACAGGGGAACACATAGATGCACAAACATAGATATATATACACACACATGCAAACATCTACTCTCCATATATATATATACATATACACACAAACTAACAAATATGCACACACACACAAACATACATACAAATATATGGATATAAATATACATGTGTGTGTGATCATAAAGAAACAATTCCTGTAATGCACTTCACAGTAGGCAGAATCTGGATTTATGTAACCTAGCTTCTGTATTTTGATACATTATTAACCAATTATATCGCCTAATGTAAAAAATCAACATTTACAGATTATCAACAATATCTAACACAGATCATCGGAGTCTAACGTTCGCATGCTAAAACACAGAAAAATTCAACCGAAACCGAAAAAACACTTGGCGCAATATGAACTAGGGTTTGGATTCAGCAGAATTAATTAAATTAAATGCATAGCTATGGTTATGCTAAAATAACAATCGAAATAGAAAAAAAGAAAAGAAATTGAAACATAATTTGATTGCTAGTGATCGATACCTGAAATATTTTAGTAAACTGGCGACAGATATTTGGATTCGCTGAGAGAGACAAAAGGGAAAAACTAATATTTATTCCTATTTTTTATATTATTTAAATATACAAAAATAAATATAATACGGAGTAATGTGTATAAAATAGGGGTGAGCATGGTACGGAACCGGAACCGGTACCGAACCGTACCGAACCGGTTGGTACCGGTTATATTTTTGGCCCTAAAATAAGTATCAAATAACGGACCGTTTAAAGCGGGACGGTACCGATATGAGTAAAAGTGTACTATACCACTTTGGTACCAAAAAATAAATAAAATAGTAAGTAAACCTATTTACGTATTTTTTACTTGATAAAATTCAAAGAATATAAATATTAATTAATCTCAAATATAAAAAATTATCATTGATTGACATATATGGATAGTGTCGAAGAAAAACATATATATACAAAAACCTTATTTTACCATGTTAAGTGATTTGGTAATGACACAAGTCACGATCCTAAGTTTTATATTAACAATCAATATGTTCGAAATTCAATTTAACTAGGATGCTAATAACGTGATTGTTTGCGTACCAAAGAGTATTTCTCTAAATTTACAAAAGTATTCATACGTGAGGGTCTAAATCTAATTTTATACTTTTAATCACCCAATAATTATAGTCATAATATGATTAAGAAAATAAGAAGTATAAAATTTACAAAAGTATTCATACGTGAGGGTCTAAATAGTAATAATATGATTGACTATCTATCTATCTATACTCCTATATTATTCATTTTCACATTTTGGCTTAAAACTTACTAGATGGATATCGATAATCCCTAAAATACCCCTTACAGTATTTCCATATTTTACCCTTTATTTTACCCTTTATTACATTATTCCAAACCCCAAAATACCCCTTACATTATTCCCCTATATTACAAAATTCATTTACCCCCAATATCAATTATTTTACAAACGTCAAATCGAAAAATTATGAAAATTGCACCATAAAATTCAGGATTTTTCCCTCTTCGATTTGCCGTCCCTCAAGGCATACTTTCGACGATGTTTTTTTTTAATTGTTTTTGGTGGTTTTATACATTATTTACCAAGGTTGCAAAAGACGGGTTTAGTCGCCGATTAGTCGGCGTTTAGTCGGCCAAACTTAGGAACCGACTAGTCCATGCCCGAGTCGCTCGAAAAAACGGTCAAAGTCGGGTCAACGGAGAAAAAAGGTCAAAGTCGGGTCAAAGACTGGTCTGGGCGGCTTTCTGGGTCAAAGTCGGGTTTGGGTCGGTCAACTTTTATAAAATTAGGGATTTAAAGCAAAAAAATGGGCCGCTCCTGCTCTCTTTCACCTCGTCGTTCAATCACTTTTCCGACATCGTTTTCCACTTTTCAGGCGTCGCTTCCGATAGAGCTTACATGTGTATGTGATTATATATATATATATATATATATATATATATATATATATATGTGTGTGTGTGTGTGTGTGTGTGTGTGTGTGTGTGTGTGTGTAGAAAATTGGTTGGCAATTAGAAGAGAAAAAATTAAAATCCGGTGGTGATATGTATGTGTTTGTGATCTTGAAGAAGAATGATTTTTTAGGAGTTTATATTGGTAGATATTGGTGGTGGGGAGATATGAATGAGAATAGGTGATAAGATGATATGAAATAAAGTAAAGAAAGAGATGAATAGCACTAGCACGTGAAACGATATTGGAAGATTACTTTTTTGACCTTTATTTACCTTTTTGCAGACCAATGTACTGAGATATATAGATAGATTTCCAATTTTGAAGACTAAATTTATTTAAATGAATAAATACTACTGTAAAAAAAAATACTACTGTAAAAAAAATAAGTCAACAAAAGTCAAAATCCGATTAGTCTCCGACTAATCCCGACTAGTCCGTAAAATGCCCCGACCGACTAATCCCCGACTTACGACTTTTTCAACCTTGTTATTTACACATGTATTATTGTTTGGTTGTACTTCAATGATCTCATCTCTCCACGCTTGTTCTCCATTCTCGCTATTACCGATCACCAACATTGAACACCACCTCTTGAAAAGTCAATAGTACCTACTACCACTACCACCTACTACCACCACTACCACCTACTACCACCACTACTACCTACTACCACTACCACTACAACCACCGCCACCTCCACCACCATCACCACCTCCACCACCTCCATGGACACCGCCACCACCTCCACCCTGCCACCGCCACCACCTCCACTCCATCGTCGCCACCACTACCTTCGCCGACACCACCACCTCCATCTCCACCTCCACCACTGCCGCCGCCGCCACCCCCACCACCACCACCAGCTCCACCGCCACCGCCACCTCCACCACCACCACCACCACCTCCACCAAGACATATTATTTGTATCAACTATGCAATGATTAATCATAATAATCAATTTCAAAAAACGTTTCCGCTGCATTGCGCGGGTTATCTACTAGTAATAAGTAATTTGTACACCATCAATAATTATTAGTACATTACTAAATATATTTTAGAGTGTTGTATAGTACGGAAGAATCATAATACACAGTTAGTGATATGCGGATAAATTTTAATAGTGTACAAATTATCATTTGATGGTTACGATTTTTGTTCATTTAAGTGTTTAACATAAGATACTCCATAATTACACATCTTGAACCAGCTAAATCGGTCAAATTTAACCAGTTTGACTGGTTTCGCAAGCAATGATGATGTAATCTAATCTCCTACTGCCTGAAGGAGCAAATATACCTCCCAAAATATCATTTCATGAGTTACATTGGAAAGGCAATTCCTATCAGAAGATAGTTATCCTTTTTAACAATAATCAAAATGACGTTAAACGGTCATGGGTATAGTCCGTTCAGACCATGAATCAGGTCAAACTCGCCCTCCCAGATCATAAACTCACCTCATGTACGTTTAACCACAATTACGTTGAACTGCTCCATACTGATGGTGCAAATGACCATTCATTTACGAAATAGTTATGCCAATGAATCAGTCAAAAACGACCACAGGCTCAGATACTGAAGAAAATCGACACAAAAACATGCCCTTGAGTATAGAGCTAAACATATCTACACAATTTAAAATACAATACAATTTTCATCTCTGTATTATACTATAAATCTTCCACAAACTTTACACAAAAGCAACTAAATAAAGATTGACACATAAGATACAATATAACACGGCAATTTGCGTCCTCCATGAAGAACCGCCACTCCCATTTGAAGACGCATCAGACAGGTACTCTTTGCTAGTTCGATTCTATAAGAAAATGGAACAAAAGAACATTTGAGGATATCATGTGATGTATCATACATCCGGTATCCTGACAAAACACATATCAATCAGGATTAAAGATGTATAATGCATCCTTCCCCATGTTCAGTCATGGTTCTAGTTTCATTGAAACAACCCGTGATTGCCTGTTACGCTTTGCCACCCTCACAAAGACTATCGATAGGCAAGATGGGGCCCACCATGGTCGGCGTACTTTCTGCTCCCCCTTCAAGCAAGCGACTGGTAAAACACAGACACAAATCTATCAGTGCATATTTTATTAGGTAAATTATATAATTACAATTTATACCAAATAAATCCAAAGATCATGTATAATACTGCAAACTAACATATAAGTGTTGTTCACATTGTCAATGTAAGGCTTAATTTAGTTTATAGATTTTAATATATTTTTATATCAAAGAATATAATATGATACAGTAGTATCTGCAAAGTACAACTTCAAATGGCAAGATGTTGAAATTCTACTGATGCTGAAAACCAATGATGAAGCTAAAAGTTATCCGATTAACTCCGAATTATTTCTCTATAGATAATACCAATCCTAATTATTCCCTATTCCTCTATAGATAATACCGTCCGTCCCATTGCAGTGCGTAACTAAAACAAATGAATTACATGTGCTTTACTACTTCTAGACCAAGTGATCGGTAATGATGTTAAAAGAGCGGCATCTTAGCGGATTGAAATCAATAACTTCAATTTCCCGTAAAGTTTGACATTGACATACAGGTATTGATGAAACCAGAGGTGGCCAAAAAGGACGGGTTGGTTCTGGTTGGCTAATGGAGAAAAACAGATACGGGTCAACTGGATCGTCTACAGAATTCAGATCGAATGGGTCTGGTCAAAACAAATCCGTGTCTTAACAACCTTTTGATGACCCGCTCAACTCGTTCTCACTTCAACAGAGATCTCTTTGGCAACCTGTTGGACCCGTTATGTAGCTTGACCATCGCAGAGAATCTGAAACTTTACCCCAACTGACGGTTTTCCTACAACGGGTTGTAACGGTCAGGCCCAGGTGAAACGTTCCAAAGAAATGAGTTTTTGATAAGAGTTGAAGCATAAGATAACTTTTTTAATACAAATCTCTTATAAATTAAAATGCCATCGTTTTCCCGATCATTTCTTGCTGCACTGCTGGAAACGCATCTCGGGTTTTATAGTGACACAAGGGATCATGAGAATCCATGCATTAGCTATTAGCTATCGCTCTCCCCTGTTACTAGGCACCAGTTTGTAAAAACAACAATAATACCATACAACGTTTGATTTTCTAATAAATCAAGTGTCTAGGAAACACCAAAACAGTGGTGCTCAATTTTGTGAAATCTAAAAGCTTAGCTGGGTATTTATGTCCTTATTTTTCAGGTGATCAAGTTTCATACGGCTATCTTTAACATCCCAATCATCATTCCACAGTGATTAAAAACGTTATATGATCCTAAAGCTAATGAGTAGCAGGTTCTGTATATGGTTTAGTAAAAAAATGGGTTATATCTTAAAAAGTTCCTGTATTATTATGAGAAGAGATTGATCTATGCACAAGAGTGCTAGCTGACGTAGAGTTAAAAATCATCCAAACAACTCAGTTACGCTTGCACAAGTGGCTGTACATGTTAATTGGAATTACTAGAGACACATCTACGGACAAATACTTAATCCTAACCAGTAAAGTGAGATTTTACTGGATGATATAGCTGGTATCTGTCCCATTAACAACATAGGATAACCAAAAAAATTCCGTAACTGTCACTTCCTAAGTAAATACAGCTTTATCTCCAAGTAACAGCACATAATACCAAAAAATTTAAATACTAGAGTTTCAGTTAGTTGCACTGTTTCCACACATTTGAAGGTTTTTCTTAGGGGTACGCATGAATGTAACCTTTAAAAATACTAGGTAGCCAAGTTACAGCCATGCTATACAAGTTGCACCCAGCATATAGAGTATACAAGTATCGATAAATGATAACAAATAAGACCTCTTGCAAGTTACAAAGTTTAAATGGTTGAGAGATATAACCTTTTATCCTTCTTAGTTCCTTGCAGAGCGTTATGAAGTCACCCCACTTCATGTGGCAACGTCGAATAAACCGAAGAATTTGTTCAGTTGTAAACATTGACATACCTTCAAGATACTCTCCATTAACACCATTTTCTTTAAATGTTTGGCGATACCCGCCCAACTTTATCTCCTCCAACCACAGTCCAACATCCTGCGATACAAATTACGACCACACGATGTCAACCACTCCACAATTTCTAGCAAAATTCTTCCGTCAACACCGTGAATAAATATTACTCCAATATATGTATTAAAGAGCCTACACACACAATGTTCTTTAAGATTCAAATAGTCCATGACCATAATATGTAATCCTATGAGCTTATGATCACTGGTTAGTTTATAGATACCATCATATATATACATTATTATAAGTTCGATTGACGAAATTACACAAAATGATAATAATCGAGAACAAAACTACAAGATTAAAAAGCAGACTGTATATATATATTTATACATCTGTTAAATCTCAAACACGATAAAAATGAAATTTTTAAACAAAATGCCCAATTACACATCACTACATCACTGATTTCTATATTTAGAACACAATTGAATCACAGCAGATCTACAGATACAAATAATAAATCAAATATATACCTCAACAGTCCAAATGAAGAAATCAAGCGGCTCTGGTGGCCGTTCTTTGCTCATCTCACGAAATCACCAAACCCTAGAAACAAAATCCCAAAATCAGAAAAATTCAATTTTTTCAATTAAATCAAGAATTAAAGGAGGAAAACAAAAGAATCGAACATTATAGAATTACCGAGAAAAAGGTGATGAATCAAATTAGGTATATCTGATTGATTCAACTCATATGATAGCGAGATAGAACGTAAATTGCCCCCCCTTTTAATTTTTTAATTTTTTTTTTCTTTCTATTTTGTTATTGTTTTTGGAGTGTGTGTTTTGTGTGAAAGAGAAAGATTTAGCAAGTTGAATAGTAGGAAAAAAGGGGTGGTTTTTTGTAGTTTGTACCCAAGCTTTGTATGTATGTTGTGACCCAAAGCCTCTTTTGTAACTTTGTCAGCGTTGACATGTGGCCCCCTCTCTAGCTTTTACTTTTTAGTATTTTCCATTTTTGTCCCTTGCATCAAATTATTCGCAACAAAACTTTTTTTATTTTACTACTTCTTCGTCTCACTTCAAGTGTCCATATTAAGGAGTACTATTTTGGGTTGTCCCAAATAAATGACCCACTTCAATGTTTCAACAAATCGTAGGAGACTTTAGTGGGTAGATATGTTATTTGATGGTGAAAAGTATAGTTAGTGGAGAATTCTAAAACTGTGTGCACAGCCAAAGTGAACACTTTGACTGTGAAGGAGGTATTATTAAGGTATGTTTGGTGAAACTAGCTGGAAGCTGAAGCTGAAAGCTTATAATTGGAGCTTGTGATGATAGCTAGAGTTTATTTTTGAAGCTTGAAGGTGGAGTTTAATATTTTTTATAATCACGCTCATATATGTTAATTGGAAGATTATATTAACATCCTATGTCTAGTGAAACATACGTCAAGTTTTTAGTATGTAAAGATGCCCATAACATGTTTGACAATATTGTTGTATAAGATCACTCCCATCAGCGACTAAAACTGATTGAAATCGACTAAGACAGGTCAGCGCCACGTCAACTTTTTCAAAAACTGACAGAAATTGACAAGCCACTCCTATTAGTTCTCCGTCACTTCATTTAACTGGGAGACACTAACTAACTAATTAAATAATTAAAACACAATTATTAAAATAAACCATATTTCATTAAAAAAACATTACAATAAAATTTTAAAAAAGTACAATAAAAAAACATTACACTAATTAAAAATAAAACACTGGAATTTAAATAAAGTAATCTAATCCGAGCTTGATTCGTCGGCTTCGTTCGCGTCTTCGTCCGAGTCGCCTCCTCCATATTTGTCTTGATAGAGTGTTACCACTTCTTTCCGGACGCTTTTAATCATTTTGAGTTCTTTTTTAGAGGCACGTTTTGGTTTTTTTTACAAAGAAAACTCAACGCTTTGTAAGCCGCTTTTTTCATACTGCTTTTGGTAATCGTTGCTATTGTTTTTTGTTGCAATAGGGCGGATTCTTAACGGCTTCAAGGGTTTCAAGTTTTCGGAACGAACACTTCTTGAAGATGAACCGGCATCCGATGAAGCCGTACTTTTTGCTGACTTTCGACCCGATGGACGGCGTATATGATTGTCTTGGAACAACCTTTTCATGTTAGCATCAAGAGACATATTGATTGGGCCGTCGTCTGCATCAAGATCAGTGGTTAAAGGTTGGAACGTATCTTCGTTACCCATTACGCCCGGCTCGGCAAAAAAAATTTAGTAACGTTTTGGAACATTCCAACATGATTCGTAAATGAATTTACGATTCTCCATTTGTTGCCTAAAACCTTTTCGGGTAGCATTTAAAACGTCATTTTCATTGGCACCGCTTTGAGGGCAAATCTCATAATAGTGTTTGTAGAGGGCTTGGAATTTTTTTGTGTCGTGTGAAATCTTATTCCACTTGCCGGTAAGTTGATTAAGGTTACGTTTTAGTGGCACACAAGAATTGTAACATTTTTTTAACTTTATTCCAAAAAGACTCGTTTGATTGATTCTTTACTTGAACGTCACTTCGGAACAATGTATCCACCGTTCCGCCAAAATTCTAGCCTCCTCGTCCGACCATCGCATTTGAACCCTTTTACCCTTTTTGGCTTCGAGTTGGGTCTCGGGTTCGGGTTGGGCCTTGTCCGAACTTTCTTCTAACGTTTCAGGTACGGTGAAATTAGTTTGTTGGTAATTGGGATTGGATGTGATTGTAGAATAACGTGAAGATTCATAATTCGGGTTGGATATATTTCGTGAAAATTGTGGGTGTGATGGTGACCATTGTGTGTTTTGCGAAAATTGTGGTTGTGGTGGTGACCATTGTGTATTTTGGTACCACCCTTGAAATTGATAATTGTTTCTCGGGTCATCGGGTGCAAGTTTGTAGGGGTTTGCAATGGGTGGAAAATTTGCAAATCCCGAAGGTTGAGACGTGAATCCGTAGTTTGTTTGACGGATGCCGAACCGGTTGGTGAATTTGAGTTTGGTAACGGATTGTTCAATAAATTTTGTCACATATCTTTGGCTACATTTTGTTGATCTTTCTTTTTTGTTTTGGATTTTGATTTTTTGTTTTTAGACATTTTTGTGAGAGTTTTTTTGTTTGAAATGGAGGTGTATGGAATGGGTAAAATAGATGTGAATTGTGGTGTATAAAATTGTAGTGAATTGTTGTGTGAAAATGGGTAAAATGGAATGTGTATTTTTAGTTAAAAAGTAGTGTTTAAAAAGGGTCATAAAATGAACCGTTGGGTGTGGTTTTTTTTAAAAAAATATTTTTTTAAATTTATTAAAGGCTAGTTTTTTTTATAAAAATAAAAATAAAGCGGGCCCCACTTCTACCCAACCAACTTCGTCCGATATCCGATGGATTCCAACCGACGGCCGAATCGACGGCTTGATGCCATCGGTGTCGGTTCCGTTGGCTGGAACCGCCGGAAGCTGACGGCCGGCGATGGAAATGATCTTATATAACTTTAAAAATATAAATTACTACGAGTAATCACATTTGTTTAAATAGATTAGAGTATCTAGTATATGGTGTACATTCATGCGTGGTTCTTTTGTCCTTAAAGAATCTTTATGTGCCTAAGCCACCCTGTCTTGAATCCAAATAATGGAGGTTTAGTAGTTTTATCGATCAATCATTATACATACAGAATCTACATAAAATATTTTGGATACATGTTTTATTATATTGGTTTATTATACCAAAATGAAGTTTGGTAGAGTTTGTGGTAGAAATTAGATGTAACTTTTGATTTCCCAAAGACTAGGTCAATAGAAACCCCATCAATCAGGAAGATGGAGACTCGGCGTTAAATCCCCACTTGAGACGGTGAGCTGTAAATATTCGTGGTGGTTAGTAAATACTTCCTCCGTCCCATTTAAAATGTCGAGTTTACTATTTTGGGATGTCCCATTGTAAGTGTCAACTTTAACATTTAACCAATCAAAAAGATTTTAATGGGTAGAGTTGATATTTGATTGGTGAAAAGTGTAATTAGTAGAGAATCCTAAAACTGCGTACAGAGTCGAAATAGACACTTTGACCGGGACGGATGTAATAATATGTGTTAGATTGTAAGTTCACCTTTTTTTTAAAAAAAAATGTAAAATTGTAAAAAAAAGAAATGTAACTTGTCGTTGAACATTATAAAATTATTAATAATAATGATAAGACACATTAATTTAGATGCTATACGAAAGAAATAAAACATTCTATGTTCTGAAAGAATACTGGTATAAAAATACTAAAAGTTATATGTATTGAATATGAAAGGGAGTTGATAAATACAATACACAAATTATTTCAAACACCAAAATTATGTTATGCTATACTTGTACTGAGAGCTTCAATTGTGGTACAGTACGATGTATGAATCAATTTTTTTGTTGTATATATCACCTCCGATATGAAAGGTAGCTAATAGTCGAAGAAAGTGTAACATAAACACTCCCAACCACCATGTCTAAAAAAGGGAAAAAAAAAAATGGATTTGGGTCTACAAACATTATTGATGCCATGAAAATATATCTCTTATTATATATGTTTACATTGACAATCACTACGACATATTGACACCATGAAAAAAAATGATAGTATTACTTAGCTGTCTATATTATCAATCGGGTTAATAACGGTTTAATTATTAAAGTTTCAGTTCTAATTCGTTTTAACCATTTAAGTTTTTCTCTCGTGATTTAATCTTTAAAGTTTGCATTATTTTATTGGTATAACCCTTGAAAGGGTTAAATCATTAAATTTATGAAAGTAAAGTGATTAAACTAGAAAAACTTAAAATGACAAAATTATTATAAAAAATTAAATTTTAGGGATTAAACCATCAAAATTTTGAAGTATAAGGTTCTTGAAGGATTAAATCACTAAGATTTTGAAACTTGGAGGATTAAATAATGAGAAAAAAACTTGAATGATTAAAATGAAAAAAAGTGAAACTTTGAGGATTAAACAATTATTAACCATTATTAATCATTATAAAAAGGTTTATTGTGTCGTTATGCGTTCAACTTTACAATAATTACTATTTTATCTAAAAACTCTATTGTATGCTTGCAACTTTCATACCATCTATTGTATTAGATGAAACTTGCAAATAGAGTTCTTAAAATGTCTAGTTTATTTCATATTACATAGAGTTTTTAGAAGGTTAATCTCATAGTATAGAGGGTATGAAACTTGGAAGTATATAATAGAGTTTTTAGAACGTTCACCTCATACAATAGAGAGTGTGAAAGTTAGGAGCATACAATCGTAATAATTAGTGTAAAATTGAGCGCATAACGAAACAATAATCTCTATAAAAAAGATATTAATGAAAATACTGTTTATCTTATAAATGTTATATATATACAATAAACAATATCAACCAAATAATAATAATAATAATGATTTAATATGGACCAGATCAATTATTCTGTCGAGTTATTATAACTAATGAAATTAAAAATGGAGTTGAACACATGCATGGTGCAAGTAGGCATGGTCCTTCAAGCAAGGACTCTCTCTTTGTTTCCGTTAATAATGCAAAACTGCCTTTTATACACCGTGTTTTCTATAGATTTAAGATCTCATGGAGATTGGGGTACAAAATATATAATACATTAAAAATTATATATATAGATTATATATATAAAAATAACTTTAATGGCCTATTTTTAGACATATAAAGGGACTAATATAGTTACTGAATGCTTTCAGATCGATTTTGATAGGTTGCATCACTCTGTGCTTATTTAGCTTGATCGTAAATTTGCAGCTCTTAGTCGTTCAATCAATCTGTCGTTCAACAGGAGGTAAATCGTTCTACAACAGCAACGTTGTTTAGATTAGAGTGTGATGTCAAGTTAAAGAAGAGTGTAAACATAAAAGACCAAACAAATGGCAAACATAACACAAAGCGACACGCGCTAAACAGGTTCATGTATATTGCAGATAAAGAGGTCCCTGAGAGAAAAACCTACATGGTCCACAATCAACTCTTGATGCGATAAAAGGTTCATGAGAACGCGGCCCACATAGTGTTATGTGACAAACCAAGAATGACACTACACACACCACCCGAGAATCTATTAGCTCGAAAATCTAGTTCAAATTTGGTGAAATCTTGTCTTGGTTCATAGTTATACATGTGTTGATTCACTGGTATTGTGACTAACCAAGAATCTATAAACTGCATAACATCTATTAATTCACTAGTTCTGTGACAACCAAAAATCTAAGAATGTATGAACCCAAAAGAAAACTCATCTGAAAGAGGTGAAAACTTATCTCATGTCCTTTAGATTATCGTAACCAGACTCAAACCCCTCGAGAGAACCAAATGATGCAATTAATCAATGATAACTTGGAAGGTACAATACAAGATAAGTGTATACATTCAAAAAATAGATGAATCCTACAAAACGCTTCGCAAACACATGTAAGATATAACCTCAAAAAAATTCATTATAGAAACAATACCAAAACTTTTCAAATGCACAAACACAACTCTACAGATGTAAAAATAAATCAGCGTATCACCTCCTGGAAATACTCCTTAAACAGAATGATCCAAAATTGTCATTCTTTTGGTCACTCTTCTTCCCGTTTCTACAAACAAAGTGCAAGAAAGACCACACGAACAGATAACAGCTCAGAAGCCAGTGGTGGAAGTGCTGTTTGATCTTAAAGATCCAGCTGGTCCTTTACTGGTTTTGCTAATAATCCCCTTTCCAAAATATTCAGCAATTACCGAAAATCCATCTTTTGAACTCTTAACTTGATTAAAAAACTGATCTTGGTTTTTGGAGTTGCTTTCCAAGGTTCTCTTCATTTCTAGAACCGATCTGTACTCGGGAGCGCATTCTGGACATTCTTTTTCATTGTCACCAAGGCAACGTTGATGGAATGAATGCATACACATAAAGTGGACAGCAGGAAGGTCAAGTGTAAAAGTGCAAGCAGTACACTTGCTTAGCTGAAAGATTCTGGCATTGGTCCTCAGATCTTGGATTTCTTTTCTCATTGTTGATGTTTCTTCCTGTAGAATCGAAGAGATCAATAATAAAAAAAAGTAACATCCCATACCGCCTTCCGTGGGTTAGGGCCCAATACCGTTTAGGATGGTGTATGGGGGAGGTTAAGATGTAGACAACCTTACCCCTACCCTAAGGTAGAGAGGCTGCTTAGAGTTCTACCTAAAGGTAGAAAGGACCTCCAGCCTTTTTTGCAGGGGATGGGATTCGAACCCCTGACCTCTTGTTCAGAGGCAAGGGACTCAGCCACTAATCCAACCCTGCTGCTTTTCGAAGAGATCAATAATATACATGATAATTTGCTGATTTACATGCGGATTTTAAATTCACGGGAAAATCCTACTTTTGAGTAATTAGTCAAACAGAGCCCATCAAAACAAAATTATAATAAATGACACTGCATCAATCATTATTTGTTTATAGATGGTTGCAAAAATATTTTTTTACTTACTTAAGAATCTTTTTATCGAAAGGGTTTTCTTAATTTAAATAGGGTTTATGTTTTTATATTGTAGTAAACATTACACCTATTACTCTTGTATGAGGCGAACTATGAAAAGTAATATTGTATGTATTTACGATCCAAAAAGTATCTATTGTATGCATTTTGGCAGTTTTTGATACATGAAAGACATTTTTTTGTAAGTTCTGTACATACAATAGTAAGTTAAATGCATACGACAAACGTTTTTAGAACTTCAATACATACGATAGAACTTTTTAGAGTTCGCCACATACATGAATTAAAAGTGTAAAGTTTACTGCATTTTAAAACAATACTTTCATTTGATTATAACATGGAACGTGAAACAGGGTAAAAATGTAAAATCTTAAACAAATAATAACTCACTTGCAAACCCAGCAACTAAGACAATGAAAATCATCTAGTCAGATATAGGCAGTCTACATAGCAAATAAGTAGCCGGTCAAACTGGGTAATTCTAGTACGAGTCAAAACGATATCTCAATCCAGAATTTCTAAATTCTGCTATATAATTAGTGTTATATATAATTGCTGAAATCATATTATGTCGATAGTAATCTAGTTTTGTGAATAATATGATTTAAAAGGTCATGCATTGAATATACACCGTGGGCGGCTTATGCCTTGTTTTACCCATTGGGCCCGTTTCCATGTTGAGAGAGATACAGCATTAACCCAAATTGACCCGTTTTTAGAAAACCGACTAAAGATTGGGACCCGTGATAGGTAACAAAGGAATTATCCTATACTAGAGAAAGAAAGTCTAGGCAACTTTTGCTTACAATGGACTTCGCTGTACTGTCATACCTCAACAAATATATACCATTTAACTGTAACATTGAAATCATAAGAGAAATGAAGGCCAACCTGGTACTTATCAATCATTCGGCGGTCCTCTTCAATAAGCTTCGACTCATGTTCCAATTTTCTAGCTATATAATCTTTAATGACAGAAAGGCTAAGACACGGATTTGAAGAAAGTGTCTGCAAAACCATAATAGGGGGCAAAATATCGTCTCTTTCAATATAAGTCAAAACTTCCCGCACTTCTTTGGAGCAATCTTCCCCGAGTTCACCAAAATACTTCAATAAATCTGCCCAGAGGGTCGGGTCACCTCCCGTCCCTGAATCCCCGAGCCTCTTGCAGCAAGCAATCAATCCTTCGTGATCATGTGACCGCATGTAACAAGCAATCACCTCTTTATAAAGTTTCAACTTTTCATACAGATATAGAAGGCCTTCTTTAAATGCATTCATTTCACACAGAATTATAGCCAAATCAACGTCATACAATGGTTGTTCTTGATCTGACGGCCATGCACTCTTGAGCAATACAAGCCCTTTTTGAAGTCTTTCTTGATGATCGTTTTCACTTTTTATATTGTTATGTTCTGGAGTTAATTTCCCATTAAGCTCTGTTTTTGAAGTACCATTCTCACTAATATTAGCTTGTGACATTGACGGGAAATTCAAGTCGCTAGACAGATATAGCTCCAATAATGTATTGTGAATTTCCACTTGAGCAGGCGAGTCTTTGACTTTCTTTATGTACTTTTCAAGAAAATTCATAAGTGATCTTGGATAATGTATGAAGATATTGAGAAAATCAACAGGAGATGGTAACATATATGCATATGTACCTTCCTCAGTGCAAAGCCTCATAAGTATTTCAACAGTTTCCTCGGGCTTATGCTCGATAAGTATCTTCCCGTACTCTTTGACCGTCACACCAGCGTGACTTGAGTCAAGACTAGAAATATACTGCAATGCCTCTTCATATCTTCCCAAATCTTCAAGCAAAATCTTTAAATACAACTCATGCCTCCCAGACTTCTTGGCAACATACATTGCATGCTCATGATAATTAGCAGCTCGACAAACCCTAATTGCAGTTTCCACATCAAACTTATGCTCCCCGACACCATCCTCGCTTTTTATAAAAACATTCAGTTTGTCCACATCTTTCAGTTTGGTATAACAGTTTAAAAGAAGGGTAGTGTGGTCTTTTGAACCAAGACCTTTCTCATGTAAGTTCTCCAAATAGTTTGTAAGATTATAGATCCTCTGTGCATCTAGAAACTTCTGGATCACATAGGACGGTTCTAGATGACCGATGGTATGAATGTACTGAGCCATAGCTTCATCAAAATCTTGCTTGCTATATAAATGATCACCATACTTCCTTAACACCTCAGCTGTAGCAGCTGCATCAGCTTGTTGACTCTGAACAAGATTAATGGCTACAGTATAAAGATTCTTTTTGAAAAGCATGTCCAATTTGCTTTCCATATCTTTCTCTCCAATACAGATAGCTGACCTATCATTCAATATAAGCACTATGCTTCCCCATTCACATAGCATGTGAGAAACTTCTTTAACAACTATACTGTGTGCAATCAGACGATTTTTCAGATCATAGATATTAAATGTGTGGCTGCCACTTCTTTGGTCCGCAATAACACATAATAAGTATCCACGAAACCAGCCAAGAAACTTCTTTTCACCTTCAAAAGCCCAACACGGACCTCTACCATCAACTTCATAGAAATATACAGCCTCAGGTCGACCAATGATAAACTCCTGATTACATACCAGATTTCTCTACCTTTAGTCATTTAAACAATAAATAAGAAATAAGAAAATAATTGGACTAATTGCATAAAAAGGTAAGCAACTTCTTCCAAAATTCTATTCTGGGTGATATGGTATTCTCTCATTCATTAAAAGGTACAAACTTTTGTATCTAAGGTTGATAAATCCAAAATTCTTTACATTTAGGATAACCAACTTTCAACTGTATTCTAGTTTAAGGTAACCAACTCCATTTACCACTTACCTGCAAGTTCAGCATTACACGAAACTAAATTTTTTTAAAGTTTGTACCGTTTTTTGGTGAGAAAAATACTACTGTAAATCCCACAAACCAGAAATTTGAGACCTTTTTGTGCAATTATTTCAAGCCATTAGCATAAGAAATAACAAGAATGGTGATACCAAGCGGTCGTTCATTGCAACGCTGTTGACATTTGAACCTATTTGATCAAGGGTTTGTCGGATAGCTGGCTGAGTCTGCAAGTTAAACAAGCTAACAGAAGTTGGAGTAACTGCAAATAGCTGCAAAGCTTTCCCATCGACACGAAACCCCATTCCGGTTATTGAACATTGGCTTTTATCTTTACGAGTCTCCACTTGAAGCATGAAACGTTTGATACGTTCACGTGCAATATCTCCTTGGATACAATATACGCAACCATTGTCTAGTCCAATAGCTATTAGCAATATCGGTGGAGCTTCTTCTAAAACTAGAAATGATGTTATCTGCAAAATTTCAAAGTACTTACAGATTTCAATTATATAGAACAAAAACATATACAGAAAAGTGAAAGTAGAAAGTAAAAACCTTTGCTTCTGGAAACTGATTGGTGAATATCCGTAGTATTTGAATACAATCAGGAATTGATGTGCTTGGACCCTCGGGTTGACTTTTATCAAGATCAAACACCTTGAGGCACACAGATGATAACTGTGGAGATATTTGTTCATCTTCTCCCACAGTTAGCAGGAAGTTACGTTGCTGGTCCATTTGAAAATAACAAAAAATGAACTTCATATCATATAGTAAGGAATCCTCCAAATTTAGCTATGATCATTATAAGATTTAAACTTCCCAAATCACATAAAATAGACATGATAAATTCTGAATTTAAGCTCAGTGTTTTTTCTTCGAGCTTCTAAACTACCATCCCCTTATACTTCTCTAGAAGAGTTTATAGATTGAGCAAAGACCAATTGAGCATAGCTCAAGTGGTACCGCTACCGCAGATGCCCAGACTCTACATGTGTGACCGACACGTCAGGGGTTCGAATCTGTTCCCCAACACATGTGGTTAATTTGTGGACAGGTGATTTGCCCGGCGTTAATGCTCCTTGAGGGTGGGGCAGACGCGTACCATTGATATATGATCAACAATTACCCTCCAACAACTCCAAATTCCTACCTTATTTATTTCATCTGTAGCTCACTTCCACCAACAATATCCATTAATGAACACCTCATTTGTTTGGGAAAATTTCACAAAAAGGTAAAACAATTACCAAATTTTTGGAACTTCATTTTGTGATTATGTTAACTTTATCTGAAATTTGGCCCTATTTGAATCACTATATGTAAAGCAAAACCTAATACAATTCTTCAGTACAAAATCTGTTTATATAACATATCACTAAATTCAAATGCAACATAACATAACATTAGCACAATAACACCGAAATGAGTAATCATAATTAAAATAAATAAAAGGAAACCTTGAGTTGTTGAAGGAATAAAACGGAGGAAGTATGAGCTTGGAATCCATAGCTGAACTTAAAGCCTCGATCTAGTAAAGTAACTGTTCCATCTTCACATCCAATCGCTATTTTCCCCCTTCCGCTTGAACAACACTCTATTTTTCCATCCGCCAAACTTTTTCCGCTATATTTTTCCTCAAAGAATTCGAATTTCCTCCATTGATACATAATTGATGATTGTTATTTGTCAAATCCGTTTGGTAATTGTAATAATCATCTCAATTTCAATCTCAATCTACAGATACAACAACAAACCTACAGATACAAGAAGATACGGAGATAGAAAATAGTTGAAGAATCGATCACTACGAAATCAAATTATTATTATTATTAATTAATTAATTAATTAATTACAAGATAAAATAAAAAAGTAAAAGAGAGAGCGAGGATGTGTTTTTTTGGGTTGTTTATTGGATCTATAGGTATCCGTTTTCAGATTTAAGATCCGAATGTCCACCTAGTTCGGGTATCATAAGGATATGGTTCGGATCTGCCCAATAGTCGGGTATATATAAGTATATAACTTGCAATACTGGGCTAGGCTAGGCCTCACAAAATTAGGAAATGGGCTTCCTTTAAAATATATACCCGACTATTTCGGCCCAACTTTAAGTTTTAACATTTCTTGGAGAGTAAATTGCATGGATGGTCCCTGTAGTTTATACACATTATCATCATTAGTCCCTGAGCTTTATTTGTTGCATAGGTAGTCCAATAATGCAAAATTTGTTGCACTCTCGGCCCTTCATTCAATTGCAATGACTAAAATGCCCTTATCTGAATTTTTTATTTATTTTTCTGAATATTAATGCATCTATAAAATATACTTAAAGCAAAATAGCTTGGGTCAATCTCAACCCTTAATTGCTTTTTTCCATCTTAATCTAACGATTAAGATTAGTTTAATGATTGTTACACTTAATACCCTTTTATATTTAAATTAATAATAACTATTTAAATTTTATTAAAAATCAATAAATATTAATATATATTTAGTTAATAAAACGTTTTTTTTAAGATCCTTACTCCATATTTAGCACCCCTTTTATTTTAATTAATAAAATAAATAATTAATAAAATCTTAAATATAATATATTTTAATTTAATACGTATCTATCTATATTTTAGAATTAAATCAAGTTAAAATATCCCTTCATTCTCCTGGCGAATTTTTCCCGAATACAATTTCAATCGATGCCACCCCTAAAACCCTAGAACCCTACTCCCGCTTCTTCTTCATCATCATAATCATCATCAATGGGATCAACGGGGTCAAAACACCCCTAAAACTAGGCTTGTAAACGAACCGAACGAACACGAACGGAGTCTGTTCGTGTTCGTTCATTAAGGTTTTGGCGAACAAACGAACGAATACGAACAGATTTTGTTGTTCATGTTCGTTTATTAAGAAAATTTGTTTGTTCACGAACATAAACGAACGTACACGAACAAACACATAATTTAATGCATTTCTTCATTAATACCTTAAACGAACCTCAACAAACACAAACGAACATATATATATATATATATATATATATATATATATATATATATATATATATATATATATATATATATATACACACACACACACGTACATCTACACATCTACACATCTACACATATATATTATATAACTTGAAACTTTGCGATGCATATTCAACATTACAAAACGATCACAATATGAAGATAAATTCATTTGTTTGGTCCGATCGTTTGAAAGAGCAGCACATCTGGAACTAGTGGAAGGAGAGTGTGGATGTGTTTTTGGAGTGGAGGGAAATGTGATACGGAAATATAAGGTAAAAATATCTATATGTTTAATATTATCAAATGAAAATATCAAAATATTAATAATATTATGTCTGATATTTAGCTTTATCAAAATAACATATACAAATATGTATTAATTTAATTAAACTATTAGTTAATAAACGAACATTTAAATGAACGTTCACGAACATGTTATCGAACGTTTACGAACGTAAATGAACGAACGAGACATGTATTCATGTTCGTTCATATAATTAAACGAACGTAAAAATTTGTTCATGTTCGTTCATATAACGAAACGAACGAACATAAACGAACTTCCCACCAAACGGTTCACGAATAGTTCGCCGAACATTCAGTTCGCTTACAGGCCTACCTAAAACCCTAGAACCCTACTCCCGCTTCTTCTTCATCATCATAATCATCATCAATGGGGTCAACGGGGTCAAAAAACAAGAACAAAAGAAAGTTATCAAAAGCTGTATGTGACTGTGCCGGCAAATATCATGTTCCCTAATTAAGCGATATCTGACAATAAAGGTTTTGAATTATACATACAACCGTACGATTGTAAATGGGGTTATAATATATATCCGGAGGTACTATCACCTCTCTTTTTGATCAATAATTAGTTTAGGGTTTTGATTTGTACAGGTATTTTGGGAGTGTTCAGGTTGCTACTAATCGCTTTGTTCATCATATGATGTCTTTGTATTTATGTAATTTAGCGTTCACTTATATCTAGCATTTGATGTTTGGTATACTTTACAGTTGCTGATTATCTTTGTCATGGATTTAAACATCGGTGCTTTCTATTGTGGAGTATTTTACTTGGTAATAAAACCATATTTCCGTCTCATCTATGAAAAATGTTGTGTTATCATTATACCAAATACTTAATTATCAACCATTAAAATCTTTTAGTATGTAACATGTATATGTTTGTAATCATTTCAATTGTTGTATGCGATTTGAGTAGCAAAAGTGATGACTCTGAACATCAAATTTAGAAGGAATCCAGAGTCTAGAAAAGTTTTTGCTCCGTTTTTAGTTGAAACGTCAACTTTACAGTTCACAACAACATTCGTAATGTATAATTAACTTATGCTATGTACGCATCTAACACTTTGATATTGATTTTTATCATTATCTAATTTTTCACTTTGCGACAATAAAAATGAAGTCACCCGCGTAACCGCGGGTCAATAATCGATTGATGGTAACCTTTTCTGCTGACAGGTGTTCATTTGTTTGTTGTTGGTCAATTCTTAAAAAACTGGACATTATGTTCCTTTATTTAGTCGTTGATTTGCGGTTTTGATTTAGACTGCTATCTATAGATAGTAATAATTATCACTTATAAATGGATGGATACATTGGCATCTACGTATTAACAAACTCAGATTGAGCAAGAAGATATCTATAGAGAAAAAATTCAGTTCCTCCTAAAGTCTGACAATGTAAATGTAGATATTAATAATCGATAAAAAGTTCAAAAGATACGAACCGTCAATGAACCATTTATCCAACATAAGCTGATATACACCATCATATTAGTCTGCCCATAGAGGGGTTCACAATATAACACCAATACAAGTACCACAGCTATTATACAAAAGAAAAGCTGAACCACAAACCCCATGGAATCTGAAATTAGAGTTATAAGGATAACAAAAATCAACAAATTGGTAATAAAATTAGAGTCGCCCGCGTTTTCGCGGGTCTTAAATCTAGTTATATATAATACAAAAATTATAAAATAAATCATTTATTTTATTCCTCTCTTCTTCCCCAACCTCATCCTCTCTTTCCCTAACCCTAATATGAACAACCATTTACATCCTCTCCACCTCCAAAACTAACTCCCACCAGTTACCACTACACCCATTCCAAAACCTCAAATACCACGAGCTCTCTGTTATAAACTCGTCGCCGCCAACAAGATTCGCCACCGCCGTAAAAAACTCAACACATCCATCAAAAACTTCGTCACTAAACACTTGTAAATTCGACGGATCTGCGACGCCTAGCCACAACCGCTACTAACCACGGTTTCGTTTTTTTTTTCCGATCTATATTTCCTTTTTACAGATCCATGGCTAGACCTCCACAACGAACCAATGTCCACCAGTTTTAGATCTACGCATTTCATATCTCCGGCGACCCTCTCTTCTCCGGCACGGTACCACCATCGTCGTTAAAAACTCCGGCGATTCTCGTATGACTTTTCGTTTTAATGGTGGGTGGGTGGGTAGTGGCGGGTGTATTAAAGGTGGATGATGGCGTTTAGGCTTTCTTAAACAAATCTAGATCTAGTTTTACAATGTAAGGAATTAACTATAGATAAACAATTTGTCATATACATGGAAGCATCATTTTGCCAGGAAGACGTAAGCTGCCGGAAAAAGGGGTATGGCGGGAAGTAAGTTGCCGGAAAGGTTTGAACAGAATAGGTGATTAGTTGTGGCATGTGGGGATGGATAGTCATTAGTCAATGTATTTGTACGTACAAAGTATAATCGTCAGTATGTATTTATACAATTTACAATTATATTTAAACCTGAAATCATTTAAATTGAAGAAAAAAGAAAGGTAAGGGCATTTTAGTCATTGCAGTTGAACGGGGACCGAGAGTGCAACAACTTTTGTATTATTGGACTGCCTACGCAACAAACAAAGTTTAGGGACCAATGGTGAGAATGTGTGTAAACCATAAGGACGATCCATGCAATTTACTCTTTCTTGGATGTCAGATGTTTTTTTTGTGCAACAAAAACTTAGAACTTTAGCTTTTAACTCTTGCCGTTGGTTATCACAGAATTAAGTAGTTAATTGCAAATAGTTATAATCAGTTTTATACTAGTTTAATCATAGTAATTTGAAAACCACCAAACGGGGTTTAACTTTTGAAAAATATCTTTTAAAAGTAGGGTTAATAATGCTTTAATCCTCAAAGTTTCACTATTTTTTTGTTTTAACCACTCAAGTTTTCTCATGATTTAATCCTCCAAATATAAAAGTCTTGGTGGTTTAACCATTTAAGTTTATCTTTCATAATGATTTTGTTAGTTTAATCCCCAAAGTTTATCTTTTATAATGATTTTGCCATTTTAAAATTTTATAGTTTAATCATCTAACTTTCAAACATTTAATGGTTTAACCCTTAAACCAACAAGTCTATGCAAACTTTAAAGATTAAACCATGAGAAAAAAAATTTGAGTGGTTAAAATGAAAAAAAAAAGTAAAACTTTGAGAATTAAAGTATTATTAACCTTAAAAGTAAAATGACTTGAACTAATTATTGATCAATTATATTTAAACTATACAACCTTGAGAAAAGTTCATTGAAGTACAAGAATTATTGAAAGAATGAAAGTACCAATCAAATTGTGCCATGTGTATAAAGAGAATGTTCTACATGTACAAAATCCATTTACCCCCAAACTTAAATATCTCACAAACTACAAATCGAAAAATTATGAAAATTGCACCATTAGATTCAGCGTTTTATCCTCTTTGATTTGCCGTCCCTCAAGGCATACTTTCGACGAGTTTTTTTTTTCCATTTTTTGGTGGGTTTCACATTTTATTAACACGTGTGTTAATATTTGGTTGAACATTTAATTTAGATATAGGGTTTAGGGTTTATGGTTTAGGGTTTAGTAGGGTTTAGGGTTTAAGGTTTAGTAAGATTTAGGGTTTAAGGTTTGGGGTTTAGGGTTTAGGGGTTTAGAGTTTAACCGATCTTAATTTTTAAAAAATAAAAAATCGACCTGCTGATATTCCCCTTAATTTAACTTTTTTGACAATATAATCCTTTTTGGGCAAAAATTAAAACTAAAAGTCCTTTTTGGGCGATTGAAAGAGTGATTTTCTCTTTATTAGGAAATTTTGGATCTTACGTTACTATTTTGGGCTATTTGCCCTTGAATAAAAATTGATTAACATTTGTTACAAGTTAATGTGGTATTTGTTGTGCCATTAGTTACAATTAAATGTGGTCTTTCATATTTCACATAACTTATGAAATTAAGTGGCATTTGATGATTTTAGCGGCTCGACAAACCCTAATTGCAATTTCCACATCAAACTTATGCTCCCCGACACCATCCTCGCTACAGTATAGAGATTCTTTTTGAAAAGCATGTCCAATTTGCTTTCCATATCTTTCTCTCCAATACAGATAACTGACCTATCATTCAATATAAGCACTATGTTTCCCCATTCACACAACATGTGAGAAACTTCTTTAAGAACCATACTGTGTGCAATCAGACGATTTTTCAGATCATAGATATTAAATGTGTGGCTGCCAAATGTTTAAAAATATTTGACCAAATTTAAAATGAGTAAATCTAGACCTTCTATTTCAAAAGTCAACATGTAAATCTATCCATTGGTTCATTTGCTGACATCATAATATTTCTATTAAAAAGACATTACTTCCTTCCTAATTTATTGTTTAAATTTAAATAAAAATTAAAAAGCTTAATTTAATTATGATTATCCACCCAATTTTGAACCGCCATGTATATCCACCCAATTTCCCTTATCTATGGCTCAGACGTCGTCAACTGTTTTTTGGAGGTTATTTATATCGATGACTTGCATTGTGAACCACTGGATCACGTTGACTTTTAATCTCATCCGTTCTTTATTCCTTAATTTCAGTTAATTTGCGCCTAATCAGTTTTCCTAGGGTTCTTCAACCGCCCCCACGTTCCTATCAATTGCAAAATTCATCTCATTGTTTTCTGTTTTATGCTTTGGGTACGTGTTTTTCACCCAACAACCACTGAAGAATAATGGATGATATTCAGTTTGGGTTTCATTGCCTACTTCCAATCAAATCAAGAATGAAGATGTTGTAGCCCCAAATTGACAGGTTTTATGCACCAATTTTTATTTATGCAAAACTTTTAGTGTAAGCGAATTTTGGATTTCATGTTCTTCTTCTTTAATCGTTGTCAAAAATCCGTGATTTTGTTGATGTTCTTTGCACCGAACTGTTTTGATTCATTAGTTTCTTTGATTTTTATAAATGAAGTAACAAATTTTTTTATTGTTAGAGTAATTCTTCTGGATAATTGTATGTATATTTTATCCTCTTTAAGGTTTGTCACTTTGTCAAACTGGAACTCCCAAGTTGAGAATTTAAGTGTATTGATGTGGTGAAAGTATATGCAATTATAATAATAAGTTTAAATTAAGGAAATACTAAATAATACTATCACACAATTCAGGCAAGATTGACCCGTTCATGTAATATAGCTTAATAAGTAAGTCCAAATTCGAACACAAGGAACACAAGAAACGTGATTATTATTTATAACTAATTATCTATTTATTCTAATTACAAATATTTACAATTATAATACAAATAAATAAAAAGATCTAATTTACAATAATCTACAAGATAAGGGGGACGTTTTAGTTCTGAACGAACATATTTATATTTATATTTTGATACAGATTCTAATAGATAAGTTTTAGGAACAACTTAGGTATACTCAAATGGATAAAAGATTATAATTATTCAAACTATTATTTATTAAACTTATTATCTGTACTTATATCTATTTGCTTTGTTGGTTATTATTACTGGTGATTTACTAATGTAGAAGATCACTTAGGGTTAAGTCAAATCCTCATCATAGCAACACAATCATAAGGTTACGCAAAGTGTTACTAATTAATAAGATCTATCATCAATTTATTAATACAATTTCTATGGTTAGGCTTGAATCGCAGTATTACTTTATATTAATGAATCATTCTTCGTTTATCGCATAAGGTTAAGATCAAAACATAAACACAATCACTTAATTTATATAAACAGTTTATGGTCATCCTAATTTAATATAAATCAGTCTAATTATGTCAAGAAACATCACTAATATATCATAATAAAGACGATTCTTGTATAATAAACATTCAATAATATAGTTCCAACATAAACATATAATTCAAATAATAAACTCAATAAATATTCATTCAAACAATTATAATGAAAACCTAATTCACAATTAAATCAAATAAACAATATCATAAATAACTCAATAAGGTTATTAAAGTTACAAGGATAAAGAAATCGAACCAATTGACGAACTAGCTTTTCCTAGGGTTAAAAACCTTCAAACCCTAGCTCTTTAGCCTCCAAAATCGCACCTAAAGTCGACCTAAAACCCTAACTTTCAGTTTTAGTATTCTTGAATCGTATATCCTTAAACCTGAATTAAGCCTCTATTTATAGTTTTGCTGGCCGACCTTCCAACCGCCGGTTGGATATTCCAACCGCCGGTTGGTGTGACACCCCCAAATTTAATGCTTTGCGGAAGCGAGTTTTGGGTGCCACTAATCAAATATCAAAACACCAAAGTACAAGCAAACGACTCTAAATGAGACGTTTTAGAAATACATTACATTACAATACGTTACCAAAAGTAGTACAAGGTTTTAAGTTATAAGTAATACATCATTGCGAGTTCGCAAAGTTATTCAAAAGATTTTAAACACATAATCAAGGTACAAAAGATTATGCCAATAAAATCTTCAAGTGTTTATGCATGTGACTCGTACTAGCCTAGCATACTCTGCGGGCCATCCTACTGTTGCTGAGTACCTGAGAATACATCACTAAAAAGGTCAACCAAAAAGGTTGGTGAATCTCACAGGTTTGTATGTACAGTAGTAAACAGTTTGCGTAAATCAGTAAGTAAATCATTCACAATAGTAAAACAGTAAAGTATAATTGTACCACAGTAGTAATTCAGTAAAATAGTATTTCACAATCATAGTAAAGTCGATGTAGTCTGTCAATCTATTGCCATGCCATGAGCCATTATAGTCGAAGCTTAACACGTCAGTAATTTTTGCCCCCGTGAATGCTAATCCAAAATCATTCATATAAAACGAATAAGAAACGCCTGTTTATACTAGTGCGGTTCGTGGTGGAGCTACCACCCCAGGCGGGGATTGTCAGTCCCATATGGATCCATATACTAAAATTCGCGCTTATCGTATAACTGACGACTATAATTCAGAGGACTTCATTGGATTAAATAGAAACTCATGCAGTTCAGTAAGACAATACGTCGGTAATTAATACATTTTGTATTTGTATTAAAGTCGGTAAAATAATACATTTTGTACTTGTATTCAAATCAGTAAAATAATACATTTTGTACTTGTATTATAGTTTGTAAAATAATACATTTTATATTTGTATTAAAGTCGGTAAAACAATACATTTTGTACTTGTATTAGTATTTCAAGAAATTTTTGTAAACAATTACACACAGTAAACAAGCAATAGCAGTAACAAATATATTTTGTAAACAATATATTCAGTAAACAAGTGATGCACCTCCCCCAAAGTGAAAACAGTAAAAAGGGGCAGTGAGACTCACCTGTAGAGCAAGCAATCCTAAAGTGTGCGCGTGAACCAACGTACCCTCCTAGTGTCCTAAACACGCGAGATTGTATAAGTGTAAGTGACTGCTTTAATTAATCGCTCTTATAGTTGTTTGTTTGATTAATTGAATCCAAAGTATTCGCCTCGTATTTACGTTTGAAGTTTTGTAAAATGTACGGCTTGTGGTGACGGTTTGTAATAATAATTTCAAACTATTATTATTATACATGTTTTGTTGTGCTTATAAAAGTACACGTGTTTCGCATATAAGTCGTATCATATAAGTTTAGTTGTTACTCAAGTTCATTATATCCGTTACACTTTATTTCATAATTTACAAAATTTGGCACAAGTCCGAAAATCGAAATATGCCATTTTCGACCCCTAGAAGACCCCGGATGGCCTAAAACTGGCTAGGCTAAGGTACTTAGCCTTGACCATTTGGTTGTTTTCGAATGACCGTGTGAATTTGAACCCAATCCATTATAATAACATTTTCATCGAGAAGCTACCCTGTTTTAAGTTGTTAAATCGTCGACGTTTTCAAAAAAGTATTTGTTCTGTTTTAGCTAGAATCCGCTGGATCCGTTTGTTGATCCGCCGGATCATGAAATATAAGGGGGGGATCCGCCAGATCTTGGGTTGATCCGCCGGATTGAGTGATTTCATGTGGGATCCGCCGGATCATGTGTTGATCCGTCGGATCGGGACATTTTGGGGAGGATCCGCCGGATCACTAGGTGGATCCGCCGGATCGGGCAAATTTGAAGAGGATCCGCCGGATCCAAGACTTGATCCGCCGGATCAAAGTCTGGTTCCAGCATCTGTTCGTGCAGGTTTTTAACAAAACGAGTTCTAACTTAGTTTTTAGCCAATTTCCGCATACAATAACTTAATACAAAGCTAATACATGCTATATAACGTTCTATAAACATAAAATTAACGAGAATTAGTAAGTGTTCTTACTTAGTAAAAATTGGAACCGAGAGGTGTTGATGATGATGAAGAACACGATGATGATGATGATGATGATGAAGCTAGATGATGATGATGATGTTACTGATCTTTGTTGTTGTTGTTGTTTGAATTGGAATCGAGAGGGAGAAGAGAGACCGAGAGAATGAAATGTGAGCGTGTGTGTGTGTTTTGCATTATTGAGGTCGGGTGTATAAACCGGCCTCAATTATTGAAGGTTGGTGGTATTTTTCGCCCCGTGTTTGCGTACCCGATCGTTAAATAGTGTAATCTTTTAAAATGATAAATTTCTAAAAATGTAATCGTATACGTTTTCAATCAAAGTATTTTATAAAAATACTTTTAAAGAGATATAAAAATATATCTTTGTTTTACTTAAAATGTACGGATAGTTTTCAGTATCAAAAATGTATTTAAATTTCAAAAGGAGTACGTAATTATTATCCTCATTAATAATACTTGATTTAAAAATGTTTTTCGCTCGCCTTCATTTTGAGTTTCTACGTTTTGTTAAATTCGTGTATTTGCGATTATTAATTAATCGTTTCAGTTTATATATATACATATATATATAATACTTGTGTACTTGAGTACTGACACGTATGTAATTACGTGTTTTAAAAGTTTAAATTAGGTGCTAATTTTGGGTTATTTTGACCGGGTGTCACAGTTGGACTGTTTGATTCCAAGTCCAACTCCACGTGTTTCCACCGCCTTAAAACCCTAATACTCCAACCGCCGGTTGGGCTTTCCATCCGCCGGGTGGAATGATTTTCCAGAATATTCTAATTACGGGCTCGGGCTTCAATTTGGACTCTCTTTCTTCTTTAACGGGTTCAACTTGTTTCCTCGGCCCAATTCTTCATTTTAACACTTTTGGTCTTCATTTCTTCAAGGTTTAAGCTCCTTTTTCTTCATTTGTTCATTTTCTTCATTTTCTTCAGTTTCTTTAAGTTTCGGATTAGTTTTTGCTCCTTTTTCTTCAATCTTTAATTAAAATAAATTTCTGCAAATATTAACAAAATAAGTATCTAAAATCATATAAATGCACTAAAATGTATATAAATATATGGATAAATTATTATAAAATATACTATCTATTTGATGCTTATCATGTATTTATTTTTTTATCTTACAAGTTTCTAAATGTAATTTTTTGATTATGAGTAGAGTAAATTCATCTCCACCAACTTCATTCACAAATATAACATTTTGATCTCAAAAGGATGAGTTTATCATTCGCAGTCCTACTTTAACTTCGAGCAAAGTGAGTAACATGGTTATCATGGATTTTACTTTTATTTATTCATTATAATTCACTCACTCGAGAGTTTGATGTGTGCTCATTCTGATTTGATATGCCTATTAGTTTGTCCTGGTGGCATGGAATGTGATATTGGGACTTTTTTTATTTCTAATTTATGGTGTTTTTCGATTTCTAATTGATTATCTGGTTCATTTACAGCACTAAAAAGGAAGAGACTAATGCAATATATGTTATAGATTATGATGCTTCGATATTTAGTGTTCTGTTATGTGTATTACTTCAAGAGGTAACATTGTATTCTGATTTGATATATTACTTCAAGAGGTTTAATTTGAATACTTGAATGGTATTTTCATGCTTCGATATTCACTGTTCTGTTATGTGTAATACTTTGTACTCAATTACTTTTTTGGATACATCCAACCAGAGAAGATTTTTCTGTTGAACCGGCCAATAGATAGTAGGAGGCCATTCCGTGTTCTTCTTGATGTTGGTCTTCTTAAAACCACCACTTATAAATTGAATTTAAGAATGGTGAGTGATTACAAATATCTCGATCATAGTGGGTAGTCATTTGCTCACTGAGGTTGTTTTGTTATTTGTGTTCTTATCGTACCATATTGCTAAAAAAATGTTTCTACATGTGTAGCTTAGGGAACCGAAAAAAATAAGTTTTACAAGGAACTCAAAGAAAGGAAGAGACTCAGGATAACCCAAAATCGCTACTTCATGTGGGTTTGCAGGTCGCTTTAAATATCAAAATGTCCAATTCAGTAATTCGAATGCGGGTATATTTTGGTGCAAAAGTTATTTCGTAGTAGGAACTTTAGTTTGATTGTTTATGCTTCAATTACAGTGTTGGTAATGAATTAGGGTGTTCATATTTTGGTGACCAATTCTGCGCATAACTATGCTTGACCACATTTATGAAGCTAATCTATTAAATAGAGATGTTGCATCCATTTCCTTTTGAAATTCTTTTAACAAAGTTTCAAGCAGGTCAATCGGCTCTAGGTTGATAGGGCATAAAAGACATTAGAGTTGAGATCAAACTTTGTGCTGTCATTTTGAAGAGTGGCAACAAATATTAAAATGTCAGGTGTTGATTTTGTGAATTTGTTTCTCCAATTGAGTGTACTTAATTTTCTATATATAGCTCAAAATTTGGGACCTTTTATCATAATGTTTTTGCAGGACATGAGAAAGATTAACAGAGATGAGGAGATTAAGAAGAATGGCAAGGAGGGAAAAATACCGGTTAAATACACATAAAATTAGTTATATAATTCCATAAATCGTATAGACAGTAGTTAAAGATCTAGATATCCAACTTTATAACTCTTTCAGAAGTTGTATACGAGTTTTACAATGTAATTCTGATCTAAGGTAAGCCATTTTAAATTACTTATTTCGCTTTTGGTATTGGTAAATCATGCTTATTTGCTTAAGAGATTAATGCATGTTATTGTTTCAGCGAGCAACTTGATACGTGGAACATTGTGGCAAGTGAAATTGCTATCCTTTTTTGCGTGGTTTTTTAACGCAGTAATAAAGCTGTTTGGTCTGATACATAAAAAAAAAAAAGTTTTAAAAAGAGGTCTTTTTTCAAGTCCTTCACTTGCTATTACGTTACGGAATTTAAGAAGATGAGGCAATGTTGGCCCATTTGATTACGAATGGGTCTATTTGGGTCGTGGTTTATCTCAATCTGTTACTTATTTTTATTTCCGTCTTTGCAGTATGCATTGCATAAATTGTACCAGGAAAGTGACTAATGTGTGTACTATATGCATCACCAAGTTAGGCTCATGTTACGACAGTATAGCTGGTTCTTGGTAAGGTAACATTCCATTTTGTTTATTTTTATTTTTTGTAAACGATATTGTTGATTTTTTTTCATTTGTGTGCCTCACTACATTAGGCTATTAGTAACATTTATTGTTTTTTTTTTTGGGCTGAGAACTTCGATGTAGCAAGGGTAACACGGGACTTAAAATCGATTAAATAAAAGTGGGAGATCAGTAAAGGTAAACGTGTTCCCAAGTATGTTTCTCTCTTTAACCCAGCCATCATTTTGGTCTTTCTTGTGCATCATATTTAATTAAAAAAGAATTTCTTTGAATACTGATGTTTCATTTTAATTTGCCTATAATTTTATGATGATAGTTTATTTCATGGATTGGTGATTCTTTGATTTGTTGCTTTTGAGTTTTACTTGATGATTTTCACTAACTTGCTTCAGTTAGCAATGCTCAGTATGTAGCACAACTAGATATATGTGATAAGAGAACGCTTCATGTGGGCTTTATATGGCTTTAGGTTATTGTTTTACAATTATTTAACATTTTTGTAATGGTTAATTGTCCGTTTTTATTTTCTTTTGTTACCTTAGAAACACACCATTGTTTGATTAGGAACGCACATATTTAAGTTAGCTGCATATTCAGTCTACTTAATCCCTGCTTAAATTCCATGTTTAAGTGATTACACATTACAAGGCCACTTAAGATCCTAGGTTCTATTAAAACTTTCTATCGCACTATAATTATATCCCTTATTGTTAACTATTTCTGTAACATTACCTAAGAGGTAGGGCTGAACTTTTTTGGGTGTCCATCTCAAAATATTTAAATTGATTGTGACTTTGAATATGTTCAAACTTTTGTAAGGTTAGTTTTGAATGTGTTGGATATAATTTACTTGACATGTTTGTAGGCAAGAAAAATGTGATAATTATCTCTAAATGCAGGTGGATAACTTTTTCAATATCCGGACCAGGGTATGTCAGCACGGGAGGAATAAGTATGCCATTTTGACTTCTGTACGTCAATATGTGAGTTTATTCGATATGAACTTTTTCAATATTCCAAGTTGGGTTATGGGTAAAATTAAGAATATTAACTAACAAAAAGAAAGAAGTTAAATTTGTTGAACAATAAAAAGTTACTTGATGATACTCAACTTACAACCTCCCAAATTGATTTATGCATATAAATTAGTGTATTCCTTATATATATAGTAGTTTATGTTTATTATAATTTTTCTATTACTTATTTACCGTACTTAAAGAAAAGGAGGAAAAATATGTTGGTAGGTGAACACAGTATATTTTGACTTATTACTAAACTCTTTTCCAAAACTATTATTTGTTTTTCTAGGTTGCATAATTGGACTGTGATTACATGAAAGATGGAGGTTCTATCTACTTAAATATTAGAGAATGGCAATACTCACATTGCTATGGTAGATAACTAATCTGTGAGTAAACAATTCAAGAGATTGGATATTTTTAAAATATAGTTACTCTTTTAGCTAAGTTTTATAACTTAATCATTAGTAATGCTTTATATTGTTGTTCTCTCCTTTTACAATTATAAGTAGTGAATGTTTCAAGAAGTACTAACTTTTCTTTGTTAGTCTATCTCTTACAGTTAAGGATAAATTTTCTTTGTGTTAGTCTATCTCTTACAGTTAAGGATATAGTATTGCAGTTATAGTTTTGCAAACGAATTCGACATCCGGTCTATTGAGAAAAAAAATGTAAGAAAAGGTGGAAGAGCTAACATATGTGACGTATGTATTTCTTTATACCAAAAAACGTTGGCCGTATATCAAGCATAATGTTAAATTATCCAAATTCAGTTACCACTAAACTTATTACGCTTAATAACTAAATATGCATTGTATCTGAACTTTAAAGATGACTCATAACGTTTTAATCAGTTTTAATTTTCATGCTCTTGAATGACATTTTTGCAAATCATTGGAAAATCTGATTTATTTTATATAAATAATTTACAACTAATAGTATTGTTTTTATAATATATAATAACACTATCATATTATTTAAAAGATTTACTTGGCATCAAAACAAAAGTCACATAAATATAACCACGTACATCTGGACATGTTTGTAACACAATATTTAATAGTACCTATTAACGTGTATGTATAGTAATCCATATGGTTATTGTATTGAATGACCATATATATTAAATCATTAATAATTTACGTGTGAAACATGAATGCAGTTGTTTGACACTAGATTGGAGAACCTAAAAGAAGAACAAAATATTAAACTTCGTGAATTGCAACAACTTACCATTGAGTCAGAAAAAGAACTATCAAGCAAAATGGAAACACTTCGGCGTTCCTTGGCATCAACACTGGCAATTGCTTCGGACGTTATCCCTTTCGATTAATTTGAAATGGCCAATAGCATGGGGCAAATGGCTTTTGCCATCAGAAAATTGGGTTCACTTGAAATATATCTAAACCAGGTATTACCATTTACCTCCATCATATTGCTGAGACAGTACTACTACTTATGTATCAATGTACCTAACATAGTTATGTAATTTTATTTATTAACTCAACTTTCATTGTATATGAATTGTATATTAGGCTGAGTTATTGCGGGAATCAACGTTAAACCAGTTGCATAAACTACTTACCACAAGACAATCAGCACGTGCCATTCTTGTCATAAACGACTACTTCTACCGCATTCGTGAACTAAGCGCTCTTTGGATTGCTCGTCCGAAATAATAGCATGTGACCAACTTATTTTGTGTTTATTTTACATTTTATGTATTTTAGCATTTCCATATCGATGACCTACCATACTTTTGACCTACAATACAGTACAATTTTATATTTTTGTTCTTTAACTTAAGTTGTACGTGGTTAACTGTGCATATTGGCTATAACTTAAACACGCCAATGTATTCAATTACATTCCTAACTAATCATTACGTACGATTCTTACGAATATCCATTATGCATCCCGCGAAGCCGCGGGTCTTAAGCTAGTAACACATAATAAGTATCCACGAAACCAACCAAGAAACTTCTTTTCACCTTCAAAAGCCCAACACGGACCTCTACCATCAACTTCATAGAAATATACAGCCTCAGGTCGACCAATGATGAACTCCTGATTACATACCAGATTTCTCTACCTTTAGTCATTTAAACAATAAATAAGAAATAAGAAAATAATTGGACTAATTGCATAAAAAGGTAAGCAACTTCTTCTAAAATTATATTCTGGGTGATATGTTATTCTATCATTCATTAAAAGGTACAAACTTTTGTATCTAAGGTTGATAAATCCAAAATTCTTTACATTTAGGATAACCAACTTTCAACTGTATTCTAGTTTAAGGTAACCAACTCCATTTACCACTTACCTGCAAGTTCAGCATTACACGAAACTAAATTTTTTTAAAGTTCGTACCGTTTTTGGTGAGAAAAATACTACTGTAAATCCCACAAACCAGAAATTTGAGACCTTTTTGTGCAATTATTTCAAGCCATTAGCATAAGATATAACAAGAATGGTGATACCAAGCGGTCGTTCATTGCAACGCTGTTGACATTTGATCCTATTTGATCAAGGGTTTGTCGGATAGCTGGCTGAGTCTGCAAGTTAAACAAGCTAACAGAAGTTGGAGTAACTGCAAATAGCTGCAAAGCTTTCCCATCGACACGAAACCCCATTCCGGTTATTGAACATTGGCTTTTATCTTTACGATTCTCCACTTGAAGCATGAAACGTTTGATACTTTCACGTGCAATATCTCCTTGGATACAATAAATGCAACCATTGTCTAGTCCAATAGTTATTAGCAATATCGGTGGAGCTTCTTCTAAAACTAGAAATGATGTTATCTGCAAAATTTCAAAGTACTTACATATTTCAATTATATAGTACAAAAACATATACAGAAAAGTGAAAGTAGAAAGTAAAAACCTTTGCTTCTGGAAACTGATTGGTGAATATCCGTAGTGTTTGAATACAATCAGGAATTGATGTGCTTGGACCCTCGGGTTGACTTTTATCAAGATCAAACACCTTGAGGCACACAGATGATAACTGTGGAGATATTTGTTCATCTTCTCCCACAGTTAGCAGGAAGTTACGTTGCTGGTCCATTTGAAAATAACAAAAAATGAACTTCATATCATATAGTAAGGAATCCTCCAAATTTAGCTATGATCATTATAAGATTTAAACTTCCCAAATCACATAAAATAGACATGATAAATTCTGAATTTAAGCTCAGTGTTTTTTCTTCGAGCTTCTAAACTACCATCCCCTTATACTTCTCTAGAAGAGTTTATAGATTGAGCAAAGACCAATTGAGCATAGCTCAAGTGGTACCGCTACCGCAGATGCCCAGACTCTACATGTGTGACCGACACGTCAGGGGTTCGAATATGTTCCCCAACAAATGTGGTTAATTTGTGGACATGTGATTTGCCCGGCGTTAATGCTCCTTGAGGGTGGGGCAGACGCGTACCATTGATATATGATCAACAATTACCCTCCAACAACTCCAAATTCCTACCTTATTTATTTCATCTGTAGCTCACTTCCACCAACAATATCCATTAACGAACACCTCATTTGTTTGGGAAAATTTCACAAAAAGGTAAAACAATTACCAAATTTTTGGAACTTCATTTTGTGATTATGTTAACTTTATCTGAAATTTGGCCCTATTTGAATCACTATATGTAAAGCAAAACCTAATACAATTCTTAAGCACAAAATCTGTTTATATAACATATAACTAAATTCAAATGCAACATAACATAACATTAGCACAATAACACCGAAATGAGTAATCATAAATAAAATAAATAAAAGGAAACCTTGAGTTGTTGAAGGAGTAAAACGGAGGAAGTATGAGCTTGGAATCCATAGCTGAACTTAAAGCCTCGATCTAGTAATGTAACTGTTCCATCTTCACATCCAATCGCTATTTTCCCCCTTCCGCTTGAACAACACTCTATTTTTCCATCCGCCAAACTTTTTCCGCTATATTTTTCCTCAAAGAATTCGAATTTCCTCCATTGATACATAATTGATGATTGTTATTTGTCAAATCCGTTTGGTAATTGTAATAATCATCTCAATTTCAATCTCAATCTACAGATACAACAACAAACCTACAGATACAAGAAGATACGGAGATAGAAAATAGTTGAAGAATCGATCACTACGAAATCAAATTATTATTATTAATTAATTAATTAATTAATTAGATAAAAAAAAAAGTACTCCCTTCGTCCCAAATTGTTTGTCACCAAGTTAAAAACAGATATTAAGAAAATCACATTAAATGCAGTTTTGACTTATAATGACAACTTTAACCCCAATCACTAATTAAATTATTTTCTTTGAGGTATGTGTAGTTTTAAAGTTAAGGGTAATATGGAAAATATAAACATTAATGCATATTTATTTTTAGAAGTGTACAATTATTTTAGGACAAGTATAAATAGTAAGATGGACAAATAATTTGGGACGGAGGGAGTAAAAAGAGAGAGCGAGGACGTGTTTTTTTGGGTTGTTTATTGGATCTATAGGTATCCGTTTTCAGATTTAAGATCCGAATGTCTACCTAGTCGGGTATCATAAGGATATGGTTCGGATCTGCCCAATAGTCGGGTATATATAACTTGCAATACTGGGCTAGGCTAGGCCTCACAAAATTAGGCAATGGGCTTCCTTTAAAATATATACCCGACTACTTCGGCCCAACTTTAAGTTTTAACATTTCTAGGATGTCATATAATATATCAGATCAGATGTTTTTTTTGTGCAACAAAAACTTAGAACTTTAGCTTTTAACTCTTGCCGTTGGTTATCACAGAATTAATTAAGTAGTTAATTGAAAATAGTTATAATCAGTTTTATACTAGTTTAATCATAGTAATTTGAAAACCACTAAACGGGGTTTAACTTTTGAAAAATATCTTTTAAAAGTATGGTTAATAATGGTTTAATTCTCAAAGTTACACTATTTTTTTGTTTTACAAGTTTTTTTCTCATGATTTACTCCTCCGGATATAAAAGTCTTGGTGGTTTAACCCTTTAATTTTATCTTATACGATGATTTTGATGGTTTAATCCCCTAAGTTTAATCATTCATAATGATTTTGCCATTTTAAATTTTTATAGTTTAATCATCAAATTTTCACAAATTTAATGGTTTAACCCTTTGGAGGGTTAAACCAACAAGTCTATGCATACTTTAAGGATTAAACCATGAGAAAAAAACTTGAGTGGTTAAAATGAAAAAAATTGAAACTTTGAGAATTAAACTATTATCTCTACTCCTTTATTAAGTATTTCAAGATTTTGGCTTAATTGACTTAGTAGAGGGATATGGGAATTCTCCATATTACCCCTCACTTTAAATTTAGACTCAATTTAAATTTCGTGTGCAACCAGCCGTTTCTTGTGTGGTACCCTTTTTACAAAGCAGATTATGACCGACAAATTCTTTCATTCTTTCTCTTTGTTTTACATAGTACATGCTTTTAATTATCTTTTTCATTATCACTTTAGACTCGATTTAAATTTCTTGTGGAACCAGATGTTTCTTTTGTGTAGTTTCTTTTTTAATTTCCTATGATTTTTTTTGTTGTTAGTGTTGTTCATCATATATTATTATTATTTGTTTTGATTTAAGCTGTATATCTTAAATCAATTTTCAAATGCTATTTCACTACGTTTTTTTAGGGGATTCAAATACGTTCCCGCCGCATTGCGCGGGTTAACGGCTAGTTAACCCTTAAAAGTAAAACGAGTTGAACTAATTATCGATCAATTATATTTACACTATACAACCTTATTGTCATGCACAATTGCACATAATCACTATATATTGATCGTAAAAGTCTATACACATTCTCAAAAAGTTGTTTTGACGGGGTAAACTCTAACTTGAAATTATTTGAATCCAATGCGACTCTTCTTTAAGAGCTATATCTCATGCAATGTTCAAATGTTTTCTATGACATCGCGAATGTGAGATTGAACCGACATATTTCTCAAAAGTCCTCCCTTACCTGACTCACGAGAATACACTTTAAAATTAGAAATAAATTGTGTTTCAAGGCTAGTAACCATAATCGAAAACCTATTTAACATAACTCTATTTGTACAAAACAATATTAGACTTATTCATTTTATTTAAAACATGTGTTGTAGCTAAATGGATAATGATCGAAAAACAATCCTAGATCAGCATATTTCTTAATGTTACACAATAGTTGTAGGAGTCATTCTTGAGTATGAATAATCATAATGAGAAATGTTAAAATACATAAATTTATAAGATGTATTAAAGGTCCCTGTTCGTATTTTTTAGAGGGACTAATCAACTTAACTTTCATCATACTTTTTGCCAAGCAATCTGTACAATCCATTGTTGTCATCAAGAGGGATAATTCTTTTTGTAAGACTATTTAGAAAAACATCCAACTATCATATTAAGAAATCACAATAAATGAAACCTATATTCAAGACTACAAACAGATTAGAATCAAACAAATGTATTTGTCTTGTAATCATCACGATCCATGCAAAATTAGTTACATATCAAATGCGTAAAAGAAACAGGTAGACATATCACAATACCTGACACAGGTTGATGACAAAAATTGACTTAGAACAATGGAGGTACTTTGGGAATGCTAAATGGATACACCGACTAATCATACTTCGTGAGGCAGTTCAGACGGAGATGGAGCGAAAACCAAAACAAGTTGGAGGGAAAACGTACATATAACATTAGATTTTAAGGGTATTTAGATAATCACAAGCAATAGGAGACGTGAAAATTGGTTCCCCTCCCCCAAATCATCTCAAATTGGGAGGACTGATTGGAAAGAAAATCTCACTCCATTTAACTTCCAATTATTTCCTTTTCTCTTTGAAATAAATCTATGGAACTTTTTTTTTTTCTTCCCAAACACCTTCCTTTCTCTTCAAAAAAAGATCTTTGGAACACAACCTTAGAGTTTGCACACTGATTTTACTTGAACGCGTTGTTTTTTATGCTGTATCAATTTTTAACACACATTATGTATCAAGTACAGTAACATGTTACAAATTTTTATTACTTGTGGTTTACTTGTATATATGCAATATCTAATGAACTCTATTTTATTTTCAATCTATATATTTTTATTATCAAGAAGTGAAATAAAATTTCATGCATGGTCAACATTGTCTCCTATACGATTTACGGAGTAAGGATTTGACTTTTGAGAAGTCAACTTTGACTTCTTTTAAACTGCACGTTACTCCTAAGTCCTAAATTTACCAAGTAAAAAATGAAGTTATAGTAAAAAATCAAGGTTTCGATACATAAAATCCCAAAAAATCCTCTTATAATTATATGGAATTTGACAAATTCTTGATGAATTAGTCAAAACAGTTAAAATAATATATTCAAAGCTGTAACTTTCTCCTCCTAATGTTGCTCCTAGTTTCAATCCATATTTGGTTTGTAAATGTGGCCAAAACCCATATTAATTCACCTGTCCTTTTCCCATTTTTTTATCATCTTCAATTTTATTAAAATAGAAATTCTTGAATTAAAAACAAAATGGTGCCTTTGCTGTCATTTTCGCTATTTTTTTAAGAATAGTGTCGTTTGTGTGGAGAATTGAGTGCATTGTTACTACTTCAGTTTATTTATTCTTATTTATATAATAATTTAAAATTAATAAAAAAGTATATAAATTTGATTATTACTGTATATAAATTAGCAACAACAAGAGCAAGAGAGAAAATGATACATAGAGAGAGAGTGAGTGAGTGAGTGAGTGATGTATTGATTTTACAATTACAATAAATTAAGGAGGAGTTTTTGAGGCCATGATTAGTTTGTTCTGACCTTGTTCTTTGTTCACAAGCCTCAGCTCATACATTTGGTGGGTATCAGGTATCTTATAAACCTTTGCTTTTAACTGTTTTTTTTTTTTTCACATTTAAATTTATTAAGTTTTTGTTCTACACTTCTTTATACTGCAAAAAGGTTTGAACTTTGAGATGGGTTCTTTGTTTATATAAAGAATTGATAGTGTAAGAACTTGCAACTTGGGGTGTAACTTTCTTTGAAGTTCTTGAAATTTTTGATTTTTTATAACAACTGTTTATTTTGGATTTTTTTTGTTACTTTGTTGAATTTTATGCTGTTAACCCAGTTATTTTAAGTTTGCATGCTGCAATTTTATGCAAGTTTGTGTTTTTTTTTTTTTTTTTTCCTTTATGCAAGTATTGGACCAGATTGTTTCTGGAAAAGAAGATGGGAATTTTGTGTGAATATATTTAGTCATATCCAACTTGTGTTCTTCCTTTTTCATGCTTGAACATAAATTCACACATCAATTGTTTGTTGAAAAGCACAAAAGAGCACACATTAGTCATTAGCCCATTACTCTTCATTTGTACTTATATTTTTACAATTTTTAAATATTTTTAGTGAAATCTATGGAAATTGAATATATGCTGTCTTTTTTGTTCCTAGTTCAGGTAACTACCTTCCCAAAGAGTGAAATTCTCAAATCCAGAGCAAGTGTGCTGTTGTGACTTGTACACTAAGCATTAAATGTTGTACATCTATCTGGATTTGAGAGGTTCCAGTTTTAGAACAAAAAGGGGTTGGCCCAAATTCAGCTAAAAGAAATTGAACATATCTAGTATAGAGTTGTGTTTCTGGTATTGTTGCTATTTTTGGTTAAAAATATTCAAACTTTGTTACTAACTTTTATTGTTTTTTCTTCTATGGGATGTAACTAACAGTGATTCATGATTCATATGTAGGTTAGAACATAATATATCAGTAAAATGGACTTCTCAGAATCTACAAAAGTTGTATATGATAGGATCCAGAAACTAGAACCTGAAAAGGTCTCCAAGATTATTGGTTATCTCCTGTTGCAAGATCATGGAGAAAGAGAGATGATAAGACTAGCTTTTGGCCCTGATAATTTAATCCACTCTTTGATCAATGAAGCCAAATCTCACTTCAATTCAGCCGTTTCGATACCAATTCCGCCTTCCATGCTCAATTCTGTGTCAAGTACGCCCATGAAGTTTACACCTTTCTCTCCTGGCAGCCCATCTTTAACTGTTTATCCAGCTTCATTTCCTGATAATTACCACTTTCAAAACCAACTTCAGTTCTTGTCATTAGATGATCAGATGGAGCCTGCAAGCGAGTCGAATTTTGTTAGCAACGGTTATTGCTACTCTGAACCTACATTGAGTCCTAGAATCAAAATTTGCCATTACTTCATTAAAGGTTGTTGTAGGCATGGAAATAGTTGTAGATATTCTCATGGTAATACGATAATCCCTGAGATATTTAGCCCTGCAGGTTCAGTCGAGGACGATAATGTCTTTTCACATGGGTCTCTCAGGAAACTAGAGATGGAACTCACTCAACTATTAAAATCTAGAAGAGGGTTTCCTGTATCTATTGCTTCATTGCCAATGTTGTATTATGAGACGTTCGGGAAAACGCTTCAAGCTGAGGGGTATTTAACCGAGAGCCAGAGACATGGGAAAGCTGGTTATAGTTTGACTAAGCTTCTTGCACGGCTCAAGAGAATAACTCTAATCGATAGGCCTCATGGGCAACATTCGGTGATTTTGGCTGATGAAATTGCTAAATATATGGATTACAATGGAGATAGAAATGAAAAAGGTGGTATAGTGGCGGGTTCTAAGCAGATATATCTAACGTTTCCGGCTGAGAGTTCTTTCACCGAGCAAGATGTTTCAAACTATTTCAAGTAAAGTGGTTTACTTAAAAATGACAGCTTTATATGTTCTTTTGTAACATATGTACTGATTAACATTTTTTATTGTTGATGTAGAAAATTTGGTCCTGTTAATGATGTGAGGATTCCATGCCAACAAAAGAGAATGTTTGGTTTTGTAACCTTTGCTTTTGGGGAGACAGTTAAGGAGATTTTGAACAAAGGCAACCCCCATTTTGTGTGCGGTGCACGAGTTTTGGTCAAACCATACCGTGAGAAGTCAAGGGACGATAGGTAATTTTGATTATCATAGTAGTTATATCTTGGCCTTTATATTAGACAATAGATATTCACCCTAAAGCTTATGCCTTTTTCTGCAGGAAAGTTGCGGACAAATTTCGGCATAATATTTACTATGGTGCTAACAGTCTTGATGCTGAATCTGAGCTTCAATCAAGTGAGACATATACAAAACTTTTAATCTTTTCTGGTAAGGTAATTATAAACTCATATTCAGGTAACGTTTGACATTTTCAACATCGATGCAGTGTCCAGAATTTGTGATAATTTGACATCACTCGAGTTGTCATCAAAACCCAAGAACCAGTTGGGTTTTGGGTACTCACTTGAAGAGTTGCAGATATCAGAAGGTTAGGAGCTATTAGTATTCAAATTTGAAGTTAAAATATTTTAAATATTTTTTGTTTAATAATGGTGTATAAAGTAGGTCTTAGAGAGCAGATGATTTTCTCTTCTGCAGAGCAATTTGGTCAGCTGTTTGATGTGTTCAACAATAGCCAAGATAATGACGAAAGAGTTAGGATGATAAATACCAAATACAATGATCAGGAGAAGTAAATTTATATCTATATATATTCTAAAATTTTATATCAAATGTCATGCTCTTATTCTCATCACATTAGATTATATTAAAATATCTATTTTTTTATCTAAACAGTTTATGTGGTCACACTTGCAGCAGCCAGGGACCGAATCTTCCGGATAGTCCATTTGCATCTGCATTAGGAACTGGAATTTCGACAGCCACATAAGATTTTCAAAAATAACAAGAACAGACTTTTTGTATATGAAGATGATTATCGAAGTCCATTTTAATATCCAAGCGGTCAGATACTACAACAACACAGTTGATAACATAAAGGTTAACTTTATTAGCGTTTCTAGGGCGAAAGAAGCACGTTGCGATGGATATAAGGTACAGAGAAAACTTGCAATGTACCAAGTTACCCTTGATATATTGATAATTATAAGTTTTAGGAAGACGAAAGAATACAAGTGTAGTATGTGTGGCTCAGTTGAGTTAAAAGCTAAACTTTTTCTACAAGTTTAGAAAGTGATATATAGATAAGCTATCAATAAAAGCTTAGTTTATACAAAATCGTCGGTTTTACGCTCATGTTTACTTTTTTATTACATATACATGGCTGTATAATGTGCATATATAGTTCATAGAGATAAAATTGACCAAAAGAAAACATTAATCAGATGGGATATAATTTGTAAACGGTTTCTTTTATAGCTGTTTTGTCAATATTGTACTGTATATGATTTGCTAGCAACAATACTTCAAAAAAAGGAGTCAATCTTACAGTATATCTTATATGCAATGAAAGCTGCACATTGTTGATTTAAGATTAATTACTAGTCATTAGCTGTGAAGCATGAAGCACTAATTACTCATTTAAACACAATTATGGCTTCTTGTACAAAATTTTGAGTGGGGTCCTTGATTGAAACTTCTTTATTTAAACATAGCCAAATTATTCCCCTTTAATTTTAGTAGCAAAGTATGAAATTTTTTGGTTTGTGGGGGTTTTGTGTCATCATTGTGTTGCCTATACTTATCTCCTTGAACTTTTTCCATTAGTTTAGTTGTCACCATCCAGATTTTTGATCAAATTAGTTTGATCTTATTACGAAAAAGATACCGCGATATCATCTTAAACATGGTTTAGTTAAACTATCAAATGAATTTAATATGTTAACATGAATTGAATATTTGAATTGGATAGTATACTAACTAGTCCTTTTATTAAATCTTGGATATGGTTGGATTTATTTTCTCAACAAAATGAAGTTGTGTGGTGAGTTGTATAAAATCTTCAATCAGAGTTGCTAGTTTTAAGTTTTATAATAAAATCATATCAATGTTTTGCAACTTTTATACTTCCATTAAAAAGTATGTAACTACCTACGTGTCCACATTTTTATTCTGGATATATTAGAGATAAGTGTCTACTTCTTATAATAACCAATCAAGCAAATAAGTTTGTGAGCGATAAAGATGGTATTTTATTGGTGGACAATTTATTTAAACTGTATTTATCAAAAAAGTGAACATTTTAAACGGGGTAGAATGAATTTTTTATTATGAAAAAGAAAATGTTAAAAACATACCCCAAGTATTTGGATGTGAGTTCACCAGGACGAGGGAATACCGGGAGCCAATCAGAGAATTGACTTTCGGATAATTCTGCTTTACAAATCCATCTTCTTTGTCAGCCGGCTTATGATGTGACTTTTTTAAAAAAAAACAATTATTATTATTATAGTTGTATGAGGTGGATGGTGGTGGGCTTCGCAAATCTATTTTAAGATTTGTGGATCCCAAATCTGGGCCATTTGTTAAACTTCTTGCAAACCTTTGAAATTATGATGTGTGTTGTCCCACTGAAATAGCTTTCATAATCAAGTGGGCCAATTCTGGGATTTTTGTTCTGATGTTAACATTTCAATGCTGTTATGACTATGGCTAAACGGGTCAGCTAGCCATATTCATATCTGTTAAACGGGTCAGCTAGCCATATTCTATGATCTATGGTTTGTGAATCGTATAGTAACACATCAAAATATTCATAACATGGCAGAAAATTTTGACAGAACCTGTCCTGAAGCATTACCCGAAGAAACAAAATCCAACTCACACTACCCACCTACAAACAGGTAACATGAAATATGAACACAAACAAAATCTTGAAATGACCATTCTAACCCTGTGTGGCGCAAACCCTTATAAAACGTATATAACAGAGAACCAAGTTACAACATCTATAGCTCAACTGCACAATACTCGATAAATGGAGACCTTTGTGCATATAAACGAGACTACGAACGACCCTACAGATGCAAGAGTATGTGCTTTTGATAACTAGTTACAGATAGTAGTTATTGGTCAATTAGCGCCAACATGAACGACCATTTCCATACCTGCAGATTCATTTGCTTCTGGTTGAGGTCTCGATTTATCATCATCAGAGGATGTTGAGCCATTGTTGTTTCCTTGTATGTTTTGGGTAACCGTTCTGATCCCAGCTGGCATATCATGGTCATGCCGTCCCTCGTATGTTGTCACAACCACTTTTTCGTCATGGGACGACCGCTCTACATGCTTCTTCACTGGGCAGCCAGCATTTACACACCGGTAGTAACTCCTGCATAAACATCACTTTGTTTTAGTAGCAAAAAGTTACCCTAAGGCCCCAAGTAGATATGGCAACACGGGCGGGTATGCGGTCAAAACGAGTACTTTTTGTACAGTTTGGGTTGACTCAAAGCACTTCCAGTCTGTAGTTTAAAATTAGTCTGTCGAATACGATTACAAAAGTTATATTGCTTCAATAATCCAGTTTGTTGAAAAGGGGTTTAGTAGATCTCATGCATTTAAAAATACACTTTGTAGCTAATTGTTATATTCATTTCACCCGTTTGATCTATTAGAGATAAAACATAACTTGAATCGACCCATTCATAAGTAAATGGGTAAAAACTGCACCTATGACCTATGGGGGCATCGTGACGAACGTGACCATGGCAAAAAGTTGCACAGCACTTAAAAATGCTGGCATACCATAGTTCAGTTTGGTGCATCTGCGAAATGTGAATAGCATTTATATATACCTTGGATTTGGACTGCCTTTAACTAGCTTTTGCCCGTATTTGCGCCAGCGGTAGCCGTCATTTACAATATCAACTGGACTTGTAGTCTCAACAACTACACGTGGTTCATAATTTGTTTTTGTCACAACCCTATCATTGACGCTAGCACTCTCTTTCTTGCTGTGCAAAACTTGAGGATTAGCTGAGGGCAGAAGAGACATACTAATACAAAATTTGAGAGTTTAATCGCATTGACTTACCGTCTCTTTGAGTCTGGTGGAATATTGTTAACCTCGCTTTGTATTTGACTTGAACGTGAGACTGCAACCTTGGTAATATTTTCACTGGAAGCTACCATAGACAGCACAGGGGTCTCCGAGGCCTCAGGATACTGGGAGGCTGCAGTATGCAAATAAACATCATAACTTCTTAATAAAAGGACTAGAGGCTTTGGACCGATTTATTTATGAATTGGTTGATTGAGATATGTTTTATTACTAGATATTCAAACAGGTGAAATAAAATAAACACCTTATATGAAATGGGTCAGACGGGTCAAAAGTCACCCAAAATGTGAGTTAAATGCGATAAATCTTTTAATTCATCGAAAAAGTTATTCCTGAAATAACAGTATGTAATCAAAGTTGACATACTAATTATGTATGAAAAAGTAAAAAAGTGATTCAGGTCAACCAACCCAATCTGACTTACTTCAGCCACCAAAAATTACCCGTCTTGATCCATTACACCCAACTTTCCCGACCCGTCTATATGAACTGTTATCGGTTTTTTCTAATGGTTCAAATGGGTAAATCAGAAAAATAATTGACAAGAAATGGATCAAACGGGCTGAACATTGACCCGTTATTGCAAACGTGCTTGCCTGACCCCTGTGGTTTTGATCGATACAAAACTACCTATTTTGACCCATTACCCGACCAGCAAAACCACACATTTTGATGCCTCTAGATAGGACCACTACAAAACGTGAATCAGTAAAGAATGATGGATTACTTTCAATTTCCAAATATGGCTCGTGAGATCCACTTCCTTGTTGTGGTAGAGTATAAGGTTTAGGATGTTCATGCTTCCATAAGTAATTTATCTCTGTGATATGTCCATCATGTGAACTTTCAACCTGCTTTCTAGCTGGGCAATTAGCATTTGTGCATTTGTAATAGCTTCTGACATGTGCATTTCCTCTAACCAGCTTCTGACCATATTTTCGCCAATTGAATCCATCCAGTGTAGGTTTTTCAGGTGACCTTAAGACAGTAACTCCTTGATCAGAACCCGACATATGGACCCCACTATAAGGGTTGCGTCGCAGTGGTAATTTATCCAGCCCTTTTTCAGGTCTTAACGCTACAGCATAATTTTCTTGATCAGATGGTGATGCAAGAACACTGCCACCTGGCACTGTTTCGGATATTATAGTTAGTGCACTTCTTTCTTGATTAGATTCAGCAATTGAACTTCCTTCTTGGTTGGACCCTGACATGTCGGTCCCATCATGCGACTCGTTGGTCATATCAGACTTAAAGTTTCTTTCTTGTTCTGATAGTGGTGCCTGATTTCTACCATAAGAACCACCCGTCAACTTTAAATAACCTGATGCTTTCACCATAGTAATTTCACTTCCCTTATGTTAAAATTGCAAATCGACATTCTATAGAAGCAAGCGTCCTTAACTGTTTAACCTCACCAAACTATCTTCAATGATAGTGGGAGACGGATTTCCTCATCATGACCTGATTCATGGATCCCGTGATCAAAAAGCACCTATGGGTGCACCTTAATTTGTATTAACATGACATAATAGTTTACACTTCTAACAAGGAGGATACACACATAAATACACTTTTAAAACACAGAATTCCTATATCCAAATTGGGTATTTAAGGTTGGCAGTAGATGTTGCACAGACATCGCTTCGAATAATAATAAAACATTGCTAACACTGGTTCAATATATTGGTTAATAGCACGGCAATGACTGCCTGAGCTAAATTATGCACAAAGCTCAATTTTCCCGAGTTCTACCAATCTTATAATGATGTAACCAGTATTTGATACTAATGCTAACAAAGTAAACTACTAATCATGTCGCATAATAAATTGCATGTCCCATTATCATGAAAGAGAGTATCAATCTTATGCAATATAAGAACAAGTTTGATTATATGCAGCTGGTATATCTTAATACCCATCCAAACAGTATAAAGTTATTCTACTACATTTAGCCAGATCTCACATAGAGAAAGTGTTGTGCAAAATGGGCGGGTTGGGCAACGGGTCGGACTATGCTATTTTACGGTATGTTCCGGTCAAAAACCTATCCTTCCATTCTTTTAACTCATCATATAAACTACAATTGCTTAAATATGATAACAAAACTATATGATATTTCAAAAGGAGACTATATAAGCACTAAAAACACACAGTGAGTGACTTTCGACCCATTTGACCCGGTACTTTTAGCTAAACATCTTTATTAACCATTTGACATGTTAGTGATAGAATACAACCCAAATCAAGCTAAGGGCCTGTTTACTTTCCACTTAATGGTCTGTTTCCAGACACTTCTTAATCCAGACAGATAAATTGCTGTTTCTTTTTCACTTAATCTGAAAGGAATGTCTGTTTCTGAAATAGGAGGAAAAATGAAGTCCTTACCAAAAAGAGGCACTTAATGATAAATATACATTTTTTTCAACATTTTTACTCCAATAGAATTTAAACACATCATTTTTTATTTAAACTTTATATCATTTAAGTTCATCATTTTGGTCAAAACAAAAATTACATTTACATAAAGAGCACTTGTTATAAACAGACATATTTATCCAGACAGACATCACATGTAAACAGCACTTAATAGGAAAAAAAGTAAAAGTAAACAGCCCCTAACTACTATTGGTACATACAGTGCAACAAATAGTTCTATTACTTGTATTCTTTGGAATCCAATAGGATGTTAATCATAGCCATAGGATCAACTTTTTCACATTCTGACAGGCTAAACTTAAATTTAGCCAAACACAGTAGCAGTCAACTATGGAGTACTACTCTACTAGTAAAAAAAAAAAAAGTTGACTTAAAAAAGAAGACTAATTTACAGAATTACATAACCGTATAAGCTATGATCAATAAAACAAAGAATGATTAATCGAACAAAAGGCGTAAAAATCAATAGTTAAGAGCAAACCCTAACATACCTTCTTTTTTTTTTTTTTTTTTTTGAGGTTGAATTTAGTGTGGCTCGAAGTGACTAATTAGCAAACATGAGGTGTAGGTGAAATAGTAAGGTGGACTTCTTGTGAATGATTTGAGAAATTAGTAGAATTTGTGTTGAAGAAGACAATTTTTTTTGAAAAGTATGGATCGATGGATGGAAGGAAGGAGGAGTTGTTGGGAATGTGGTGGAGTGTAGTGAAGATTCTGATGAATGATTATGCGTTTGGTACAGTGTGCCTGTGTGGTATGCTGCACTATTTGTCTGTCTCTCCTTTTTCGTGAAATGACGACATTACCCTTATAAAATATTGAAGAGGAAAATGGGCTCATACGATTTTATTTTTTTTAATTTAAATAAAATTGATAAATGCAGAAAAACAAAAAAAAAACTAGTTTTAGTTTACAAAATACATACTCGTTTGCATAATTGAATACTTACAGTGTTTAACATACTTACTATCAAATTTTATTAGGAGGTGTACAATAAAAAACAAGTAACACATAAAATGCTTAAAGTGGTAGTGTGGTACTATAAGTGGCAAAATGAATGGGTCGATCGGGTCAGGTCACGGGTCTAGATGGGTTTGGATCTAAATGGGTCCGGGGCTAGATGGGTTATTTAGGAAGATGGGTCTAAACAGGTCCGGGTCAAATAGGTCTTGAGTCGGGTCGACCTATCGGGTTTTCACCAAACTTTTTGTTTTTTACTTGAGTGAAAAATGAAATGAGGTGGAAAAAAAAAATTACCCGCTAGACCCGTTGGTTAATTGTTATACAATTGGAGGTTATATTAAATACTCATTTAGACGCATCCAATAAAATAGGAGAGACCCAACAAACTCATTCCCTCATAAATATTAACCAAGTTGACCCATAAATAACCAATGGGTCTAAAATTGCTAACTCTACGTGGTACCATAGCATTTGTCGGTAACTAACATCCATATTCGGACTATGTTAGCTCATCGATCCTCTCCTCTCACGACCTCATTTGAACATCAATTTTTCCTTTTGGCTTTTCTTTGGTACTAAGACTAAGACGACTAGTCAGGCCACTGTAGTTTCCTACTAACTATTTGGTGATATCTTCATATATACATCTCCTTTTTGATTGAACATGGCAACAAAGGTGTAACTGAGAATCAACAAAATTTAGGTTTGGGTTTGAATCGACAAATACAGAAGTAAAACAGATGAAGATCGTACATGTGACCGGGTCTTCTTCCTAAAGCATCGCAAATTCTGAGTTTAACTGTTGTTGAATCATATTGGATTTGATTATGTATTGAAAGAAAAAGATTTCCTTTTTCTATTTTTAATTTGACAGAGATATATACACGCTCAGTTAAAAGTTAACGGAATCTGAGTCACGTGCTTGAACATGAGCGAGTTAGGTGAGTGGAGGTAGTAATTGAACCGAGTTTATAAGTTCAGGGTACCATGCTAGACCCTTAATAGTTCAGGTTAGTATAGAACCCGGTTAGCTAAGTTGAGGGTACTAAAATATATTTTGACCTTAGGTAAAATTGTTGACTTAACCAATAACTAACTATGATACAAAATATTTTCTAAATAATGTCTATTAAAAGTCAAACAATATTGATTGGGAATTAATATTAACGATTTATAAATCTTTATTTTTATAACACCCCTCATTCTGTACATCAATATTATATGATTTTACTCGGAAGCGTATATTAAAAACATACTTTACTATTATACACAATGGAAATGTACATAACTTTTTCAAAATGTGATACACCACATAGGTTAAAGTTATTAAAACACTGTACACATATTACACAAACGGGGTATTATATAATTCCAAACTTAGTTTATAACAAAACTATATCAGAGTTCACAGAGCAGTCAAACATCCCCTGCCAAAGGCATCAACTTCCTGTCCACCCACATATCTATTCATAACCTGCAGGAAGTAAATGAGGGATTAGCACGAAGCTAAGTGAATGAACTTGTCACACACAATTCAACTTAGCATAACTACGAGTTTACATCAAATAACCGTAAACACACATATTTCAATGAGGATCGGTGGCTCTTGGGATATCATAATACCCTGGGATTCCCCAAGAATACTTATCGTATATATCCGTATGGACATAACGGACGAGACCGATAACTATTGGTTATTAAACTCATACACAGGTTTCAAACGCAACAAATGAATCAAAACCTGTGTAAATCACATAATAACCAAAAAGTCCAACTACACGTTGACCTCAATAATCTGATACACAGAGGTCCACATATCACGTAGATTAATTCAATAACACATACTAAACATTCTAATAAACACATCTACGTTTACTTGTTGCAACCAAACAGTTACAACTAAATCTAAAGGTGAGTTCCAAATCCACTCACCGATACCTCTGCAGATTCCACACTCAGCAGTCTTATATCACTGAGTCTTTGGAGTATCTGAAATACCACAAAACTGTAAGGCCCTCTCCTTTCGTAAACCATAACATATCATATTATATAATATATTCGTTGGAAGCGCGTCCCCAAAACATATTTACCGGATTACATATGTCTAAAAGTACCAAGTTTTCAAAACCTTTACACACATATATAAGTTTAGTTACAAACATTCACTTAAACCACCGGGCGTTAAGAAAACTATTCAAAACCAAAAGTTAAATTCCCAAAATTGTCAGAGTAAGCGCTATGACAGTCAACCATCCACATTAGGGAAATACAACCCGGTCCACACCTATTAAAAGCCTGCAAAAAGATTAACAACGAGGGATTAGCCAATGCTAAGTGAATGGAACCGTAACCGACGGTTCAATTCAGAAATAACAAGCCTACAACGAACAAACCATACCAAACCAACAACAAGTAATGTTTACCGCCTAAAGCATCGTAAACAACAAGCACACAAATTATGATTACCGCCTAAAGCATCGCAATCATAAGCACGTATCGTCAAAGAGGACCGGCGGCCCCTGGTTAGCCAACCAGCGAAAGCCTACAACCACTGCCGGCCCCAACAGTGGCTTACCGATAGTTTGAAGCTATCTTCACTGACAAGGATTCATCCCTCAACTACATGTATCGGGAAACCCAGGCAGCCCAACAATAGCCACAAACCCAACCAGCGTTGACCTCTGAAATCACATATGTCAAACGGCCCAAGCATCACATATTTCATAATAGTCATGACAATATGTAGCTAACCTATTCAAACCGCATAATCATCATGCCAACAATTAATACCAATAATAACCAAGTAAACCAAATCACAATATCAACAATCATGTCAATATATTAACCAATAACCGATAACAAGTCAAACCAATAACCGAAAGTTCATCCGTTGCAACCAAACTCGTTACAACGGAATTGAACTGAGGAATACAATTCCACTCACCAAATATCTACGCCTGATTGCCAACTCAGAGGTCTTATCTTACTGAGTGGCCGTCCGCTTATCTGGAAACAACAAAGATAACAAGTTAGTATCTTGTCCCACAACTTAATCCAAATCATAATCCATATCTTACACCATAATCTTATCATATATACTCCACTTATCAACTTAGTTAAATCATTTAACATCATACGAACTTAAAATACAAATTGCTGGAAAACCCAAGGAAGCCGCCGGCTTGGGTAGGGAAGCCGCCGGCTTGGCTGAGAAGCCGCCGGCTTGGCATCCTGGCCCGCCGGGTGAATTAACTTTTTGCACATCAGAACTTAACCTCCTAAATAAGCATGTTCAGACCGCCGGGTTGGGGTCCAAACCCGCCGGCTGACCACATGAAGCCGCCGGCTTCAGTGATCAAGCCGCCGGCTTGATCATAATTTCAGCAGCAGCAGGAACATCAAACAACATACGGACCAAAAACCAAATTTCACCAATTTCACTTACAAACTCGAAATCACTCCATTATAAACCTCAACTATCATGTATAATCATATAATAACAACTAACAAGTTTATCTAACTCAAACATCATCATCAATTCACAAAATCATCAAAACCCTAACTCATAACTAACTATGAAGAACACAACTAATTCTAACATATAATCATAATGTAATCAACTCATATCAACATATTATCAACCTATAATCATGTTATAACCAATTTCTATCTTCAATTCTTACAATCACTTCATATCCTAATTTATCCAATTTAAGTTATAAAACCTCAAGAACACTTACAATGATTTAGCAAGATAGAGATGATGAACAAGATGATCATAAACTTCTTTCTAGTAATTATAATCCAAGCCACAATTTATTTCTTCTTTGGTTTCTTTGCAATTGATTTGAGAGAGTTTCAAATAGAAATGAAATGGGGAAAGTGTGGTGGAATGATCCAAATAAATCCCACCGCCCCAATTTTTATTATGTATAAATTATACCCGCTTCCTAGCCTATTGTCTGGAACCCGAAAATACCCGAAAGTCAAAATACTTTTATTTTACCGTGAACTTTGTTTATTTAAAACAAACTATATTTTATTAGTCACAATAAAACCTGTGACTCTTTTAACCGTTTATTTTCAAATAAACCATTTAAACTTAATAAAATACAATTTATTTCTAGGCCCAGAAACAGGATGTTACAAATCTTCCCCCCTTAAAGGATTTCGTCCCCGAAATCAAATCTCGCACACTATTAATCCAAACGCTACTGATTACACTTAATCATGCAATACTAATTACAATTTACTTATCACATCAAAATCAATATCGAATCTACCTGGATTGTTATCTTCAAGCCAATCTCCTACGGTCATCTGAAATGCCCGAGGAGGCGCAGTCTTTCTCTTTTGCCCAACAGATGCCGAGGAACCCGAGCCTGAACTCCCAGCCAATCCCGTACCTTGTCTTGCCTTCTCCAAACACTTACCCGCTCTGTGGCCCTCCTTCTGACAATTCCAGCAAACATTCCTTGGAAAGATACAATCCTTAATATTGTGTCCAAACCCTCCACACCTAACACACCTAACTGTATCCGAAGTACACGGCCCCGGATGCCTCGCTTTACAATCCACACACCCAGCAATCCTATCTCTTGCCTCCTCAGAAAAAGACACCCTCCTACTCGCTTGACTTGATTTGCTACTAGTGGAACTATTCTTGGAATGGTGCACCGCCTTTTCCTTAACTAACTTTTCCGAAGCTCGAGTGTCACTATCCACCACCTTAACCAAATCAAAAGCATTTTTCAGATTACCGGCTAATCTCACCGACGTCCTGTAGTGTGGTGGCAAAGCTCCCACAAAATGGTTTATTCTATATCTTTCATTCGGGACCCATTGTAACATCCTCTCCGATAGCCTGGTATTTTCTATTCATAATTTCGTATTTAATAAGTTTTAAATAATTTTGCTATATAAATTTTTAATTGTGAAAGTTGGTGAAATAGGTCTTAGGACTTATTGTGGATAATGAAATGTTGCTTGTTTTAATATATTAAAGTTGACGGTACAATAAAATGAATTTCTCGCATCTAGCAATTAGGTGCCAGACAATAGATTTAGAGCGGGTATTAAATACCCAAAGTTGTAGGTCGGTTTTATTAGGGACCGACCTAACCCTTTTGATCACTTTACCATTTTTCATTTCTTTCATCTTCTCTTGGAACTAAACCTACAAACCCTAGCTAGTAAATCAAGTAAAATCATCAAACTACAAAGTGATTGGGGGTTATAATCTACAAGCTAACATCATCATCTACATCTTCCATTCATCTTCTTCATTTTTAAAGGTAAATGGGGTTTATTTCAAAATGTTAGGATTTATGAATAATTGGTTAATTTGATTTGTTCTTGCAATTGTATGATGATAATTTGTTATGTATGATTATAGGTGATGATTTGTAACTAGTTAAATGCATTAGAATCGAGTTTGATAAGTTTGAATATTGAAAATGGAGTTAAAGTTCGTTCAGGTCTGTTCTTGAGCTGAAGAACAGATGAACGCGATCCCGGCTATGGTTCCGGATCGCGTTCCCTTGTTGTAAACGACCTATTCGAGTTTTTGGCCTTAGAAACGCGATCCAGGCCAAGCATCCGGATCGCGTTTGCTAGTGTTTTTCGGTGACAGAATTTTTGACTAAGGACGAACGCGATCCAGCCCTGACTAGTCAGGATCGCGTTTGCATGTTTAATCTTGATGGATTTTTCAAATTTCACCAAAATGCATGTGTTTAGAAGGTGGTGTTTATAGTGGCACTTATTGAATGCTATTGTGGCATTTTACATAAACGCTCATTTTGATATTTACAAATTATGAGACAAAGTACTAACTTATGTTGATTTTTGATTCTCAGATTCTCCGAAAGATAAGTGATCTCTGGAATCAGAGATTTTGGAGGCAACGGTATCGGTGAGTGGATTCAGAGCTCACCATTTAAATTTAGTTGTGATCATTTGATTGCAACGAATAAACGTGAATATGTTTTGTTGATTAGTTGATATACCTTGTTGACTGTGAACCTATGTGCTACGTGTTTGGCCTTCGGGCATCAGTTGTTAACGAGGTCAACGAGTTGTTAAATGGTTGGTTGAACTAGGCAGGGGTTGAATGAATGATACAGAGTCGTACTTCATTTGTTGTGTGTTTGATTCTGTATTTGAGTTCAACTACCACTAGTTATCGGTCTCGTCCGTATGGCCATACGGATATGGTTGGGTAAGTGTTCTTGGGGAGCCACCCGGGCATTACGGTTATCCCCAGAGCCACCGATCCTCGTTAAGTTGTTGTTGATTTGTGGAATATCGTATTGCGGTTGTTTGAAGCAATTATATGATTATGCTAATTTATATGTTGTGTTATGAACTCACTCACTTAGCTTTGTGCTAATCCCTCGCATTTACTTTCTGCAGATTATATTTTGAATAGGTGAGTAGCAGAAAGTAGATGCTCTAGGAGCTGGGGAATGTTTTGACAGCTTGCTACTCTGATTATGTTTTGTAACAATTAATGTTAAGTTTTATATAATACCCCGTATTATGTGTTTGTTAAACCTGTTTAACTCGACATGACTTAACTTATAATCGGTTTATGATTTTTGTTCTAACGTATATTAATTAAATATGTTTTAATTTTCTTCGCTTCCGTGTTTTCAATATAATATTATTTATGGAAAATGAGGGGTGTTATACCCATTGCTGGACAAAACGTAGCTTCTCCGTGAACTGATTGATAAGATCATCAATCGACATTTGCTCTGTCAATTTCAATTCCGTAAACTCTTGCCTAATCCGGATCATGTCAAACTCCGAGCAGAATTCTTTGCAAACCTCACTATGGAAATCCGACCAACTGATGGATGATCTTTGCTCGGGCGACAAAGATGCAGTCACCGCGTCCCACCAAACCATTGCCTTATCCTTTAACATTTGCACCGCATACCTAACTTTCAGCTCCTTCTCACACTGGCATACCTCAAACTTACGCTCCATACCCCTTAGCCAATTCAAAGTAACTGCCGGATCTTTGCTTCCCTCAAATTCCTTCGGCCCACTAGACTTGAATGCTTTAAATGAACATACCCGCCTCTGTTGATTAGGAGATGGAAACTGAGATCCAAAATCTCCTTGTTGTGCTAACCTTGCTTGTTGCTCCTTGTACAATTGCTCAAACTTTCTTAATCTTAGCACCTCATCCTCTAACTGCAATTTATATTCCTCATCACTAGCCTCCTCTTGATTACCATTAGATGTACCACCCTGATTACCATCATTATTTTCCGGAGGTGGAAGCTCATTTCTGGGTGCATCATTGGGAGTCGGGTTCTCAGTGTCTGCCATTCCTGTACTCATACACAATAACTTACAACTTGTTAATCGTTAGTATCACCTATACTAACCAATCAACCCCACATTCATAAGCTAATCCCACTTACTGAAATGTTTGACTGTCACCAAAAGATTTGGGATTGACATTAGCCAATGTCCAATTCACCCAAACCTTTGCTCTGATACCAACTTGTAAGGCCCTCTCCTTTCGTAAACCATAACATATCATATTATATAATATATTCGTTGGAAGCGCGTCCCCAAAACATATTTACCGGATTACATATGTCTAAAAGTACCAAGTTTTCAAAACCTTTACACACATATATAAGTTTAGTTACAAACATTCACTTAAACCACCGGGCGTTAAGAAAACTATTCAAAACCAAAAGTTAAATTCCCAAAATTGTCAGAGTAAGCGCTATGACAGTCAACCATCCCATTAAGCATTTACAACCCGGTCCACACCTATTAAAAGCCTGCAAAAAGATTAACAACGAGGGATTAGCCAATGCTAAGTGAATGGAACCGTAACCGACGGTTCAATTCAGAAATAACAAGCCTACAACGAACAAACGAAACCAAACCAACAACAAGTAATGTTTACCGCCTAAAGCATCGTAAACAACAAGCACACAAATTATGATTACCGCCTAAAGCATCGCAATCATAAGCACGTATCGTCAAAGAGGACCGGCGGCCCCTGGTTAGCCAACCAGCGAAAGCCTACAACCACTGCCGGCCCCAACAGTGGCTTACCGATAGTTTGAAGCTATCTTCACTGACAAGGATTCATCCCTCAACTACATGTATCGGGAAACCCAGGCAGCCCAACAATAGCCACAAACCCAACCAGCGTTGACCTCTGAAATCACATATGCCAAACGGCCCAAGCATCACATATTTCATAATAGTCATGACAATATGTAGCTAACCTATTCAAACCGCATAATCATCATGCCAACAATTAATACCAATAATAACCAAGTAAACCAAATCACAATATCAACAATCATGTCAATATATTAACCAATAACCGATAACAAGTCAAACCAATAACCGAAAGTTCATCCGTTGCAACCAAACTCGTTACAACGGAATTGAACTGAGGAATACAATTCCACTCACCAAATATCTACGCCTGATTGCCAACTCAGAGGTCTTATCTTACTGAGTGGCCGTCCGCTTATCTGGAAACAACAAAGATAACAAGTTAGTATCTTGTCCCACAACTTAATCCAAATCATAATCCATATCTTACACCATAATCTTATCATATATACTCCACTTATCAACTTAGTTAAATCATTTAACATCATACGAACTTAAAATACAAATTGCTGGAAAACCCAAGGAAGCCGCCGGCTTGGGTAGGGAAGCCGCCGGCTTGGCTGAGAAGCCGCCGGCTTGGCACCCTGGCCCGCCGGGTGAATTAACTTTTTGCACATCAGAACTTAACCTCCTAAATAAGCCTGTTCAGACCGCCGGGTTGGGGTCCAAACCCGCCGGCTGACCACATGAAGCCGCCGGCTTCAGTGATCAAGCCGCCGGCTTGATCATAATTTCAGCAGCAGCAGGAACATCAAACAACATACGGACCAAAAACCAAATTTCACCAATTTCACTTACAAACTCGAAATTACTCCATTATAAACCTCAACTATCATGTATAATCATATAATAACAACTAACAAGTTTATCTAACTCAAACATCATCATCAATTCACAAAATCATCAAAACCCTAACTCATAACTAACTATGAAGAACACAACTAATTCTAACATATAATCATAATGTAATCAACTCATATCAACATATTATCAACCTATAATCATGTTATAACCAATTTCTATCTTCAATTCTTACAATCACTTCATATCCTAATTTATCCAATTTAAGTTATAAAACCTCAAGAACACTTACAATGATTTAGCAAGATAGAGATGATGAACAAGATGATCATAAACTTCTTTCTAGTAATTATAATCCAAGCCACAATTTATTTCTTTGATTTCTTCTTTGGTTTATTTGCAATTGATTTGAGAGAGTTTCAAAGAGAAATGAAATGGGGAAAGTGTGGTGGAATGATCCAAATAAATCCCACCGCCCCAATTTTTATTATGTATAAATTATACCCGCTTCCTAGCCTATTGTCTGGAACCCGAAAATACCCGAAAGTCAAAATACTTTTATTTTACCGTGAACTTTGTTTATTTAAAACAAACTATATTTTATTAGTCACAATAAAACCTGTGACTCTTTTAACCGTTTATTTTCAAATAAACCATTTAAACTTAATAAAATACAATTTATTTTCAGGCCCAGAAACAGGATGTTACTAAAACACAGAAGTTAGTAACTTGTTCCATAATCATAATCATAGTATATTTATCAAATCAGGTAATCCCTGAAGTCTAGGCAAACAAAAAATAAATCATAAATAAAATCGGAAAATCCCGAATTGACGTTTTAAAACTGAAAAATGCCATTTTGGACCCCTAGATGACCCCGAATGGCCAAAAATTGGCTAGACTCTTAGAATAGAGTCTTGATCATTGGGTCGTTTCCAAGTGGACATGCGAATTTCAGCTCAATCCGAGTTAATGGAAAAATTTGTAAATTTTTAGTCACTAAAGGTGTTAGGAACACTTCTGCACTTTTGAAATTTGCGAAACAAAAACTTTTAAAATTCTCGGTTCGCAGTGATCTCAACTCGCAGGTCAAATCGGTTCGCAGAAACTCGACTCGCAACGAAGTAACTCGACTCGCAGAGCCATCTCGACTCGCAGAGCCATCTCGACTCGCAGAGCCATCTCGACTCGCTTAGCGAGACTCAACTCGCTTCGCGAGAACTCAGCTCGCCTCGTTGGACGAACTGGGTTTCGAGGATTTCGCTGCTGCTACCGAAATTCGACTCAAATCTCACCAAATCTCCGAAAAACTCATTTCTATGGTTTCTAACACTTTCACTAACATCAAATAACACCTAATAACAATATATCAAGCTTCAATTTGATTCAATCACTCAAAACCCATTTCATATAACTCAAAATTAAACTCACTTTTGTGAGGGAGATGAAAATGATATGATGAAGATGATGATGTTACTGTTCTAAAATCGAAATCACAGGAACACTAGCTTGATTCTAATTTGGTTATGTTTTCATGAAGTTTGCAAGTTTTCTTTTTATGAAGAAAATGAAAGAAACCATACGAACATATAGGTTTTAAAGTCGGTTCACAAACCGACTCACATATTAAGCGGTATAATTTTATACCCGTCCTAAATCTATTGTCTGGAACCCAAAAACCATTTGCGAGAAAATTATTTTATTTTACCGTTAACTATAGTAAATTAAAACAACCAATAATTTACTATCCACAATAAGTCCTGGGACCTATTTACTTAAGTTTCACAGTAAAACAAATAATATCAGGTAATTCCTAAAACAATTAAATAATCAATTAAATAAAGAATTACCAGGCCACTGGAGAGGATGTTACAATTTTCGTTTAAAATGTCTGATTGTATGAAAATGTATATGACACATGATATTTTCATATGTTTATTATGTATATTCAGAAATGTAAAGTGAATTATTAAAAAATTTATACTATAACATATAAAAAAATACAAAAAACTATGAAGTTTTTAAAGTTAGCAGTTATATGGTAGAATATACTTAAACTTCGATAGCACCATTTGATATATATGATTGATGCTATCGGTCCTTTTTTGTTCAAACGGTTTAATAGTAACGTACATTTTATTATTAAGAGTTATCGGAATGATGTTAAATCTAAATAGGAACAATTCAACAATAAAACAAATTACCCATATTAACTAAATAATGTTAATCACAACATTATTCAAGCTTTCAATAATTTTATATCCATTGCATTGCGCGAGTCATCTACAAGTTATATTTGTACATAAAATGTGAATTAAGTCGCAGAACTAACTTTCCGTAAAATTAAATAACAATAACAAATTAACAATAATGATAAATGATAATGATTAACATTAACATTGTACGCCACACAATTTCAATAAAACGTGACAACCAAAAAATTTTTCAAAAATGATTTCAACACTTATTATTTTTCGATAATTCTTCGACAACAAATTTTGCCTCCATTTCTCTATAAAACCCTAAACCTCATTTCATTCAAACATTTCTATTTTCTAATCATTTCTACTTCGTCACTCTCATTCCCACTATGTTTTCTCCAGGAACAAAGAAATCTACATCTAGAAAGGATCGAACTGCCCGTACACATCCAGCTCCGGTAACTATCGGTTCTCCGGTGACTCCTATCGCCGATTACAGAAAGCCGGTGACGGAAAATATCATTCCCGACCGACCTAATACCGGCACTCCCGCTCCCTGGGCATCTCGCTTGTCTGTCCTCGCTAGGTATATCACTCAATTCAGTTCATTGTACTGTATATATGATATATATGTATGTAATATAAACATCATTAACATGTATCGTGTGTGATTTCGTTAGAAGCTAAATCTGTATGAATAATGTTTAGATAAGTAGAAATGTGCGTTACTTTGGATACAAATATGTGTGATTTTTTCCGGATGATATATCATATATTGGATTAATTTTGTGCTTTCTGTTTGTTTACTTCATTAGGTTTTATGATTCAATAGAAAGAGTAAAATAGATCGTTTGCGGCTATAAATTATTAATTTGATTGTGTTTTGCTTGGATATAAAAATGGAGTTTTATCGTAAGGTCATAATGAAATTCTGTATGCAAGTTAAAAGTAGCTAATGTAAATTTGAATCAAGTACCAGATTTATCATAGTAAGGTAAACATGGCTTCTGTTAGGTTGAGTATATAGGGCTGTATTATAGATATATCTATATGATGATGAAGTGAAGCATTGGTTGAAACACTCATAAAAGTTTTTGTGTGATACTTAGAAGTTAGGGTTTGAACATATCGGATTGTAACATGGACCAATTTTGACAGCAATGAAGGCATGAAGCATTCAATTTGTGATTTGATAAATATGCTTGAAAATCATTTGTTATAACCATTGTTTTGTCTTGCTTAGAATCCCAACTGCAAAGAAAGTGGATGATGTAGACCCAATTCAACCTGTATATGTCGGTGAGGTTCCCCAAGTAGTTCGTGATGAACAGTCTAATATGTTGCAGAAGCGTGCTCCTGGTTAGTGCACATGATTTTTAATTTACTGAAAGGCTATCAGCCTATCACGTTCTTTCACAAAATGTCAGTTAATCGCATTTAAACAGGCGATACAGGCATCTTTGGTGGGATGGACAAGGCAACCTCTCTAGCATGGATGGTATGCGGAAGCAGGCTTTTCATCTGGAGCTACCTATCACCAGCAGCTTCAAGAAAGTGTATTGTTCTTGAACTTTCTTCAAGTGTACTTGAAGATGGAGATATAAACAAGAATCTCAGTAGTGCTTGGTTACTTTGTGTCCTTGATTGGGATCGTACCACGATGAGTACAAGCAAGGTTCAGAGAAATTCTGCAGGTGTTCTTTTATGCAATAGGAAAACTCGAGCCCTTCAATATTGGCCCGATATGTATTCTTCATCTTCTTCAGTCACGTACATCGATCAATCCGAGTCCATAACCACTCTAAACAAGCAGCAACAACGGAGTTGTTATAACTCACTGATTGCTTCTGCTATCCCTGAGAAACATAATGCCTGTATTGCCCTTGCATGTAGTTCTAAAGGCCAGCTTTGTAAATTTATTTGTTCACCTACTGGCATCCAGTGTCAAGACAATGTAAGCGTATTCTCTCAAGGAAGTCAATTATCTGGTGCCAAGGGGTATCCGAGGTCACTGATATGGCATTCTCAATATCATTCCTTTAAAGAACCAAACAGGAGGTTTCTTTTATTGACAGATCATGAAATACAGTGTTTCTCTATTGATATTATCCGTGATTCCAGTATGTCAAAACTGTGGTCTCATGAAATAGTAGGAAATGATGGTGATGTTGGTATTCAAAAGGGCCTAGCTGGACAAAAGAAAATTTGGCCTCTTGACATGCAAATAGACAATAATGGGAAAGTAATGACTGTTCTTGTTGCAACCTTATGCAAAGACAGAGCCACTAGTTCAAGCTACACAGAATACTCTCTCCTTTCCATGCAATACAAGTCCGGGCTCGATGTTTCCTCCGAATCCACGTATCGTTTACACGAGAAAATTTTGGAGAAACGATCCCCTATTGAAGTGATAATTCCAAAAGCTAGAGTAGAAGATGAGGATTTCTTATTTTCTATGAGATTAAAGGTTGGTGGCAAACCTTCTGGATCTTCAATTGTACTCTCTGGTGATGGAACTGCAACAGTCACTCGTTACTGGAGAAACACTAGCCGGCTTTATAAATTTGACTTACCATATGATGCTGGGAAAGTACTAGATGCTTCAGTTTTCCCATCTGATGATGGTGAAGATGGTGCCTGGGCTGTTCTCACTGAGAAAGCTGGAGTATGGGCCATTCCTGAGAAGGCAGTTTTGCTGGGTGGAGTTGAACCTCCTGAGCGTAGCTTGTCACGTAAAGGAAGCTCTAAGGAAGGATCCACACAGGAAGAGAGAAGAAATGTTTCGTTTGCAGGAAACATTGCTCCTAGACGGGCTAGTTCAGAAGCATGGGATGCTGGAGATAGACAAAGGGCTGTTTTTACTGGAAATGCACACCGGACAGCACAAGATGAAGAATCTGAAGCATTACTGGCCCAGTTTTTTCACGATTTTCTTCAATCCGGGGAGATCACGGGTACACTTAATAAGCTTCAGAATTCAGGGGCATTTGAAAGGGATGGAGAGACAAATGTGTTTGCTAGGGTAAGCAAATCTATCGTTGACACCTTAGCTAAACATTGGACAACTACTAGAGGTGCAGAGATTGTGGCTCTATCTGTTCTGTCCACACAGCTCCTAGATAAGCAGCAAAAGCATCAAAAGTTTCTCCAGTTTCTTGCTCTGTCTAAATGCCATGAAGAACTCTCCTCTCGACAGAGTATGATTACCGATTAGTTTTAGTGCATTTTGCATTTCTGTTCAAAATTTTACAGGGCTAATTGCATAGAAGCGTAACCAGCATTTCTCAAATTTCTATTGTGGTAACATGTTTTCTCACTCATAAGGAAAAGTCCTGGTCATTTCTAGTATTGTAACTGGCAAACTTGACACTGGTAACTAGTAAATTTGACGTAAATGTGGAAATAAAAATTTTATTGGCAACACCCACCCCACCAAAATAGGAAAACCTAGATGTTGCTTACGTTAAATAAGAAAAGTTTCTCACCTTGCATATGTTATACATGTAAATACCCGTATTTGTGGGTCTCTGTAAGTCTGTACTTGTTTGTGAGTGAAAACTTGGTTTGTTACCAAGAGTAAAAAGCTGAGGAAAGTTCTATACCTTTTTATGCAATATGCCCTCTTTTATGGCACTTTTTAATTACGTGCCAAAAGCGTTTAACATCTCGTATTCTTTGTGTATATTTTCTGACTATTAAACTTTGATTATTGTTGCTGACTCCTGCATTATAATGTCTAATTTCCCCCATTGTAATCAGGGAAATCCTTGCAGATCATAATGGAACATGGTGAAAAGCTTGCTGCCATGATTCAACTTAGGGAGCTCCAGAACCTTATTAGGCAGCAGAGCTCAACTGGAGTTGCCTTTACTGACTCCAACTCACAAAACGAGCTTTCGGGTTCGATTTGGGACCTGATTCAGTTAGTTGGTGAGAGAGCCCGTCAAAATACAGTTCTTTTAATGGATAGGGACAATGCAGAAGTGTTCTACAGTAAGGTTTCTGAACTTGAGGAAGTATTTCATTGCTTGGAGAGAAAGCTAAATTTCATAATTAGTGAAGAGATGCCACTAACATTTCAGCTTCAAAGAGCATGTGAATTGTCGAGCATGTGTGCCACCTTATTAAATGCAGCAATGACCTACAAGGATGAGAATCACATGTGGTATCCCTCATCAGAAGGCTTGACACCATGGTATTGTCAAACTATAGTAAGGAGTGGGATGTGGAGTCTTGCATCTTTCATGCTTCATCTGTTGAATGAAATGGGTCACCTAGATATAGCTGCAAAGCTGGAGTTTCATTCTCATCTAGAAGTACTGGTTAAAGTATTACTTGAGGCATACTCTGGTGCTGTTACAGCAAAAGTTGAGCGTGAAGAAGAACATGGTGGTTTGTTAGAAGAGTACTGGAGTAGGAGAGACACACTTCTTGATTCACTTTATCTGCAAGTGAAAGGTTTTAACCAGGTAAAATAATTCAAGTATTGTTCTTTTGTTTGATCAATAATAACAAAAGTAAAGCTTTTGTACGATGGTTGTTACAATGTAAAAGGTAATTATCGATGCACTAGCTGATACTGTTAGTAATTTCAGATTTCAAGTGAAGTGGTGGACGAGCAAAATGGAGAAATTGCTCAAAAGCTTTCATCTAATTTGCTAGCTATTGCTAAACGACACGAAGGATACCAAACCCTTTGGAATTTGTGTTTTGATCACAATGATTTAGAACTACTCAGAAGTCTAATGGTATGGATTTGGACAAGTTATTCTTTTAACTTTTTATTTATTTCATTCTTTTATGTGTGTTTGTGTGGTTTCAAGAGTTGAAATTTTTTTCTCCCCTTCCCATGCCTTATAACTTGCCCGATCTCCCAACCCCAAGCAGAACTAAGGACACATTTTTTCTTTTATGTTTTGGAAAGTTCTATCAGATGGGGTTATTTTAAGTTCTAACTGGTCAAATAAAACTATAGCTCAAAAAGAACTTGTTAGGTTGAAAGTACTCCAAAGTGATATCTAAAGCATAAACCCTCTTGTTATATGCTCCATTTATTTATTCAGAAACTCAGATTATTATTGAAATAGTATAACTTTTGTGATTCTATTTTATACAGTAATTTTTTACGAATAAGTAAAAAAATTGGACAAAAGGTGTTTGAGGTCAAACCTACCTGACCCGACCTCTACAAAAATTACTTTTCTCACCCGAATCTGATGACCCATAACTGACTTGCTCATTTCATACATCATATACTGGATATCTGGTGTACTTGAATGCGAACAAATGGAAACTGGGAGTCTTTTCAATTCACAGGCTCAAGAAACTACCCTAGTTTTTGTTATCTAATAGGTACTAAATATTTACTAATGCAGCATGACAGCATGGGCCCTAAAGGAGGATTTAGTAATTTCGTCTTTAAACAAATGTACAACAACAAACAGTTCTCCAAACTTATGAGACTTGGAGAAGAGTTCCCAGAAGAGTTGGCCATATTTTTGAAGGAGCACCCAGATCACCTCTGGCTTCATGAGATATTCCTACATCAGTTTTCTTCCTCTTCTGAAACCCTTCATCTCCTGGCACTTTATGATGGTGATAATTCAATTGCCGAAACTGAGGAACCTGGATCCTATGAACCTAAAGTTGAACCAACATTGGCTGACAGAAGACGGCTCTTAAACCTCTCGAAGATAGCTGCTATGGCAGGTCTGGCTTCTGTACTTGGACAGTAACTTATACTATCTCCGTGTGATCTCTTTGCTTAACTAACCAGTCTCTGATTCATTAACTAATTAGATCACCGAATTTCATCTATGACCTATTAATTTTGGATGGGTAACTTTGGGTTATGTTATATCTCTAACAAGTTAAGCTGGTAAATCAAGATAACTGGATTTCAAAGGAAATGGGTCGAATGGTATTGGACAGAGATTATACTGATACGTTATTATTTTTGTGATCATATTTTGATGACAACTTTTAATATGCAAAATTTAAAATTTTGGACAAACCGTGTTTTGTGTCAACCCAATTTGGCTTGTACAATAGTTATAAATATTGACCTGAAACTGTGATCTTCCCATCCTTCCCATTTTGCCATCTCAACTGATTATGATAGCTTAGATCATCTGGCTACTCATTCGATCTGCTTTTCTTCTGTATCGGCAGGAAAAAATGCTGATTATGATACCAAGTTGAAGAGGGTTGAAGCTGATTTAAGAATTCTGAAATTGCAGGTAGGTTAGCTTCTATAGGGTTATATGTTGTTTAGTAATCTCTTGGCTATCTATGTCCAAGCTTAATACACCTTACCACAGTGATTGGCTGGAGAACACCAACTATATTTTCTAGTTGTGTACTTGTGTCAATTTAGACCCCTCTACTTTTTGATTGGGTTGCCTTTATTGCAAACGGATCAAAGATAAAATTAAGCCAAAAGGGGAACAAGTCAAAGGGGTTAAAAGTTTTCCCAAGTCCATTTTAATGCGTCCATCATTCTTAAATTGTTTTACTCAAAGTTTGAAAGATTTAGATTATTATTGTTATCATAATTAGCACATTCTTCAGCTGTTATTTAGATTGACAACAAGTGTTTGAACCCAAGCCGGCCCTTACTAAAAATGACCCATTTCAACTTGATCTTGCTTTGACCTGTTACTCAACCTGCCTTGCCCTGCTTGTTTTGCCATCTCTGATGTTTCTGATTACCATACATGTTTATAAACTTATTATATTAATTTTATTATGCAGCAAGAAATATTAAAACTTCTTCCTGACGATGAAGAAACACAAGAGATTGCACAGAAGCTTCTCCCGCCAGCTGACCTTATTCAGTTATGCCTCAAGATTCAAAACAAGCAATTAGCTCTATATGCTTTCGATATATTTGCATGGACCAGTCTTTCTTTCCTAAGATCCAACACAAGTCTTTTAGAGGAATGCTGGAAGAATGCTGCCAATCAAGATGACTGGGAGACTATAAACCAGACATCCATGGCTAAGGGTTTGAGTGATGAGGAAATTTTAGAGGTTCTTAGAGAAACTGTTCTTTTTCAAGCTTCTCGTCGGTGTTATGGGCCAGAAAGTGAAACTTATGAAGGTGGGTTTGACGAAGTGCTTTCATTAAGGCAAGAAAGTATGGAGGTTTCGGGTGGTTCTTCAGTGGAAGCAATCTTGATGCAGCATAGAAGTTTTCCTGATGCAGATAAGCTGATGGTGACTGCAATCATGTTGGGAAGTGTTGCAGCCGATACTGGATCGGAAGATGGTCCATCACCTATGGAGTGAATGAATCTCACTATCTCAGCTTCTTGGTGTTTTTATCATTTGAGATGATGATGACTAGCAACACATGATTGGCTTTTGGTCCGAATTGTTGCGGTGAGCTGTAATTGACTTGGATGTCTAAATGCCTTTGTGAATTTTACCGATGATAAATGCAATCAGTTTAAACTTAGTATAGTATGTTATTCGGAACCACTCGAGCAGGCATTTCGGCATTGCAATACTTGTCTGTGATTCGTGATGAACAAATGTAAGCACAACTGTGATTGCATGAAATGGGCTTAAAATCGAAACGATTTGATCACTTGATCATTTTTATTTGTCTGGTACGAAAAATATTCAAAAATAACTATACATTAAAATCTATCTTATTAATTAAAAGAAAAACCTTTAAAGAACAAGGGCCATCAGATGATGGATCAACACTAATGATCATTAATCTATTTAATGACATACTAAATCACATTTTAATGTGCTTAAAAGACTAACATACCCTCTTGTATATCTTATCTTATATATATATATATTAAAATAATAATAATAATAATAATAATAAAGACCGATTTATATAAATAAAAATAAATATATTTGTAACGATTATATATATATAAAAAAAATAGTTGTTTCCATTACAATCGATTCTACCAATAACACAAACCCTATCATCAGATTCATCACGTAAACCTCTATTATGAAACAAAACCTCCTCCTTATTCACATGTCTCTAATGGCCAGTAAGTTCTTTCAAATGGTGTTGTGAATTTTTTCTCTTATGTCTCGGTAATATTCATCTAGCATTATGGATCTTTTCTCTGATTATTGTATGTACTAACAATTATTCCATATTTTTTTGGTAAATTTGTATTTTTTAAACGTTTTGATTTGGTTAGTCTAGAGTTTGAATTTGATTTAAATTTTTGTTGGTTGCGTGTGATAGTTCCAGCTGGATCGTGACGGTTGGTTTATGAAAATAGATAATGACCTAAAGATAGATGACAAAATTTTGACGATGGATGTATACGAGTTAACAAAAAGTTAATCACATCAGGTGTTTGATTAAATGCCTTTGAAAGGTTTCTGGTTACTTCTCTATATCATCAATAATAAAATTTTATGACATTCATGCGTTTGGATCAAATTTGTGCATCAGCAAGCTTGTTTTTATGAAAACAGTTCTAGAAGTATGGTGTTCCGAGTGATGTAGTTGTGCAGGTACCTCTTAGATTATTGATCATTTATTTTGTGAGTAGATCTTTCTTATTGGGCCGCTTGCTACAAAATTCAATATACTTGCTATTTGTGTTTGCAAATATATATTTGAGGTAAATTTACATGAACTTTACACTAATACAAATTGTGGTTTGTGAGTTTGTCTGCAGAAAAACAAAGGGCGTACATATACAACCACCACATATGACAAAAGGTTGTAGAGCATTTCGAAGAGAATAGGAGTAAATGGAATACCGTCGATTGAGGGAGTTAACAATTTTAAGTATGAAACAGTCACCCATTCAAGGTTCGTTCAACATATAGAGCTTCCCAACAACTATTTATGGATCTCAAGCGCCTAACCCATTTGAAGCCGCCAACCATTCGGGATTGTTATGCGTTGGTGCGTACCTATGGACTTTCTACATGATCGAACTTGGGTGCTTTAGTAATATTGAAGCTGATCGAATCCTAAAACCGCCTCAAGGACGAGAATATAAGGTATGCAACTTGAAACTGTGAGAGACTTCTTATACAGTTATACAACAAGGTTTCTATATTCATGCACTGCACGTACTTTTCAATAAGGCCTTAGTGTCTGGGAATGTATCAAACTTTCACCAAATCTCTATTGTGTGTATCCAACTTACGAAACTCAATATTAATGTACTCAACTTGTAAAAACCCTTATATTGATGTACTTTGATGACGTGTCACTCTCTCCTTGTGCCACGTGGCATGCTATGTGCGCGACACGTCATCAAAGTACATCAATATAAAGGTTTTTACAAGTTGAGTGCATTAGTATTGAGTTTTGTAAGTTGGATACACACAATAGAGATTTGGTGAAAGTTTGATACATTTTCAGTCAAATGGTGATTTAAGATATCTTCTTAAGTCAATAGGTACTTATAAATGCAGGGTTATACAAAAAGAAGGGATTAACAAAGTGAGGAACTATTAGAACAACTGCCTTATTTACAACAACTACTCTATTGTCTTATAGAAGGCGGGACAAGTTGTCTTTTTTATTTTATTAGCAATTATGTGGATACAATACACCCTAGCTTTCTTATTTATATGGTAAACTATTACTATTACCGAAACCGTTATACTCATCCGTATATACGTATATAAGTTTTCTATATTATTTTTAGATCCCAAAGACCTGAAGTTATCAAAACCTTGGATATATACAGAAGAGCCGGTCAGCAGGTAACTGTAACATACATGATATGTTTGAAGTATAAGTGGCAATTTCGACCCATTTACTTATGTAATGGGTCAACTGACTTATGTTTTATCTGTATCGGATAAAGCTCCTAAAAAACAAGAACAATTACCTAAAAGTGAAATGTGGTCATAATTCATAAAGCGTCCTAATCATTTTATCAATAAGGTTTCATTTTTAATGAATAATTAGCATTGTAATCATATTGGACACTGATTAAATTCTTACATGTTTCTTTTCATATTTTTCCTCTATTGTCTTTCGAAGTATGACATAATATAACATCAGCCTATTGTAGTGGTGCTAGCCTGCTAGGGTAAATGTTAGCTCTTGGGTTAGTTTAATCAACAAATGAACCGGTTTGTTTCTACTCGGATATAAATGGAGGTATTATATTATTATTTGAACCTCCTATCATGCAGTCGAGTCTTCATGAATTACTATCGGTATGTTATTTTTTAGCCCTTCTCATATACCAACTTTTAAGCTACATATCGGAATGTAATGGAAAATTTGTTATTATAGTTGAGCGTTATTAATGTTGAACTAATAACAATAAAGTTAAGCACATGTTAGGATTTTTGGTAAGATTAATAAGTTAACTTTGTACAAAAGCAATTTTAGTGTGTACCATCTTTTATGGTAGTAGTAGCATAGATTAGGGATTTTTGTTGACTTATTAACTTTGCCTTATATTCACAGATACATACTGAGCTTTTATCATCATGAATATATGTATGTATAGTTACTCTTCCCTCAATGCAGTCAAGTATTTCCTTCAACTTTAGAAGTGTATTAAAGTATTTTATAGTATCCAAAATCCACCTTTGTCATAATAGTATATAGTTAGACTTGGAACATAAATTTGGAAACTTTTTCTACTTACTTTCAGATGCATGGGTCCCGACTTTCTCACATTATTGCCCCTGCATATTAGGAAAAGAACATGATATCGATTAAATAGCGGTTACCGTGATTTTTAGTTAGAATAAGCGACAATGGGGAATGGAATTGGTATTTGTCGATCACTTTGTGTTCGTAACATAAGTACCTATGCATTGTTTATTCAACTGCTATATGGACTCCATGGGTTTACTTAGTTAACATTTTATTGCTTGTGCAACGGTCAATAAACTGGTCACCTTTGTGGATTCATAGAGTTCCCAATTATTAGAATTAATTTTTCTGATTCAAGCCATGTCTCTTAATAATAGTGCGTTACTTAATCGTTGTTCAAAGAACTAAGTTTAATATGTGCTGTGTAATAGGTACATTTAGCAACTGAGAGAGAATGTGCACAATATTATTGGAACTCACTATTATCCCGTTGCAAAGCGTGCGCAATATAAAGTTACTTTTCAGTTGGTGAAGCTTGTTAACAAGCGGCGGTATGGATTGTAGGATAATGTATATTAAAATTTATAAATGTGTATCTTCATATTTCTTTCAAATTGTTTCTACCACCTCAGCGGAGCGATGTAGTGTGGAATGCTCATTTATTCAAGTTGTGTAATACACACATTGTTGTCAGCGATATTACAACTCATATGCACGCTATACACCATATTGGTTTTTATAATCGAATCTTCAATACTAAATACCATACTATATATGTAACCAAGGTTTACACAAGGAATACACACCAATATGTGCGAATATCAAATCCTGAAAAAAAAAAAAAAAAAAAAAAACATGATTTGATCGTTACTTACGCCAAAACATAACTTACTCCAAACGTATATATATTACAATAGAAAAAAATCATGGACAAATCCGCGAATTTCGCGGGTCCTAAACTAGTTTATTAAGTATATGAAATATAACTTGGTATATTTGACCGTCAAAGTTCCAATTCTATCTGAACTCATTCTTCATTTCATGTTTTTAATCATCGTTATGAACGTTGCGCATAGGATCCCACTCACAAAATAATATTTAATTTTATTAAATTAAGCAGAAGACAAATATCATGCCACGTACAATTTTTTTTGTAAAACTTATACTCGTATAAGCCTATCATTTTCCTTTTGGTATGATTTATTGCAACTTATTTTTACTTGTCATATTGTCATTGGTGGCTGAGAATCAACACACCAAAAGATCTATGAGCCACGTGGCAGAAGGAGGACCTCCATCTCACCCTCAAAATCACAAACTAAATCCAATCAACCAATCAGATAATGCTTACTTGTATACATCCTAATCCATCAATCTATTTAAATTCCATATATAACCCTCCACTTCTTCAACATCTATTCACACCCTTTAACCTTCCATTCAATTCCCTTGCAAGAAATGGCAACTTCTGCAATCCAACAGTCAGCATTCGCCGGCCAAGCGGCATTGAAGCCGCGAAACGAGCTCGTTACCAAGACCGGCAGCTTCAATGGCGGCCGCTTCACCATGCGTCGCACCGTTAAAAGTGCACCACAAAGCATTTGGTATGACTCGTATATTCATCTTTTGATTTGGATTTAGTGATGTTTACTAATTTAGAACAATTTAATCTTTTTAAGGGTAAAATCGATAAACACACATTAAGACATGTAATATATACAATAACTCACGAATAAAATGAGTAACTTTAAAGAACCAACAACACATAATTGACATAGTTAATCGTTTGACAGGTACGGCCCAGACCGCCCAAAGTACTTGGGCCCATTCTCCGAGCAAACCCCATCATACCTAACCGGAGAATTCCCTGGTGACTACGGGTGGGACACTGCCGGGTTATCAGCTGACCCCGAGACATTCGCCAAGAACCGTGAGCTAGAAGTGATCCACTCCCGATGGGCCATGCTTGGTGCACTTGGGTGCGTATTCCCTGAACTTCTTTCAAAGAACGGTGTCAAATTCGGCGAAGCCGTCTGGTTCAAGGCAGGATCCCAGATTTTCTCAGAAGGTGGGCTCGACTACCTCGGAAACCCAAACTTGGTCCATGCCCAAAGCATTTTAGCCATTTGGGCTACTCAGGTTGTACTCATGGGCCTCATTGAAGGGTACAGAGTTGGTGGTGGCCCACTTGGTGAAGGACTTGACAAGATTTACCCTGGAGGATCTTTTGACCCACTTGGATTGGCTGATGATCCAGAAGCATTTGCTGAATTAAAGGTGAAGGAGCTTAAGAACGGTCGATTAGCCATGTTTTCGATGTTCGGGTTCTTTGTTCAGGCCATTGTAACAGGAAAGGGCCCGATCGAGAACTTGTTTGATCATCTTAGTGACCCAGTAGCTAACAATGCATGGGCTTATGCTACTAACTTTGTACCCGGGAAATGAGTTGAATATATATAAAAATATGTGTGTGATGGTACTCTAATTGATTAGTTTACATGAAGGTAGTGTGTTTTTATCATCCCCAATATTGATTACATGCACATATGAACATCTCTATGTAAGTATTCAAATTAAAAGAAACAGAATTATACTCTACCATATGAACACAAAAGTATAAATCTGTGTAATGAAATTCATGAATTCAACATGGATATGTATAATTTGAACCAAATAACATGTAACGTTGGTGTAACAACCCGGTTAATAAGCTAGTTTTTTCAATATACAGTTAACTCATGGGCCAATTTGAATGAGATCATATAAAATCAGTAGCTGGCTAAAAATATCCAAATGAACAGTTTATAGGTCATGTACTTTCAATAGTTAGTAATCTTCTCAACCAGCCATTTTAGAGTATGTTTGGTTAATTGAGTTGGTACCTATATAAACAGGAAGACTTCTATTTGTTAAAAGTATTTTTAGTTGAGTACGGGTCGATTCTGAGTTTTCGGAAGAGTTATTGTGCGTCCCACCAGCTTTTTTATAATTTATATCATTGGTTAAGAATTATTTTGTGGTTCTCTTTACATATTGAACCACTCCCTTAGAAAGAATTTGAGATGTTAAAATGTCAAAACCGATTTAACACCGAACCACTCCCTGGGCTAATTGCTACTGGGATGTTTTAAATTTTATTAAGAGCTAAAAGCTAGTAAATCGAAACAAACCTTTTCCTTTCGGGAGTTGATTAGTTTTATACTAAAATGTGAAAACTCCTGGAAACTCTTTACCAAACATGCCCATAGAAGACGGGAGTTATGTTATTAGTCGAAGACAGATATGATGTTGTTCAGTAATATAAATTCAGATGAAGTCCGGCTCTTTATCCACCCTTTTCGACCCACTCATATTGTCACCAATCCCTGTTACACAAATGATTGTTAAAAGAAAAGAATTACTTTCGTTTTACAATTTTCTTGTGTATTTCACCATGTTTGCCACATCTGTTATTCACTTATTTGTCATCTCTCTTCTCTTTTTGAAGTCCACGTATCATGTCTTGCTTCATGAGTATTTATTTATTTATTCAAGAACAGTAAATTTGTCAGCCTCACAAAGCACAAATCGTTGACATAATACCAAATCTTCTTGTTTTTAGAATATCAATTTCTCTTTTGCTTATTAATGATTAGTGATTCTTGAGTCAAGAGACATGACAAATAGAGTGATTCTTGCTTATTAATGATTAATGATTAGTGATTCCTACTATAATACAAGAAAAATTAAAATTATTTCAAAATCGCATACTTCAACAAAATTTGTACTGAATTTTACCATTATGTCACACTACGACATTTTTAACTAGCATTCCAACAAACCACAACTTATCTCTAAAACTCAATCATTATCCAACCAAAAATTCTATTATATCATTTTTTATTATTATTATTACTGCATTTTCTTGTTTTTCTAATGGCTCAGGATCAAACAGCTAGTAATCTTAGATCCACGTGGCAGAAGTACCTCCATTTCACCCCTCAAAATCAGAATCCAATTCAAATGAACCAATCAGAAGATGCTGACTTGTACACATCCTGATCCATCAAACTTGTAAATTTCGGTATATAACAGCTCTATTCTCTACCATCTACACACACCCTCTTATTACAAACACTACAATCTCTTCAACGTTCCATTCAATCCCCTTGAAGAAATGGCAACCTCTACAATCCAACAATCGGCATTCGCCGGCCAGGCGGCATTGAAGCCAAAAAACGAGCTCGTTAAGAAGACCGGAAGCTTCAATGGCGGCCGCTTCACCATGCGCCGAACAGTCAAAAGTGCACCACAAAGCATTTGGTAAAAGAATTCGCACATTTATCTTTTCACTTTTTCATTTTCCAAATTTATGGCAATGAAAACTCATTTAAATGATAATTGGTTTAATAGGTACGGTCCGGACCGTCCTAAGTACTTGGGCCCGTTCTCCGAACAAACCCCATCATACCTAACTGGTGAATTCCCCGGTGACTACGGGTGGGACACTGCTGGATTATCAGCAGACCCCGAGACATTTGCCAAGAACCGCGAGCTTGAGGTGATCCACTCTCGGTGGGCTATGCTCGGTGCACTCGGGTGCGTCTTCCCCGAGGTTCTTTCCAAGAATGGTGTCAAATTCGGTGAAGCCGTCTGGTTCAAGGCAGGTTCCCAAATTTTCTCAGAAGGTGGGCTCGACTACCTTGGAAACCCAAACTTGGTTCATGCCCAAAGCATCTTAGCCATTTGGGCTACTCAGGTTGTCCTAATGGGCCTCATTGAAGGGTACAGAGTTGGTGGTGGCCCACTTGGTGAAGGACTTGACAATATTTACCCTGGAGGATCTTTTGACCCACTTGGATTGGCAGATGATCCAGAAGCATTTGCTGAACTAAAGGTTAAGGAGCTTAAGAACGGTCGATTAGCCATGTTTTCAATGTTTGGGTTCTTCGTTCAGGCCATTGTAACAGGAAAGGGCCCGATCGAGAACTTGTTTGATCATCTTAATGATCCAGTAGCTAACAATGCATGGGCTTATGCTACCAACTTTGTACCTGGAAAATGAGTTGAGTATATATAAAATGATATAATCAGTGTGCAATATTACAAGCAGAAATTGTGTATAATCTATTTGCAATATAAAATGCAAGTTACAACTTACAACATCAATATAGTTGTCATTTTGAACATGAACACAAAGGATATTATAATTTGACGAATGGAGTATAAGCTTCATGACTGATTATTTATCTTAGTAATTTGATTAAAATGAAATAAAGGTGATGTAATTAAAAGATGGTTCAATTTGAAATAATTTATATGTGTGTCAAAATAGACAAATGGAACAGTTTAAAGTGATGTACATTCAACCATTATATATCCTTTAAAATTTATCTTTTTTAGAAGAAGGAAACTATGTCATTAGTTGAAGACATGAATGATCTTATTCAATCTGCTCAACCCAGCTGAACCAGTAGCAATGAATCTAAATGTGGTCAGACTCTTTATCTACCCCTTTTGACCCGCTCATATTGCCACCGATTTCTGTTACAGAATAGTTGTCAGATGGAAATAAGTATACCTTTTTTACATTGATCTTGTATACTTTTCTCCACTTACGATCTGAATTACTTACAGAATACCAGATCATCTTCTCTTCTGAGTAGCAACTTATACTTCACTTGTAAGGAATTCCTAAATTAAGAGAGATGACAAATAATGGGTGAGAAACAGAGAGAAAGACACAAAAATTTTATTTAAAGATTTCCTTAATAACCAACACCAGGATAATGATAACGAGAGTCCTTATTTTTTACTGTCATTATTGTCTTAACACATACATAAATTATTGTACTTATTTAAATATCAGTTGTAGTACAATAATATATACACATATTGTAAGCGTACTAACCACATCCCGTCGTATCAAAATCCCCAAAATTATTATACAAGAAAAAATTATTTAAAAATTACACAAGCAACATATCCAACAATCAATGCACTCCTTTACCATACTATCGGGTCAGACTACAAGACTTTTATGAAGAACTCAACCCAGTTATTGAAATATATATAAGCCTAAATATACCTAAAATATAAGCCAAAATGTATGTTTAATCCATAAAGTATATGACACCCCCACTTATATTCTCTCATTATTTTTACAAATCTTTCTATTATATCTACCAATCAAATCTTTAGAGTTTAGATACATATTTAGACATACATATTTAAGCACGTGAAGCATTTTAATAGAAATAGCTAACTTCTATGTAACTTCATTAGTAATACTCAACATAATTTATACTTATTCGGTTTAACTCGTTACCGGACCAAGTTCTAAGGATTCCAATTTATTCTCCTTTTAATAATTTCTTTATTTTTATTTTTTGTGGCTCAGAATCAAGCAACCGGAAATGTGACATCCAAGTGGCAGAAGGACCTCCAATTCACCCATCAGAATTAGAAACCAAATCTAGTAGACCAATAAGATAATGCTGACTTGTACACATCCTAATCCATCAAACTTGTAAATTCGGTATATAACAGTTCAGTTCTCTACCATCTACACACACCCTCTTACAAACTACTATCTCTTCAACATTACCTTTAATCCCCTTGAAGAAATGGCAACATCTACAATCCAACAGTCAGCATTCGCCGGCCAGGTGGCATTGAAGCCACAAAATGAGCTCGTTGAGAAGACTGGCAGCTTCAATGGCGGTCGCTTCACCATGCGCCGAACTGTCAAAAGTGCACCACAAAGCATTTGGTAAAAGAATTTACACACAATTTTGTTTCTATCATTTTCCAAATTTATAGCAATGAAACCAACTAAAATGAAAATTCAATTAATAGGTACGGCCCGGACCGTCCCAAGTACTTGGGCCCGTTCTCTGAGCAAACCCCATCATACCTAACCGGTGAATTCCCTGGTGACTACGGGTGGGACACTGCTGGATTATCAGCAGACCCCGAGACATTCGCCAAGAACCGCGAACTTGAGGTGATCCACTCTCGGTGGGCTATGCTCGGTGCACTCGGGTGCGTCTTCCCCGAGGTTCTCTCCAAGAACGGTGTTAAATTCGGTGAAGCTGTCTGGTTCAAGGCAGGATCCCAAATTTTCTCAGAAGGTGGGCTCGACTACCTTGGAAACCCAAACTTGGTACATGCCCAAAGCATTTTAGCCATTTGGGCTACCCAGGTTGTACTCATGGGGCTCATTGAAGGGTACCGTGTTGGTGGAGGGCCACTTGGTGAAGGACTCGACAAGATTTACCCTGGAGGATCTTTTGACCCACTTGGCTTGGCGGATGATCCAGAAGCATTTGCTGAATTGAAGGTTAAGGAGCTTAAGAATGGTCGGTTGGCTATGTTTTCCATGTTTGGATTCTTTGTTCAGGCTATTGTAACAGGAAAGGGCCCGATCGAGAACCTGTTTGATCACCTTAACGATCCAGTAGCTAACAACGCATGGGCTTATGCAACCAACTTTGTACCTGGAAAATGAGCTGAATGCCTGTAAAGTTGATGATCGTTATGCAATAATATAAGTAAAAGTTTTCATACTTCCATGCTTGTTTGGATTCTTTGCTCAGGCTATTGTAACAGGAAAGGGCCCGATCGAGAACCTGTTTGATCACCTTAACGATCCAGTAGCTAACAACGCATGGGCTTATGCAACCAACTTTGTACCTGGAAAATGAGCTGAATGCATGTAAAGTTGATGATCGTTATGCAATAATATAAGTAAAAGTTTTCATACTTCCATGCTTCTTTTTTTATTATTGCAAGCTAACCCGAACCACCATTCCAATAAAATGCTAATAGCCACACATTGTCTTGCAAGTATAGGTGGCAATTTCAGCACGTCTAACAGGTAGAGATATAATATAAACTTAAAAACAAACTGTTCAAAAGCGACATGATTTGTATATGCATAAAACATTCTAAATCATGGTATTCGAAAAATTAGATTATTGGCGAAAAATGTTTATGACAAACTTTAACATTTATGAAGATAAGTGTTTCGGGTCAGCTCAACATGACCACCGACAACAAAGAATTACTCCTTATATGTAGAACCCGTTTGGACCCTATAACCAACACAGCTATTTTCAGACTTCTATCTCCAAGAGTGAGCTATACTGGGCAACCTGTGGTAATGTGAGCAAAAAAAAAATAAAAAAATGCAACTTGACTTCAAATGGACATCGTTCTTGTAGCTGAATTGTATTTATACTCTCATGTAAATAGTGACATTACAATACTTAAGAGACTCGTGTATTATCTCAAATGGGCCAAATAAAAACATTAGCTGACAGGGAATGGGTTAAAAATCACCCACCTTTCTCTTTTTTTATACACAGTCAGCTGAATTGTTACATTCGTATATTTTGATTATTATTGAAATAATAATTTATTTAATTATCAACCAAAACAATCAAAACTAATAAAAAATAATAAAAATGGACAAAAAGTGTTTGGAGGTCAACCCAAAACCGACTCATTTTGGCATGTACTAATAATGGCCCCTTTCAACCCAAACCCGTTTTGACCTGATACCTAACATTCCCACCTCGGCCATCTTGCAACCTCCAATAATAATTCACCTCATCACCAATAATCCATGCAAGAACACGAACCATTTATAAAATGGTGATAACGGCTATTATCCCTGACAATTATTTCACGATCGTAAATCTTGGACAGATGTTTTGTAACTGAGTGACAATCATTGCAGACACGAAGGTTCTTCACTATCCGAATTGGGATCCCTGGCTTCAAATTAATTAACCCAAAAGAAATAGCTAACCTCTCACTATGGCTTTCTAATTCAGCTTCCTTCTCATCATCCCCTTCAATATGCAGCAAAACTTGGGATTTATCAGGTACATGCCCTGCCAATTTCAATCGCTCCCTAATCTCCCTCAACTTAAGGTATATCTCATTAGTCTGAGGATGTGATTTATCACCCACAATGAACTCATGAACTTCATCATTATACTCTATCAAACTGCATCCAGGATCTTTTTTCACTCCTGTTTTCCTTATCATTTCCCTAACATGTGACACTTTATCCCAATTTCCGGTTGCAGCATACATGTTAGACAAAAGAACATAACTTTCAATATATTTTGGATCGATTTCTTTTATACGGTGCGCAGCATATTCCCCAATTTCGATGTTTTTATAGATTCTTGAAGCACTAAGCAAACTCATCCAAATAATTTTGTTTGCTTTCATAGGCATTTGTTCAATCACGTTCTTTGCTTCTTCAAGCTGCCCCGCTCGACAAAGAATGTCAACAAGACAACCATAATGCTCAACTGTGGGTTCTATTTTATACTCGTTTATCATCATATCAAAGTATCTTCGGCCATCTTCAACCAAGCCTGCATGATTACAAGCATTCAATACGCCAATGAAGGTTATAGCATTAGGGACGATGTTAACTCTAAGCATTTCAAGAAATAGTCCAAGAGCATGGTTAGCTTGTCCATGTGTCCCCAATCCTACTATTATAGTGGTCCAATGACCCAAGTTTTTCTTGGATATAACTTTAAAAACCTTCAAAGCACTCTCAATGCTCCCACACTTGCAATACATTTCGATTAGTGAAGTACCTAGCACACCTTCTAATTCAAGTCCATTTTTAACCATATATGAATGAACCCATCTTCCCTTGCTAAGCAGAGCTAACCAGGAAATAGCGGATAACGTACTAACTATAGTACTATGAGTAGGTACAAATCCCAAATTTAGCAGCTCGGAAAAAAACTTAAGAGCTTCCAAAAACCTTGCGTTGCATTCATAACCTGCTATCATTGAATTCCAAGTGATTATATCTTTATCTTCCATTTGATTAAACAACCTTCGTGCAGAAACAAAATCACCCGCTTTCATATACCCATTAATCATCGCATTCCACGACGCCAAGTTCCTATCTGGCATTTCATCAAAAACTTTTTTAGCATCATCAACGTTCCCCCTTTTTGACAATCCATCAACCATCACAGTCCACGACACCACATCCTTCTCCGTCATCTCATTAAACAACTCCTTTGCAGCTCCAATTTCACCACACTTCACATACCCATCCAACAACGCGTTCCACGAAACCAAATCTTTTTCACTCATCCCATTGAACACCTTCCTTGCAGAATCAATATCCTTAAACTTTGAATACATACTAACCAAACTACTCTGGACAAATACTTCCGCCCCAAACCCAAACTTCAAACCCAACCCATGTATCTGCTCCCCTTCTTTCACTGCCATCAATCTCCCACACCCTTTAATCACACAAGGTAGAGTAAAAACATCAGGCACCAAACCCGACCGCGAAATAAACTCGACAAACATAAAAATACATTCTTGCGAACGTTGGTTTTCGACATAGAATTTCATAAGCGTGTTCCAAGAAAACAAGGTTGGTTGATGCATTTGGTCGAACACCTTTCGGGCGTCATCAAGGGTGTAAGTTTTAGAGTGGGTGTAGAGAGATATAAGGCGAGATGAGATTCTAGGGTCATTAAAAGTTGATGTTTTGATTGATACTGCGTGTAGCTGAGCTGGTTCAATTGGGTTATTACAGATTTGAAAAGGATATAAGTTTGAATTTAATTGAAGAGAACTAGATGCTGCCCCTTGGAGCATTTTGAAGAATTTAACAGCAGCTAATGTGTTGACGAAATTATAGAAGTACAGAGAAATGCTGTTATTGATCGTCTGAACTGTGATAAGATATTGAATTTGCCGCCCCAAATATTGGATTGCCGTTGATATGGTTTCGACCACACTGAAAAAGCATACTAGAAACATTTCTTGACAATTTTATTTAGTTACAAAACAAAACAAAATTAACTGGTACCAGGGGTCAGGGATAACATGGCTCGGTTTGTTTGCTGCTGAATGGGACCATTCAGAGCTGAACGCTGAATCGGTGCATTCAGTGTGTTTGATAAAACTTAAAAGGTACCGCTGAATGAGAGTATGTGCTAAACGAACTTCTGAACCATTCCACTTCAAAATAGACTCTTAACCATCCAGAGGTGTATTTGTACTCCCTTACCCTTTTATTTCTCACGTCTGTCTTCTTCCTCATCTCTTATGTCTTTATCCCCTCTCGTACTGTCAGGTACTCCGTATGATTTATCGTTCTAAACTCCTATTTCACAATCCCTGCGATATTAATTTTCCCATTTTATATGAACTAAATTATTTCCTTTATTTTTTACCCGAGCTTCAATCAAAAGTGTTCACTGTTTTAAAAATTGATTGGAAAGCACATGACTAGAGTTTTAGCTTCTATAAATTAATTGATTTTATTAAACATTGATATAGCAATTGTTGTTGTCTTTTTTCATAAATAAATTTTGCATCGGAGCAAACTAAAAAGGTTGTACGAGACAAGCAAATTAAAACATTATCTGTAGAGGATGTATTTTTACAGTTGCGAAGAAGAAGATGGCCAACAATCTTTGCTTTTAAGATCTGTACATGATGGTTTGAAAGTTGTACCCTTTAGATCATCTTTGCCTTTAGAGATATGTATGTTATGCTTTTCTAGTTGTACCTAGGGGTGAGCAGAGACCGAACCGAAAACCAAAAAACCAAAAAAACCAAACCGAACCAAATCAAAAACTGACAGTTTGCTTTTTTATTTACGAAAAACCGAAACTATTGGTTCGGTTTTTGGTTTTCACCTCAAAAACCGACCATAAAAACCGAACCGAACCGAAGTCTTTATATTATATATATATATATATATATATATATATATATATATATATATATATATATATATATATATATTACTTTATATTTATATAAAAGTTATATATTTAAAATGTTCAGCTCAATAAATAAAACATATGAATATACTTGGTAATATGAAGCGTTTCGTTTTTATATTCGAAATACTCACTTATTAGTTATTACTACATTTGTAAGGCTATTAGTTACATATCTTATATTGTATATTGTATATTTTCGACATTGATTCATTGTTAGTAGTTTTCCTAATATAAAAGTCTAAGTTTAAGTTCATTCTTAACATAAATACGTATATAGAATGTATATTTTATCCAATTTATTCGATAAAAATGCCGAAATGGATAAACCGAAAAACCGAACCGAAAAAACCGAATAAAAACCGAAGCCGAACAAAACCGAAACCAAAAAAACTGAACGGTTATGGTTTTTGATTTTCCAAAAACCGAACTTACGGTTCGGTTTTAGCCAAAAACCGAACCAAACCGACCCATGCACACCCCTAGTTGTACCCTTTAAAATATATTATTTTTTCCTTTTCATTTATGTTAATTATTCTTTTGAGGTTCTAGCTAATCTTGTTAATCATGTGCAGTCATAACAAAGCAGCGTTCTTAAAGATTAGATACCTTGTGTCTTATTTTCCATTCCTCTGTTTTGGTTAATTTTATAAATTGTTATATGCAAATTTTAGAGCTAAAGGTTAATATGGTAATTTTCCATCATTCAAATGTGTTCATTCAAACTACTTATCAAATAGTTTATTTTCGGTTCTGGATTAATAACCAAATGTTGAGCCATTAATGAAAATCTTAATTTACCATTCAAAGTTTTAGACGTGGGCTTGACGAACCCATTCAAAGACAGATTTACACAATGATCAAGATAACATATAGTAATAGGTGTTCAGTTAAAAATTACCAAAATCATTATAGAATGATCTTAAAATATTCCGACTAAATCACAAGACCAAATTTGTAACACCCAGTTATCGGGTCTGGTAGTATTTTAATATTTTCTGACGGTGAGTTATTATTTAATGTGTCAGAAAATGGTTTCCTTTGTTATTTGAAAATAAATGAGGAAAAGAGTTGAATAATTTATTGTGACTAATAAATTATTGATTGTTTTAAATTAACTCAGTTGACGGTAAAATAAAATAATGTTTCCCCGCAAATGGTTTTTAAGTTCCAGACAATGATAAGTACGGGGAATGAAATTTAAACAATTCTAGTACACTTCTAAATGTTAAGTCGGTTGTTTAATTCCTACCTTATACATACATACGTATGTATTATGCATACATACATGAAAAAATCATAAATCAAAACAGGAAGAAAAACATATGAGCTAGGGTTTGATTCAAAATCAATTGTAAGAATGAAATTGAAGATTCTAAACACGAATTCAAGCTTCTATCATCATTATAATCAAGGTATGATCTTGTGTTCTTTCTCTAATTGACCTAGAAATGATTTCTTATATGGGTTTTGATGGGTTATTGATTATAATCCGAATTTGAGGTTTGAAATTGTTAAATTGATGTTAATTTAGCTTAATTATGGTGATAGTTAACATTAATTAAGCTAAGGGTTTTGAATTTGATTTGGTGTTCATGAGAAATGGATGATTATGATGAGTTCATGGGGTTTTTGATGGATTAATGGTTTTAATCCGAAATTAAGGTTTGATGTTAGTTAAAATAGTGTTAAGAAGTGTAACTAAGATGGTTAGTAACTTTAACCTAACTTAGAAGTGGATTGATTAAGTTGTAAAGTTTATGATCAAAATGGGTTTGATCATATGATGATGCTTTGATGTTAATACACTATAATTAGTGATTATAAAAGTTGTTGGAATGTTATTAGGAAGAATTGAAGTATTGAATCAAGTGTTTGATTATGAGAATTAACTATACTTATGATAATAATGGTGATAATATCATGTTAAGAAGCTATGATTAAAGTAATCATGTGATTAAAGGGATTAAGATGGATGAATGTAATAAGATGATCATATGATCATCAAGTTGATTAGTTATAATTAAAGTAGCTTAACATGATGGTGTGATTCTAATGATTATTCATAATCTTGAAATAATGAATGTTGAATTAATACAAGTTAGTGATAAGTTGATTGATGTAATTACAATTGTATAATGTATATCATTATTGAGACAATTGTCAAGTGATTAACTTGTGTTATTCCAATGTATTCTCAGATGTGGAGCAAGGCTCAGTGACATTAGACTACTGAGTGGATGACTGAGGTATTCGGTGAGTGGATCTGTAACCTCAGTGTGATTTAGTTGTAATGATTTGGTTACAACAAGTAATTATAGTATTACTTTGATATAATGTTTTCGTTTGTAGATAACTTGCCATGTTAGTTTGGTTGTTTGCTTACTTGGCTGTTTGAGCTAGTATGTAAGATTCTGAGGTCAACTTGAAATGATGGTTGGACTTGATTGTTATTATAGACGACAGGAAATCTTGGAACTTGAAATGTTGGTTCAGAGATTTAGGTCGTGTGTGATTAACAACAGGTTATCGGTAATTCTGTATAGGCCAATACAGATGATTGATAAGTGTTCTTTGAGTACCAAACCGGTATAAAGGTATCTCAAGAACCACCGATCCTTATTGATGATTGATTGATTGATTGATTGATTGTTTATTGTTATTTGATGTAAACAGATTGTTGTGCTAAGTTGGACTGTAGATTATAGTTTCATTCACTTAGCGTTATGCTAACCCCACCACAGTTCTTCCTGCAGGTTATAAGTGATGGGACATATTGGGCGGGGCAGGAAGTGTTTGAAATTGATGGAATGTTTGACAGGCTGTTACTCTGATGTTGGTTTAATAACCGAAGAAATGTTTTAAATTATATAACACCTAGTTGTTGAAATGTCATGTATTTAGTTTGGAAAAAGTTTATCTACATTAAAGGGTAATGTAAAGCATGGTTACATGTGTGAAATATACGCTTCCGAATCACAATTATTATTATAATTGTTTTAGTAAATGAGGGGTGTTATAAAATCAATACAACAACATTAATCAAAACAACAAAAATAATTTCAGGTTCATAAGAATACTAATCGATTACGTGGTGTATAATAATAAATATAAATGAAAGACATACATACATACATACATATATATATATATATATATATATATATATATATTATCATAGATATATATTATAAGTATATATTTCGGGGCGGGGCGGAGCGAGGGTGATAGTACCCGTTCCCTAATCGGAACCCCATTAGAATCCCCATTTTGTGCCCCAAAATCCGAAATGTCGTCCCCAACCCGATCCGAAAAGTGCGGGATTCGAGGATCCTCATCGGATACGGGTCTTTTTGCCATCCCTAGATATGAAACTTCCTTATAGCTTTTAAGTACAAAATTAAATTTACCTAGTAAACTTTGAATTTTTGTCTAGAATTGTCGGTTGACAGTTTGTACTTTATATTTATCGACCTACTCATTGTATAGTAATTTATTTATATGACATTTAAAACAAATTCATCAAAATATTATTTGACGCGCCATAAGTCAATATTAAGGTTTTGTTATTAAAAAATGAACTTTTACAAATATATGTATGAAAAGTAAAGTTAAACAAGGTAAATTGTTAACTTATATCAACAATGTAAAGCAAAATTAAATAAATTTATGCTCATTTTGGTGAGTATCATCTAGCAAAATAAATTGGTGAGTATGACACCAATTTTAGATTACATAATAATGGGGTGTATCATCTATGCTCATTTTGTAAATAAATTTATATGACATCTAACTTAGCAAACAAAGTCATATATATTATAAGTATATATTTCGGGGCGGGGCGGAGCGGGGGTGATAGTACCCGTTCCCCAATCGGAACCCCATTAGAATCCCCATTTTGTGCCCCAAAATCCGAAATGTCGTCCCCAACCCGATCCGAAAAGTGCGGGATTCGAGGATCCTCATCGGATACGGGTCTTTTTGCCATCCCTAGATATGAGACTTCCTTATAGCTTTTAAGTACAAAATTAAATTTACCTAGTAAACTTTGAATTTTTGTCTAGAATTGTTGGTTGACAGTTTGTACTTTATATTTATCGACCTACTCATTGTATAGTAATTTATTCATATGACATTTAAAACAAATTCATCAAAATATTATTTGACGCGCCATAAGTCAATATTAAGGTTTTGTTATTAAAAAATGAACTTTTACAAATATATGTATGAAAAGTAAAGTTAAACAAGGTAAATTGTTAACTTATATCAACAATGTAAAGCAAAATTAAATAAATTGAAAATAAATTTATGCTCATTTTGGTGAGTATCATCTAGCAAAATAAATTGGTGAGTATGACACCAATTTTAGATTACATAATAATGGGGTGTATCATCTATGCTCATTTTGTAAATAAATTTATATGACATCTAACTTAGCAAACAAAGTCATATATATTCAATGACAAAATTTTCATATGTTACGAGTTTTTGGATTTTAACATAATTGTTAATGAAAATACGAAAAATATGTTAGAAATTTTAATAAGTTAGATTTGGCACCCCAAAAAAAAAGACACTCAAGTACCACCACACTAGAACAGTAGAACCTCCTTATTTCTAGCCCTAATTTTAATTTTAAACCCTAGGTGGTTGGGGTTTAACAGCCGTAGGGACAACAATTACCCCCAAATAAAGAACAGATAAACAAAATCAAACCCTAGGTCCATTTGAACATACACCCATATTCGTATTCATATTCACATCCATATTTCAACCACCCAATTTCCCTAAATACGGTCTTCAATTAACCACGTTCACGCATCAAATCATGCCACCATTACATTTTATCGATACCCAAAAACGATTCTTCATCAATACAATCAGCTCATGAATGAATTCTCAATCTTTCATCAAGAAATGGTAAAACCCCTAAAACCCAAATCTTTTTTTCATCTTAGAAGACACTACCCGTTATGGGGTTCTCACACATTTCTCAAATTCTCATCAAGTTCCAATCTTTATGATGTGGGTGACAAGTATAGTCGCCCTAATTTGGTAAAAAATATATCAAATATGTTACATGATCCTTGTTGGTTTCAAAACAAAGAACTTAAGCATGTTAGTCATAAACTTCAGCCTAATCATGTTGCTAGACTTCTGGGTTATCATGAGGATATAGATACAGTTGTTAGATTCTTTTATTGGCTTTCAAAAAATTGTTCTTATAAGCATGATATGAGTTGTTATCAGGCAATGTTAAGCCGGTTAGTTAGAGAAAACCGGTTAAATGACACGGATCAGATTAGGGTGTTGATGGTGAAAGAGTGTAAAAGTGAGGAGGAGATTAAAAAGGTTGTCGGTTATTGGAATGAGCTTAGAAGTAAAGGGGTTGGGTATAGTTTGTATAGTTGTAACACACTGTTGATTCGAATGGGAAAGTTTGAAATGATTGAAGCTGCTAGAGACCTGTTTATGCAGATGGTGAGTTGTGGGATTCGACTGACTTTGTTGACGTTTAATACTATGATTAATATGTTGTGTAAAAAGGGAAAAGTTGAAGAGGCGGAATCGTTTTTGGGTCAGATGGGCGAGTATGATTTGTATCCAGATGCCTTCACTTTTAGTTCTATGGTTCTTGGACATTGTAGAAATAGGGATTTAGAATCTGCGTTTAGGGTGTTTGATGAGATGGTGAAGAAAGGGTGTAGTCCAAATTCAGGAACGTATACTAATCTTATAAATGGATTGTGTAATGTGGGTCGGGTTGATGAGGCATTGGACATGTTAAACGAAATGATGGAGAAAAACATTGAACCCACTGTTTATACGTTTACGGTCCCGATTTCATCATTATGTGCACGTGGTCTCGTGAAAAAGGCTATTGATCTTGTGGTTTTAATGAGGAAAATAGGTTGTCTGCCAAATGTGCAAAACTACACGGCTCTTATAAGTGGGCTGTTCCGTACAGGACAACCGGAAGTAGCGGTTGGATTTTATCATAAGATGTTGAAAGGTGGTTTGACTCCCAACACAGTTATTTATAATGCATTGATATATGAATTAGGCGGGATTAGGAGGTTTGAAGATGCCTTTATGATTTTTGATTGGATGGAGGGACAACATGGTAATTTGTCAAATACCGAAACCTACAATGAAATCATTAGTATTTTGTGCTTGATGAGAAACTTCCAGAAGGGTATGGTTCTCTTGAGCAAGATGACCAAAATAGGCCCTTTGCCGACGGTTGTTTCATACAACACGTTAATTATAGGATTTATCAAACAAACGGATATAAATAATGCAATGAGACTATTGAGTTTGATGAAGGCAAATGGATGCCAACCAGATGAGTGGACTTATGCTGAACTCATTTCAGGGTTGTGTAAAACAGGGGATCTTTATGGAGCCTCAAAATTTTTCAATGAAATGGTTGATTTAGGGTTATTACCGAATAAGGTCCATTATACCACTTTAATAGACGGTTATTGTAAACAAGGGGAGGCAGAAGCTGCCCGTGTGTTACTTGAGAAAATGGAAACAAATGGTTGCAGGGCCGAGACTGAAACTTACAATGCAATCATATCGTGTTTGTCAAAAAAGAATGAATTAACTGAAGCACAAAAAGTATGTGAGAAAATGGTAGAGAATGACGTGACTCCAAATGTGATTACGTATACAGCATTAATTGATGGGCTGTGTCGAAATGGAAGTGTTCATCTTGCATTCAAGATTATTGATAAAATGACGAAGAAGAATTGCATGCCAAATTTGCTAACGTATAGCTCACTAATTTATGGGTTATGTTTGGAAGGCCGGGTGGATGAAGCAGAGATATTACTTGAAGAAATGGAGGAAAAAGGAATCACTCCTGATCATGTGACATATACTTCATTAATCAATGGATATGTATCACTAAATTGTGTGGATCAAGCATTTTTACTTCTGAAGAAGATGGTTGATAGGGGATGCAAACCCAACTATCGAACTTATCGAGTCTTGATGAAAGCGTTAGAAAATGAATGCAGGCTACGTTTTGAAAGAGCCGCAGGTCAACATGAAGGTGCTGTTGACTTTTGCAGTTCGGATGAGAAAGAGTTGAGTTTTATTGATCTTATAGTTAGAATGTCGGAACACGGGTGTGAACCAACCGTTGACACTTACGGTATCATAATTGTTGGTTTGTGTAAAGAAGGCAAGAGTACAGAGGCGGTCCAGTTGTATAACAACATGGAAGAAAAAGCCATAAATCCCAATCGAAATATATACGATTCTCTTATAGTCACTCACTGTAATAACTTGAAAGTGGAAACCGCTTTAGAATTTTTTAATTTGATGATAATGAAAGGGTTTGAACCTCGAGTTGAATCATATAAAGCACTTATTTGTGCTCTGTGCAAAAAAGAGCAAATGAGTAAAGCTCATGAGTTATTTGAGAACATGCTAGATCGACAGTGTGATGCAGATGAGATTATATGGACAGTCTTGATAGATGGGCTTCTCAAGGAAGCTGAGGTGGATACATGCGTACAATTCATACATATAATGGAATCGAAAAACAGAATTCCTAACTCTCAGACATATGTAATATTGGCAAAAGAATTGTCGGCAGCCGATGTGAGTTGTGATATTAGTGGGGTTGTTGATAAATTGAAAATTTCCAGAAGGAATACAACTGTCTAAAGTTACTCCAATTGAACGGTGGCCGTTATTATAAAGCATGCTGGCTACGTTGACGTTCTTGCCGTTCTTGCCGTTCTTGCTGTTCTGTAAATAAATCTGAGCTGCAACCTCTTTCTGCAGAATGAATTTTTGGGCGGTGAGCAGAAGATACTCTGTTTATGTAAGTTTGAATTTTGATTTATTGTCATATCTAGAGGTGGCATTGTCGGCCCGACTACTAATGGGTTGAGTTGGGTTGTATACTATCTCAAACTGGTCAAATGGGTCGAATAAAAATATTAGCTAAAAGGGGAATGGGTCGAACGGTGCTCAAAGCCTATTTTATAATACACACAACCTTCTATATTGATACTTTTCAAAGATCCACGTTAATGTAAATTGTATGGAGTAATAGTATTATCGTTGTAATCATAGTTTACACATTAGTTTATTAAAAAATTACAAAAAATAAACAAATATTGTTTATTTGTCAGGCCAGACTGGCGATGAGGAATCGTACTAAAAATGACTTTTCTACCCAAACCCCTTTTGACCCATTACCTGACCCACTCACCTTGCTGCCTCTATTTGCACCTTCACTTTCTGAGACTTATTCTAAAAGAGGGGAACCTAATCAGGTGGTCAAATATGATACAGAACTCCATGGTCGAAACCCACCGACTTAGCAACATCTATTATTGGAAAGATGTGATAGTAGGACCTACGGCTTAAACGTGATCAGTTTCAGGTAATTACCGAAGTTATTGCTTTCATGAAATTTATATTCTCATCCTCTTTATGAATTCTGAAGGAAATCTGTATATTATGCTTCTTTTAACTTTTGTTCTGACATAATTAGTGTAACATATAAAATCATGGTTGAAATATACTCGAACGCAATGGCCGTAAATATTGCAACTGACTATAAGACAATTTGTATATTATACCCTTCAGTAATTGAACCTAGGAATCTTGTAAACCAAAAGTAATTAGCTTCAACTATTTGTGATGATCACCGCGGGCTAAACGCCTACTTTAGTTGAAGTATTGCTAAATATGAATGCTGCAAGTTATTTGGAAGGAGATATTAGATTATTACTCCGTATTGAATAAATTCCTCAAATCTTACAAATTTATATTTGAGGAAACTTCAGCAATTAATAAATTATGTGAATCAAGTTGTAAAACCAAAAACTAATCATCTTAATACTGGTAAGGTGCAAGGGAACACTTATTAACGAATGTTCTGAAGAAATTTGTTGCAGACCTTTTGTGTTATCACTTATCAGGGACAACTTCAAGTTGATGACATAGTTATTTGTGGACCTTTTACATTTTTACATAAAAAGAGGATGTTTTGAAGTTCATACTTCATAACAAATAGAAAAGTACCGGTGTTAGCTAACTTTCACCGATTTCATCAGCCTTTTTCTGTCATTTATGCAGGATTCACATATTTGATAGCGTAGAAGACATGAAGGCGTGTATGTATCATAGCAAACTCATGGTTTCATTTTTGCTGCAAGAGGATGTCTTATTAACTAGGCGACACAAGTGTCCCAGTCTTTTGCCTCTGTAAATACACATTCTGCACAATGATTGATCTGGATACATTGGCTAGTTCATTTCTGGAAGCAGTTACAATACATAGTAGATTGAGGAGTTTTTACTAATAGTTTAAAGTAGATTTTTATTTTTATCATTCAATGATCATGAATCATTTTAGTAGATAGATTAGTTCATATACCCCGAGGCTCAAAAAGATTGGGCAATTGCTTACGCCTGCAATTTTGAACATTCATCAGATGATATGTAGCTCTTTTGACTTTTTAGGTCAAACATAGTCCTTTTTTGAGAATATATCAGTTTGGTTGCAAATTTGGCACGAAAGTTTCCCATGTTGTACCATGTTGTCAAGTTTCTTGTTTAATCCCGGAGATTTGAATACGTTACATCACCACGCAAGTTGAAACTAAAATTAGTACATTTGATAGAACAAACAATAAGTGACTGGTACAAAAGCTTTGATCACACTTTGGGCAATTCGAACAACGAACAATGCTATTTCCAACAAGACAGGTTCATGTTGGGATCGGTTGACTAATAAGATTTTACAAAAAGAAGTTGCATATTGGATGTTGATGTTGGATTATGCCATACACATTATTAATAGTTCAATAGTCAATTTCATGTGTGTAGATTAATTGATCTTTAAAAAAGTAACTTCTTTTAAAAAAAACATCATGTTATTAACCCGAAGACGAATTTGTTTTGTAATTATATTTCAAAACTCAACGTGCGAGTTTATGTGATTTATATATCATAATTTTTCCATGTCATTAGTTATGCTCTACCATGTTGTAGAGTACAATACCGGTAATGAATAAAAACTTTTTATTTGTTGTCATTTTTTTGTTTTTTCTTTTTCCTTTCAATTATTATAAATAAAAAAAATACTCTTTAATATAAGATTTAAAAAATAAAAATAAAAGGTCACATCTACAAAGAGGTCGTATATCTCCAGAAGCTTCCATAAACCCCCTATTTCAAACCCTACCAAAACCCTTGCTCACAATCACCTCCGCAGTCCCTGATTAAAAAATAAGAATTTTTCATTAATCACTCTCGTTTCTACCATCCAGTATGCACCGGCTATCAAGGCGTTCCGTCAACTCTCTCCTCCGTTACGGCGCCCATCGCCGCCGTGATGCCGTTGCCGCTGTTTCCGTCGGTTCTCCCAATCTTAACGAAATGGTATAAATTTTCACTTTTTCTTAATATATTTTACATTTTCGGCTACTTGTAAGTTTGTGTATGTATTGTTGTTAGGTTTATAGTTTTTAAGATGTATAGCATTTTTCTTGCTCATCAAGTATTGTTTATTAGGGCTACGAAAATTGTAACAGGTATGCCTGAAGATATGTCTGAAATCGCATTACATTTGGACTTTGATGATTAATGTTAACACGCTGTTTAAAAAAATGTATAATTGGTATCTAGCGACTGCATCGTATTGCAAATTTTAATACTGGCTTAATTTATCATTAAAGTTCATATCGATTTATTATTCAAGATGTATTGGGTTGCATGGCAAGAAAACCCAAAACTTGTATTGTCTTTTGGTTTTTTTTTTGTCTTTCTATCCTTTTTATATAAACTACTTGTGACAAGGATGTTTCTGTTATTTATTAGTTGTTTGCTATGTTCGAAAAAGTAGTTTCTTGATATGTGATTCGACAAGTTGTGGTTGGTTTAAGTTTTAGTGTTCTCCGAGGGGATGCTCGGTATGAATTCAGCCTTTATGGCCTCTCTTGTAGTTCTAAGGATTCCTTTAGCATCGTACATGTGGTTATTGGAGTAGTTGAAAGGTTGTGAAGTTGCTCATGTTAGCAGTGAAAATACACATGTAGTAATGTTGTCTTTTACAGATGAATTTCATGGTGATGTTTTTGCTAATCAGCTTAGGGCATCCGTTGGCTCAAAGTAATTATCGTTTGTCTTGATTATACTTGACATGAACAGGGTGGAGAGAGGGATGCTAGTGGCAGATGGTATTCAGTTCTAACAACTGCAAAATGCAGTGGTCCTGCTTCCACAAAGCCTTTGAAATTGGGAAACATGATTCCTTCAGGGAAAAGGTATGAGTCAACTGCTTCGGATTTTCAGGCTACTGATGCACCTGTGGAGAAGTATGAGTATCAAGCCGAGGTGTGCAATTAGAGGCTTTTGCCTTCACTCTCTGTTTTAGTATTGAGCTTTGAGTTTGTTTTGCTTTCATAGTGAATCACTATGATGATGTTTATTTGTTGCTGTAGGTAAGTCGGCTTATGGACCTCATTGTTAACAGTCTATACAGCAACAAAGAGGTGTTCCTTCGTGAACTTATTAGGCAAGTTTGAAACTTCTTTAGCAAATATCAAATGTAGTTGCTTTTTTAGTTCAAGTTTAGTACTGATTATAAAGTTCAATAACTGAATCAAGATTTGAAATTAGTTAGGTAGTGTGCAAGAAGTTGGCATCATGCATATACTTATCTAATATCATACTAGATATGTGGTACAAGTATTATGAAAGAATCTTTTGTACAACCATTCTGAGTGTTAATCTTTATGTTATGGGTGGTAATGTGTACCCCACCAGGTTTATTCATACACCAGGGATGCCACTAAGTTGGTAGTTTTGGCCATTTTACACTTACCAATTACGTTGTCTGTGTTTATTTTTATCTTGGGTAAAATAGTCAAAAGCCACTATTTGATGATGCATGGCTAACAGTGTTAGTAATACAAGACATAAGGTACAACAAGTTTCTTGTACAATCACTTGTTAGTGTGTGTTTTCAGTAAGTATGAATTGTGACGTGCCTGGTTAGTGTTACTGAGTTGGCGATATAGGATAATGTCTGGTGGCAAATGTATGAACATAAGTCACGGTTATACATGGAAAACTAGAGATCTATGAATTTTTAGTGCATGCTTGTTGATTTGTAATCTGGATATTCTAACAATGGTCACTTAGCTAGAACACTTATATATTTCAGCAATGCAAGTGATGCCTTGGACAAGCTGCGATTCCTAAGTGTTACTGAGCCACAACTTTTGGAGGGTGCTCCTGAACTTGACATACGCATTCAAACTGATCAAGACAATGGAATAATTACTCTCACGTAAGATTTCAGCTGCTAAGCATTTTTGTTAACTGTTAACATGAAAATGTCCTGACGTGAATGTGTTATTCAGGGACTCTGGTATTGGTATGACCCACCAAGAACTTGTTGATTCTCTAGGGACAATTGCTCACAGTGGAACTGCAAAGTTCTTAAAAGCTTTAAAGGTCCTACTGCTGTTACTATTCATAAATATATTTGATTTGATCAATTCCGTTTCTTTACCGCATAAGCTTTTATTATTAGTGACTTATTATAGGATTGGAGGATTGGAAAATTAAGGACGACTTACTAATGCAAACCTTTATATTAAACAGGAGAGCAAAGACGCTGGTTTAGACAGCAATTTGATTGGTCAGTTTGGTGTTGGGTTTTATTCTGCATTTCTGGTTGCAGATAAGGTATGTTTACTTGCTAACCTTTGAGGGGCTTCCTCTTCAAGTTCTCTTATTTTGTTAATGATCTTAAGTTTGTCTCATTTAATATGTCATAAACAGGTTGTGGTCTCGACAAAGAGTCCCAAGTCTGATAAGCAATATGTTTGGGAAGGAGAGGCCAATTCTAGCTCTTACATTGTCCGAGAGGAGACTGATCCTGAGAAATTTATTCCTAGAGGAACTTCCATCAAATTGCATCTCAAGGTCTATATGAAAACCATGTTATCTTTTGCTATTGATTTCTTATCTTCAGACTCAATAACAATACCAATCTGTGCTTTGTTTGTCTGCAGCGTGATGATAAAGCTTTTGCTCATCCGGAGAGAATTGAGAGACTCGTTAAAAATTATTCACAATTTGTTTCATTTCCAATCTACACATGGCAAGAAAAAGGCTACACAAAAGAGGTAATTCTGAACTTTGCGGACTTTTGTATGATGCAATGTTCCCATATTATCTATGTGGATGAAAGTCATGTTTGGGTGTCAACTTTTTTGGCTTCACTCAGTAGTGTTTCTTTTAAAATAGGTTGAAGTTGATGAGGATCCAGCTGAGGCCAAGAAGGATGAGGCTGATGATGGCGTTGAGGTGATAGACTATTCTTTACTAAATTTGAGTTCATGCTGCGCAAGATACAAGATCAAATTACCAGAGCTCAGTCAATTTTATTATTATTAATTCTTTTGTTGCTACAGAAAAAGAAGAAAACAAAAAAAATTGTTGAGAAATACTGGGATTGGGAACTCACCAATGAGACTCAGCCTATATGGGTAAGTTGATTGTCTTAATGTTGTGTTGATATGAATATTGTGCGACTTGTTTAGTGAAGATTTATCTTAAAATCTTCCGACTTTTGCAGCTTCGGAACCCTAAGGAAGTTACAACAGAAGAATATAATGAATTCTACAAGAAGGCATTTAATGAGTACTTAGAACCTTTAGCATCTTCGCACTTCACAACGGAGGTGAAATGCACTATCTTTGTCTCCTATGTTTGTCAGTTTGTTTGAAACTTTAGTTACTCTTTCTGTTAATAAATTTTTTCACATTTAGGGTCCCATTTCCTGTGTTTCTGTCGGGTTTTTTGAAAGCTTAGTTCCTGTTTTGTTAAAAAGTTTACTCAAATTTAGGGTCCTGTCCCCTATATAATCTTTTTATGATTTGAATGTGAACAGTTTTAACTGTTGGTCCCATGTGACTGAGAAATGAAGGTAGAACCTTATCATTTGTTGAATTGATGCAAAGTGCCTATCTGCCTTCCAAGTTCCAACTCACTGTGCTGGGAAACGTGGCTGTTGACATATAATTCATATATATTGTGTTGAGCTTGCAGTAGAAATAATATTTTGAGTTTTGACAATTTCATCAATTTGCAGGGAGAGGTTGAATTCAGATCAATTCTCTATGTCCCTGCAATTACTCCGATGGGGAAGGAAGACATTGTTAATCCAAAAACCAAGAATATAAGGCTCTACGTTAAACGTGTCTTCATTTCTGATGATTTCGATGGAGAACTGGTAAATTCAATCTTTATGTATTCTTTTAGAGAAATTTTAGAACTTTTGGAATGGTCAACTGAAATATTATTATTTTCTATATTTGGTGTAGTTCCCACGATACCTAAGCTTTGTAAAAGGTGTTGTTGACTCTAACGACCTTCCCTTGAATGTATCACGTGAAATTCTCCAAGAAAGCCGCGTTGTAAGTAAAATCTGGCATTCTTCTTGATCAACTCAAATTGTTTGAATATAAAGTGGATATGACTTCTAGCTTTTGTATCTGAAAGGTTCGGATAATGAGGAAACGCTTGGTGCGGAAGGCATTTGACATGATTCTTGGCATATCCATGAGTGAGAACCGAGAGGTAAGCTACTCTATCATTGTCGTTAACATTCATTGTAATTCATATAAGAATTATTTTGTTCTTTTATTACCAGCTGAATTTCTATCCCTTTTTAGGACTATGAGAAATTCTGGGAGAACTTTGGGAAGCATTTGAAGTTGGGATGCATTGAAGATCGTGAAAATCACAAGCGTCTTGCCCCGTTGCTACGCTTTTTCTCCTCACAGAGTGAAGAAGAGATGATCAGCTTGGATGAATATGTTGAAAACATGAAACCTGACCAAAAGGATATCTATTACATTGCTGCTGATAGTGTCACAAGTGCAAAGAACACTCCTTTCTTGGAGAGACTATATGAGAAGGATCTTGAAGTAAGTTAACTTGTTGTTGGTATATGTGTCTACATCTATTACTGTGTACGTTGTGTAATGGGGACTGCTACGTAAACATTTCTGGGCTTTTCTGCAGGTACTCTTCCTTGTTGATCCCATTGATGAAGTTGCTGTCACAAATCTCAAATCGTACAAGGAAAAGAACTTTGTTGACATCAGCAAGGAAGACTTGGATATGGGTTAGTCCTCAGACTTGAAAACCAAAACAACACTCTCTATTCATCGCTAGTTCTGTTTTCCAAATGAAGTTTTACTAGCTATTGTTTTGGTTTGCTACAAATTTTATTTTCTTTTTTTCAAATGTTTAGGTGACAAGAACGAGGAGAAGGAAAAAGAGATGAAGCAGGAATTTGGACATGTTTGTGAGTGGATGAAGAAACGATTGGGTGATAAGGTTGCTAGCGTCCAAGTTTCAAATCGTCTAAAAACATCCCCTTGTGTTCTTGTATCTGGGAAATTCGGTTGGTCTGCAAACATGGAGAGGTAAAATCAAACTTCACAATACCTGCCTGAGATTTCGTGGTTTTGTTTTCTTAATCAAGATTTTGTTTTTTGTAAAACCCTCAGGCTGATGAAGGCCCAGACAGTTGGCGACTCTTCTAGTCTGGATTTCATGAGAAGCAGGAGAGTGTTTGAGATTAACCCTGAACATCCAATTATTCATACATTGAGTGTATGTTACTCTATTTATAAACAAATCTATTTTGGTTAGGAATGTGGTTACAAGTCTTTCTAATATTTTTCCTTCTATAAATGCATGATGCAGGCTGCCTGCAAGAGCAACAGTGATGATGAAGAGGCCTTGAGAGCTATTGATCTTCTGTATGACACTGCATTGATTTCTAGTGGTTTCACGGTAAGTGATCTGTACTAAATATAATTTTTTGCACGTTAAATCAAGCCTTGATGAATGGCTTTAGTATCTGTGTGGTCAAAAAGACGTCACAAAAATTCTATGCAGCATGACCCTGCAAAATCATGACAGGACCTAGAGTTGGTTTGATTATATCAAATAATCATGTTTGGTTTGATTTGATGCAGCCTGAGAGTCCATCACAACTCGGTGGGAAGATATATGAGATGATGAGCATGGCTTTGTCAAACAAATGGACGACTCAACAACCCACTTTTGACATGCACAGCTCGCAGATACAAGAGGCTGAGGTCGTTGCTGATCCCCAGCAAACTCTAGAAGCAGAGATAGTTGAGCCAGTTGAATCTGGTTCTCAGAAATAATTATAGCCAGTCGAAACCAGTTCTTTAGAATAATGTGCGCAGAGTCCTTCAAGAAGTGGTACTATTATTGTTTCTATTTTTAGCAGTTTGAAAGGGAAAGCTTACATGTATGTAGAGTGTCCTACTTACCTTACCAGAAGGAGCTGAGTCTTGGATTTTGATTAAATGTGAAATGAGCTAACAATTTCTTGAGGGTCTTGTGGTTGATTTAGATTGGGAAATCAAGGTTCTCCTTTTTGGTTCAATATCAATTGCAATATTGGAATTTTCCTTCAGCACTGGGTCGTTTTAGATAGCCAACACTTTTCTCAAAAAATAAAAATAAATAAATGTGCATGATTGAAATCGATGCAAATCACAAGAATCAACTTAAGCGGAGAATGTCAAAAACCCACAACGTTCAGTTACATTGTGATTATGGGATTTCTTTCCTACACATCAACTACATTTTTATTCTTTCATATGGATATATCAAAAATTGCCATCTATAAGCTTGCACATGTTGACATATAATTGTTTTGATTTGAGAGTTGTTTGGATGTGCGTTTTTAAAGTAGTTATTGGCGCATTTATAATCGTAATCCAACCATCTTAGATACAATAAACCAGATGAATAGTTATTGGCGTATTTATAATCATAATCCAACCATCTTAGATACAATAAACCAGAGATCGTTTGGACGTACATTACCTTCTTCAAATGATCTTGACGCTACCAAATTGATCGTGTTCAATTAGAATCAAAATCACTTTGTCACAACTTGAAGTTGAAATATTACATTTTTAACCAGAAAATACATACGCATTATAACTTATATAAACCTAAGTAGAAATACAGGAGAAGCAAGCAATGCAGCTGTACGAACTAAAAGGTAAAGAGAGTGAGATACTGTGTGCTCAATCTACCTCCTTTCACAATTATGCAATGATATACCTTTGATACTACTGTATGTATAGTTATAATAATATATATGGTTATGAGCAAATTATGAAAATGTACACACGAACTTACCAGATCTTGTACAAAGCAAAGCGAAATATGAAGATATATAAAGTTAATACATTCTTGAAACATATAATAAAGATAATTAACTAATCTAAGTCTTAACCGAGTATGACTAGTCTCGAATCAAACTAGCAATGTCTATCCACTCTAGATTGTGGGATTTAAGAGTACAACCAAACAACAAATTTGAGTGTCGAATTACTCAAGGTCGACTACAATCACTCGATAAGACGTGTATAAGTCACTGAAGCGGGAGACTATTTTCACTCATTCCTGCAATGTGAATACTTGAGAGTACAGCCCTTTAATGCATCAGGGGTATAAAAGTAATTAGCACATCTCAAAGGTAAATTAGTTCAGAAGAAGTAATTAGTACATGTGTTCTCAACCAACATTTAAGCCATTTTAAAACGGAATTTGACTTCCAGCCGCCAGGATCACCTTAGGATCCCTTCCGGTACCAGCTACCTAAATTCTCACCAATTGTGTTTGGATCTATACACTATCAATCTCACAAACTTGTCAAAGTAAATGACTAAATTGCCCTTCTTCCCTACTTGTAGCTTCAACTTTCTTTTCGTCTTCATCAGCATCCGCCTGAAGAAGTTGTTCTGGTGTAGCAGCAGGGTCAAGATCCCAACATCCGTCAGGTAAGTTCAACGCTTGACCTTTTAGCAAGCAAGATGGAACCTGGTGCGAAAATCGAACCATTTCTTTTCTGGGAATTAATCGAACAGCACTCTTCATAGGGTTTCTTTGATACACAGTCTTATACCCTTCTAATTTGACCAAAGGTGTCACAGACACTCCATGTTTTTCAGAATAATCATCAAGAATCTCCACCATTTCATATTGTCGCCTCACTTTTTTCGATGTTTTCTTACTCCAATTTTCTGACCAGTTCCTATAAACAGCCCAAATGTCACCTCTTTTCGGATATATGTTAACAGAAGAAACTTTGCCAGCTTTCTCTCGTCCCAAAAGATGGGAAAAGATGTTGACTTGGTCAACAAAGTCGGAATGAGAAACCTTGAAACTTCCACATGATTTATTGATTCCAAATTCGGTGTCAGGTTTTGAGTTTAAGTAACTGATGTGAAGCTGAAACGGTTTCACAGAGATGACCTGGCGGACCAGACAATAAAGACGCGGCATCCCATCTTCTTCATCATATATAGCCCATACTTGTTGGGGCTTAAAGACTTCCTCGGACCTATCCATGTCAAAATCATGGAAATCAGGGTCAGGGACCGTTATTGCCATTGAATTACTTTTCTTGAGCGTCTTTGGAGTCTTTTCAGCCTTCAACGTGGAAGCTGATTTCATTTCTTTTAACTTGCAACGAATTACCGATCTAGCTTTGTCAATTAACAACTTTCTGGCATCAAATGCAGGGACGACTGAGTAGTACTGTCTGGTTGGAATGTCATTTCCACCATTTACATTATTTACTACCGAATCTGATTCAATTCTTACGCCGGTTTCCCCATTTTCCATCTTTCTTTTCTTAGGAGGCCTGCCCATCCTAGGAGCCGGGGTATCACCGGGGCCCACGTTCAATCTTGTCTGGTGCTTACCGTTAGCTTTAGATCTACGGACGTTAGCAGGTTTAGAAGGTACACTGTTGGGATCCATAGGGGAAGAACCAGGATAAGTATTCCACTGAAACGCAACCGTTCCTGCGTACTCGTATCCTTGTGAAGGATGAATAACCGAAGACCCGTCACCTGTAAAACACATCGATGAGCTTTGTACATAGGTGGTACCTGCATTAAATGTGTGGTTAGCATATCCATTTTCAGACGTATATGACCACGGTGCATAGGTCACTGGAGCTGCTCCTGTTTCAATCGCTTGAAAAACCCCTCGACAATTCTTGCACGATAGCTTCTTATTCACGTACTTTCTAAGATACTCATATTGAACACGACATGAGGTGCAAACAGTCCAAAAAGTGTCAAGCCTTGAAGAACTCTCCGCACCTGAAACACCAGAGGTACCATAACCCGCAACCGATGCGTGTTTATTTCTTTTAGCGTCATACAAGCTTCTTTTCACATTATCAGATAATACAGCCCATGCTTCAGAGACAAGCTTAAATGCCTCATCAGCTCCAATGGTTTTGTTTTTATCAGGGTGAAGAAGTACCGCCATCTTTTTGTAACGTTTTTTCAGCATTGACTTTTCTGCTGATGGATCCAATCCAAGAACTGAATAAAAATCAACTTCCCGATTCATATTTGTCGCTGTAGCTGCGTATATTTCAAACGTAGCCACCATTTGAGAAATACCCTCCAATTGAGGACACAATGCTTGTGCCCTCAAAGCAAACTGCTTTGCCCCTACAAAGTCTCGCATTCCAAATAACTTCTCTGCATTCTCTTTTGCTCTAAGAGCTTCTTCTACGTTTGAATCCATTTAAAACGTTCCGCCCTGCAAAAAAACTATAACCACTTAATAACACACAATATCATGCATAACACATTTTGTAAAGAAAAAATCAGCAACTTCAATAATCAAATCATAACTTAAGCCAATAATTACCAAATCAAGCTTACGATTATGAAATCTTAGATCACATCTTACTCATTCTCATGCTAATCAACAAAATAAACTTACATAACAAGGTAAATAAACCCTAATTACAAAACCCCCAAAAGTAATACGATTAGGTCAACAAGATTTCAATAATTAGTCAAATTGATAACAGAAACAGCTCAAATTACAAAACCCTAGCATAAACGAAACAATATGATCACCAAAACAGTAAGATCTAAGCTCCGATCAGCTAATAAAATTCAAAATTCATAAAACTGCGAAAACCCTAAAAAGGTACTAATATGTATCCATACATTATACATACGGTATATATACAACAAATTGAAGTATAACTTACTTAAATCTGCATGAAATAGCAGCTGAACAGCAACAAGATCCAAAATTTGTTAACGAATTTAAGAAGGTTAGCTTCAGATCTACGATCAAACGGAAGGAGCTTAACTTTTTGTAAAATTTTAGGAAAAGTGAAAAATAAAAATATAAAAACTTAACCTTTAAATAAATACATATATAATAAATATACGGAGTAATTAATTAATTATTTATTTATACTAAAATAAATATTAGGGTATTGGGTAGATAATTAATTAAGAACGCATAAAAAAAAAGTAAAATAAAAGCAAATTGTGCAAATTCCGGCGGTCGGCGGGAGGGATTGAATATTCCGACAAGACACCGATTAGTTACACTGTTTAAAATAGAAAAATAAAATTGTTGTAATGTAAAATACGTGAATTATACATTGTTTTAATTGTTATAGATCCAATGGGTTATCAAGTGTGTTACTTTTATATATAAAAAAAAAAACATTAAATTAAATTAAATAATTGATGTGTAAATATTTATATTTATAGTAATGATAACTAAAGCTATGGTTAGTACTTAATTTTTTATCTTACAAAAATACCAGTAAAATTCAGAATAAATATAATCGACCATTGGTAACTATTTTCTTATCTTGGTAATTATTTTCTAAGCTCTTACACAAACAATTAGTGAATTCGTGGAATAAATAAATAAATAATGCTAGTATGAGATTGCACTTTGGAGTAGTTATTTCTAAATTTTACTGGATTTTTTAAAAAAATATATAAATAAAAATGTAAACTTTATTGATAGACCTAAAAACTATTAGCGAATGATGAAACTACAAATTGAAATTTATTAATCTTTTAACCTTCAATTAGATGCATTTGCAACTTTTTACTACCAAATATTTAAATAGACAAAAAGTGTAACACTCCAGTTTTCAAGGTATTTCTTTAGTAAATAAAAAAATAAGTTTTTATAGTTCAGTTTTACAGTATTATTTGGTGTACAATAAAATATACATCTTTTTAATTTTAGATATCTAAATAGTGAGATATAATAGAAAACGCAAGTTAGTTGTCCAGTTCCAGACTGTGTAGTATAGAAATTAAAAGAATATAGATAATTCGTACGTGCTTATCCTCCAGTACTTTCTTATTTCACCCAGAACTTCAAAAATAAACAGAGAGAAATCGCAAGAGATCAAAAATCAAAGAAGAAATCAGTTTCAATCTTGAATTCAAGCTTCAAACTAGTGAAATCATCTTCTTCTATCCATATCTAATCTTTGTAAGTGAATTAATTTCTCCTAGAACCCTAGAACTTGGGTTTTATGGGGTTTTTGTAAATTAGTATGAATTAATCCGAAATTAAGGTTTGTAATTGATTAGTTAGTGTTAGTCTAGCATATAAATAATGATTAGAATCTTAATTTCGTATTACAAGTGATAGGTTGTGATTAGGGTTTATGGAAATTTTCATGAATCATGTGGTTTAGCTTAAAGAATAGTTTTGATATGTTAGTAGAATCAAGTAGTGATTAGAAAGTGGTTAAATTCATGATAAAGCTATGATTTTTAATCATGATAAGTAAATTAGTTAGTTTAGCTAAAGTGAAATTAGTAAACATCAAGTGGGGGAGAAAGAAATAAATGATTAGTAATTGAAAGTTGTAATTAGTTATTGATTTTGTGTTATGCATATTGTATTAGGTGCTCAAGAAGAATTGTTATTGTTTGATCATCTTATTTCAAGTTGTACTACAAATCAAGGTGAGTTTATGAATTGATTAGATCATGATCATGTAACTTGTTGTGATTAGCTTATGATTATATCATGATTATGATGAAAGCTTGTGATTAGAATGGTTAATGGTTATTAGCCATATTTGATTAGAATAGCTAACCAAGGTTAGCTTTGTTCGATTAGTGGTTAACTTATGTTATCCAAATATTGATTAGCTATGTGCACATATGACTAGAATTGTGAAAGTGAAGTTGCAAGAAAAGGGAAGTAGTTCTTTATTTTGTTCATTATTGCTTTATGTTAATAATGCATTGTATGGAGTAGTTTTCATATTCTCACTAAGCAAATTGCTTAATTAGTTTAGTTATGTTGTAGGTACAAGTGAAACGGAAGGGGTAAAGAAGTTGCGAAAGGGTAGAAGTGGAGTGCTAGCTTGTTGTAAGTTACACAAGCTTTCTCTTTAAATTATCGTTTTGGAACCTTGAAAGATCGCCCAAACAATGTTTTGACATGTTTTGGTTATGAAAGTAACGACTAGATCGATTATGTGTAATAGTGTAAAGTTGTGTAAGACTAGTAGATAATGTTTGAAAAGTGTTAAGTTATAAGTTGTAATAGAAGTGATATTTTGATTATGTACATATTGAAAGTTTTAACGAAAGTCAAATGATGTTATTAGTCAATTTGGAAGTGTGTTTAGCCATTGAATGGGTCAAATTAGCTCTTTTGGATCAGCGGGTCAAAATGGGTCCAAACGGGTACTAATAACGCTTATGAACAAATTTGAGTTAGATGAAGATTGGAAGCATGATGATTAGTCTTGCAAGTTTGTTTTGATAGTAGAAATGTGTGCTTAAAGTCTCAGCTCCTAAGTCTCTACGGTTTGAGACTTGGTATGTTAGAAAAATGTTGGAATTTAGCCGAAAATGACCCATAAGCCCAAATTCCGATAAAATGAGAAATTTGAGAAAGTGCGAAAATAGAAAGTTTTATTTTGACTATAGTAAAGTGCCTGCAAAGTTTCATGTTTTAACTCTTTGTCGTTTGAAAGATATGCGCGTTCAAAATTTGGAAAATGGTAAATAGTTTGAAAGTAAACTGCAGGTGTTGTAGACGCCAGAGTACCCGGCGGGTAGCCGGAGTACCCGGCGGGTAAACCAAAATCAGGAACAAGCCGGCGGCTTCTTAGGCCTAACTGGCGGCTTCTCAAGCCTTTAAACGGGGGTTTAGTTCTGTTACCACAAAAATTAATTCACCCGGCGGTTAATGGGGGAAACCCGGCGGCTAGACTTGGGTACCCGGCGGGTAACCCATATACCCGGCGGGTAGATGTTGTTTCCAGCAGATTTTCATTTTTAAGTTTTAAAAATAATACAAATTAATAGAATAGAATACAAACACGATAATACAGATAGTGGGACCAATAGAAATACATTTCAGTGTAAAAAAAAAAAAATGTTCAGATTTTCAGGGCGTTTCAAAAAGTACTAACAATTCATAAACATTTAGATTACTACCAAACACCTTTTAATTATCTGATTTAAATTAACAATAACTATAACTATGTTAATGTAAATTAGCAAACTTCTTTTATTTTGTGAAACACAAAATGAAACAAAACTTTATATCTTCTAACTCGTGGCTAAAAGCACTGAAATTATTATTTTAGTTGCTAGTAAAATAAAACGATGCTCATTTACGATGCAATATTTGTATCTTTTCCTTAAAATGTAAATAATAATTGTTTTGGTTACTATGTTTTAACTTAGTATATGCATGCAATAACATCGGTAGATAGTTGTAAAAGTACGGGTATCAAGTCCATTGGGAATTGAAACGTACATTTTACGCAACAGGCATTTCTATAATTTAATACTCGGTGAGAGTGTTATATGGAATCATATGATATGAACGACACATATAAAATAATTTGAGATTTTATTTTATAATCAACCGATTATAGTAACAAGTTAACTCATAAATTACCTCTGTTTTGGTCAAAAATTACCCAAGACAATTTAGTGATCAAATCTAGTTTGTGAGGTAGTGTATTTGTATTGATTTTCAAGATTGTTTAGTGTAAAATGCAAGTTTTTGATAGAAAGCCTAATATTTCAAAGTACAAATGTAAATCTTTGTTAAAAATGCAATTGAAAGCTTTATGAATAGCTAATTTGTAAGAAACAAGTGTTTGATAACAAAAATGAGTGTAAAAATCAAGTATAACCCATGATAATTCCGGGATAATACAGTTTATATGCTAAAAATGATGAATAAACTAAGTAATCGAATAAAAATGCAAGAACACAGAGATGTACGAGGAAAACCCTTGACTTATAATAGATCGCCGGCACAAAACCTCGGGAAGGATCAATCGATCCTTGCCTTATGTTTATCTTATTGAAATAAAACAAGTTACAAGCTAGAGAGCGCGATGATGATCGATTCTAAGTGTGAGTGTATGATGCGGAAATGTTTAAGTATTGTAGAGCAGTGAAATAGTGATGAACTGAGTAAAGAAAATATAGCCTAATCGATCATCTCGCCTCGTATATATACTACAAGTCTATAACTAATATTTCTGAAATATCCGGGATCATCTCCGAGATATGCTGGAGCGAACGTTCATATGACCAAGTGTAACACCCCGCAAATTTAAACGCGATTATTAACGTAATCACTTGCATCATTAGGCTAATTCCCTACTTGAGTGAATTCACAACACATTTTAGAGGTAAGTCTAGCAAAGCCCAACTAGTTAATACGCGTAGTGTTACGATTCATAAATTGTTATAATTATGTACGAAACAATTGGAACAAACGAAACAAAAATATACGACTGTTGGTGAACAAAATTATTTAATAAAATGAAATTATTAAATAACGTCGTAAATACTTTAATATTTTGTCAAAAATATTTACAACTCATTTTACAATGTAAAACGTCAACTCGTATAATTAAAATAAAACAAAGTTAAAAATCTTATAACTTAATTGAATTAATTTCATAAAAAGATCCTAATTAAAAATAAGATGAAATATATAATTAAAAATGTATTAGTTAAAATAATGTAACATTTAACGATCGGGTAAACAAACACGGAACGAAAACGCAGGAGATGAAAAGTGGAACAAAACCCACCTTCCACCTCATTTTCCTTTCATTTTCACTTCATCCTCACCAAACACACCCACAAATTCTCTCAAACACCCACACACTTAATTTTCGGAATCATCAAATCAACCCACAAAATCTACATTTTCGGAATCACCATCACGCAAGGAATAACATTAACAAAAGCCGTATCATCAAATTCTTCCTCATTTGGTCCCGATTCGCAATTGTAAGAATTTCCTAAAAACTTAGATTTACTCGTTTTTATGTTATATATTGGTGTAATATTGAACATACAACTTAGTTTTTACTATATAATGGAAGAAATCAAGGTTTTATGGCCGGAAAACGTGTTAAATTTTGGTTTTTGGTCGGAAAATCGCGACAGTCGTTGTTTATGGGCTGATGTTCATCTTTGCGACACAACCATTGTGTCGCATGTTGTGTCGCATAAACCGTGTTATGTCGCATTTTGTGTCGTAGCTTATGTCGTACGTTGTGTCGCACTCTTGTGTCGCAAACTTTATACGACACAACCCTTATGTCGCTATTGATTTAGCACCGATCGCTTATGCGACACAACCCTTGTGTCGCTAAGCTCTTGTGTCGCACTCTTATGCGACACAACCCTTGTGTCGCATACAAAACTATTGTGTCGCATAACTACAATTGTGTCGCATACTGTGTCGCATAAAACATAAACTTTACAAACTATTTTTACACTAAGTGTCAAACTTAACCGATAACGAATACTTACATACAATGCTATATGTGAACTTTACAAACATTACAAACACGCTATTTTATTGAAATTATGATTTCAAACTCTCACCAACGAGTCGTATACATTTTCACAAACAACGAAATACAAACGTAGACGTTTAACAAACACTTTGGACATAACTGGGTTGTACAAACACTAGCATGGATGATTAGCTTAGACATCCACAATACTTATTAAATCTCGTGCGTTTAGGACGTTAGGAGATTTCGGACTGTACTTGGGCTTAGGTTTGCTAGCACTCGCACAACTACTTAACTCAACAGGTGAGTTCACAGCCCCTACTTTTACTGTTTTAACTGCTTTGAACAGGGGTGGAAAACATAGTCAAACACTTTTATACAAACATGGTTGTATACCATTTTACTCAAACAAGTGAAGTACATTGAACTGGTAAAATGATACACAAACTGACGATTACAACATAATACTTTCATACTACCAACGCTGTAAACACATAAACATGTTTTGAGAACGCTGGAGGATAACCAGCAACACTTTATGTAACGGACTGGGTAACTAAAAGTCCCTACTGACATGGGCACTAGATCCCACTAATACGGATCTACTATCGTTATTACACTATTGAAAAGTCCATACTGACATGGGCAACATTACTGAAAAGTCCCTACTAACATGGGCAACAAACTACTGAAAAGTCCCTACTGACATGGGCACAGACTATTAAAAAGTCCCTTCTGACATGGGCACGAACTATTGAAAAGTCCCTACTGACATGGGCACCGACTGTTGAAAAGTCCCTTCTGACATGGGCACTAGATCCTGCGAACATGGGTCTACTATTGTTATTAAACTGATGAAAAGCCTCTACTGATATGAGCACCGGGTTCCTACTGACATGGTCCCACTAAACGATTAGGATACTGACATTCCTACGATTAACTGATAGGATACCTACATTCCTACTATAACTTGAACTATACTTTTGGGCAGCCTCCCAACGAAACATATCTACGATTAGGATACGAACTTTCCTACAAACAACTATTTGGAAACGTATTTGGTTTTACAAATTACGCATTTGGGTGACATCCCAACGATACTGTATAAACAACAAGTGGGCTATCAACTGTACTTGCAAACATAAAACCTGTGAATTCACTCAACCTAGTTGTTGACTTTTACTATGTTTTTCAGGGAATTAGCTGCGCATATAAGAATCGCCAACACACATGGAGAATTAGGCGACCTGTGAAGTTTAGGATGCCAACTTTTGGAAACACATGGATTTCTTTAGTATAACTGAAATGTTTTAATCATATTTCAGAAATCTACTTTTGTAAACTTATTACTTTTAACTTGTACGATTCGATGAATCGTAAACTTTGTAATTAATACTTTTGGCATCTTAATATATTATGTTCTGTTGTAATCATAAGCTCTGATACGTATGCATGCTTTATTATTGTGGCACCCCCGTACTTAATCCAAATGCTTCCTTAAAATGAAACGATGATCATCTAAAAGCACTAAAATTATTATTTAGTTGCTAGTAAAATAAAACGATGATCATCTACGATGCAATATTTGTATCTTTTCCTTAAAATGTAAATAATAATTGTTTTGGTTACTATGTTTTAACTTAGTATATACATGCAATAACATCGGTAGATAGTTGTAAAAGTACGGGTATCAAGTCCATTGGGAATTGAAACGTACATTTTTCGCAACATGTATTTCGATAATTCAATACTCGATGAAAGTGTTATATGGAATCATATGATATGAACGACACATATAAAATAATTTGAGATTTTATTTTATAATCAACCGATTATGGTAACAAGTGAACTCATAAATTACCTCTAAAGACAAATTTACATTATAAGTTAATATTATAATTGTTACAAACTATAATTCACACAAGAAAATATATATGCGATAAAGGTTATTGAATTAATTTGATAATGCAGAGTAGTAAACTAGTCAGAGGTCTCACTATGGTCCGTCAGTTTTGAGCTTCACTTTCCATCAGTTTACTAATGCCATAGGCACCAAAACATCAGTGAGCGTCGGTTTGGGAATACTTCTGCAAACTGATGAAAAAACTGAAAGCGTCGGTGTTTTTTTTTTGTTTGTTTATTTGTTTAGTGTATAGAATTAAATGTGTATAGGTAAATGTGGGTCCAGAAAAAACTGAAGTGATGTTCACCATAGGTAGTGGAGTGTCAGTTTTGGAAAAAGCTGATGTGACGCTGATGTGGCTCCAACTGATGCGTCAGTTGGAGTTTACAATAGTAAGTGGTCTAATAAGCATAACCAACCTAAAATAAATTAAATGATAAAGGCTAACGACCTAATAGCCCAGATTCATCAGAAAACTACAAAAGCCCATGAAGGCCCAATAAGGAAAAAAGGTCTATAAAACAGTCTCGACAAACTAGGGTTTGTGATACCAGAACACAAACAAACTCTTCGTATCTTAAAGTAGCTCTTCGTTAATCCATATTTTTGTTTCGTATCTTTTTCCTCCGATAGAAATATAATTAATTAATTAATTAATTTGTTTAGCTGCATTGTACCAAGGGGGAGGTTGATTTATAATATCTTTCTCTTGATTGCCAAATCGGCTGTAGCTATATTTACATTCCGATTGAAGTTTTACTGGCCGGTTGTCGTTTTTTTCAGTCGATAAATCTGCTTACCGAACTTCATACACTCCATCTTTTTATTATTATACTAATTAAAATCATATATATTTATATATTGTTTTTTGAATTAATTGGAGAAGAGATATTTAGATTGAAATCGGATGTTTAATATCCGTTCACCGTTTTTTTAATATATCTTTTCTGATATTAAAAAAAAGAGAGAAATCTTGTCACTTTCCAGGCAATATGCTTTGTTTTTGCTAGCGGTTTGCGTCTATTGGTGACTACAGATCCAAGCTAACGAAAAGCTTTACTGATTAAGAGTGGTAATTTCAGGAATTTGTATGTAATTACAGGTTTTGCTTTGCGCTTATCATATTTACCGCGCTCACATCTATAGCCTAAATTTGGGTGGAGACATTGTTAAAATTAATGTAGCTCAAAATCTAAGAACAAGCCTTACTTGTGGATGATGGGTCAGTTTACTGAGTTATCTAATCACAAAATACAGTAAGCTCTTTTTCACATCCAAACAGCTCTTAGACTCATGACTGATCAAAGAAATGGGCTTTTTTATTATTTACATAAATTTAACATCGTAGCTGCCAACCAACCTTACTGAATACGGAGGGAGTATGGAGTATTTAATTGGATATAATACTCCGTAGTAATTTGTATAACCTTCAAAATTGTAGTTACTAAGTCTGCTCCCAACGCAAGTGTTCGGTTGTGGTCGGTTCCCAACCGACGAAGTGACACGGATGGCACCAAGTGGTCACTTGTTGGTCGGTTTACACATCTTCGGTTATCCGACGAGCTTCGGCTTGTTTTTTTTTTTTTTTTTTTTTTTATTTTGTGTGTATAAAATAAAAGGTAAATTGGTAAATGCGGGATCCAAAAGTTAAAGTGACGGAGTAGGGATGGGAGTGGTCAGTCAGTTTTGGTCTGTTTTGGTCAGTTTTGTGAAAAAGCTGACGTGGCGCTGACGTGGCTCGGTCAGTTTCGGTCAGTTTGATTTAGGGTTGGGAGTGACCTAAGAGGGTGTTTGGGGGCGGCGGTAAGCTTTTAGCTTTCAGCTCCCAAAATCTTGGCTTTTTAGCTTTTAGCCTTTTAACCCTTTAAAATAGGAAAAAGCTTCTTATTCCCAAACACTAAAATAGAGCTTTTCAGCGTTAAGATATCACAAAAGCTAAAAAACCCTCACCTAAAGCTCCTCCAAACACCCCCTGATAAACACAAATCATTTATAAGGGTTTATGAGTCCATGTATAAAATAAATGTGATTACAAATAGCACTGATATTTGAATTTTTGTGAATTTGTAGCATAAATAAAAAATGCAACTGAAAATGTTAGACCACTCTCATCCGTTTCTTAATCACTTCTAAATCACTTCTGCCACATCAGTGTTACGTTAGTTTTTTACTGATTCACAACTGATTACCCACTGCCATCAATGACTAATCACTTTATTTATCTGGTCCCACATTTACAAATATACTACAATTTCTATACACTATACAAAAAAACAAAATAAAAATTACGCGGATGCTACCAATCTTCAATCACTTAGCAAACTGATTTGGAAGTGATTACACCGATGGGAGTGACCTAATTTTTCATAAAATAAAAGAATTTTACATTTTCTATTGTAAATCGGACACCTAGAAATTGCTACTCGTACTATTATATAACTTCAACCCTGATTATTTGAAGAGCATAGTTGATAGGGGGTGACAAAATGTCATTGGCATAAAGAAAATTATTGTTGTTACAATTCTTTGCGGTTGAAAGTTTAACATTTGTGATTCAAGATGTTCATCTTAGACCATCCGCAATGCATTGAACTATCAATGGTTTAATACATTTTCACATCATCATCGTATCTTTTTATATAAAAACTCTTAATATTATTATTTCCATGTCATTGTACCTTTTAAATTACTTTTCATATAATTTTTATATCTACATTATTTTATAACTCTAATAGATGGGAAAGGTACAAGGTGGGGTTTACCCAAATGGGTTTGGTGATGGTTGGAGCACACAAAGACCTTCATTCATCCAACTCATTACGTGGCATTTTCACAATGGGAAGAGAGTTGGAGTCATTTATATTGGACCTTCTACATAATCCCATTGTAGATGGTCTTAATCAACATTATTCTGTAAAGAAAATTTAATCACTAGGTTAACCAACAGGACAATAGTAACATTTTTATCTATATTTAAGGCTTTAAGCTCAGTTTTCGCACCAAGTTATATGCTAGACTATATATGTCTATATGCAAGTATTGAAGTTTTATCAGTCCAGTATAAATTACAAGCTCTTTTAACATTTATGTATGAGTTGATGATTCGTACACTACATCTTTTCAACCTTGCATCACTTTAGGTAAATGTGTTTTACGATCTTGTACTGAACAATATTCTAAAGTTGTTTAGGAAAGCCGTTAATCATCATTATTGTAACAGTGTTATAGAAACCAGCAAGTTGCTCTAACAAGTCCTTGGAAAATTATTACTTATGTAAGGTAAAATCAAATAATGTCACAGAAACTTTTCGAATAAGACATGTGAAAACTTGTCGTAATCAAAATATTCAAGAAATGATATGATTCACTGTAATATTATTTGTTTAATAAACCTTTATGATGAAAAACTTATCATTTCATTTAGGCGGATGCTTATTATTAATTTATTATTATTATTATTATTATTATTATTATTATTATTATTATTATTATTATTATTATTACGACAAACTTTTATAGGCCGATGCTTTAATTATGAAGAATGGAAAGTTTAATTTGACAATTCATACCCGTATTCGTTTCAAAATAAAAGTTCATCTTTTCATTTTAATTTTAATTTGTTTCAAAATAATTTTCAAAAGTGATATATTAACTTTATCATTATACCTTCAATGTATGATTATCTCAAAAATGATACATGAGACTCTGTGCAAAAAACAAGGGTAAAAGTGACATCTTCCATCTAAACAATCAAATTTGTTAAACTTTACAGAAACTGATTGTGGACACTTATTATGTGACGAATATAATATTTTCTTTTAGAACAAAAGAGATGGAAACTAAAACAAATAATGATATTAATTACGATTATTGTTTTGATCAAAAATTACCCTAGGCAATTAAGTGATCAAATTTAGAAAAGTGAGGTTGGGTGCTTGAAATTACTTTCAAGATAATTACGTGGAAACACGATTATCTATATTAGTAAATAATATTTTTGAATGAAAAACGTGGTTTATATCTATATAAGCGATGATCCTTGTTAAAGAAATGATTAATAATGAAAACAAGCATTTGTAAACAAGATTATTCTGAAAGTTTAAGTAAAATGCAAAGTATTTTCAGGATAATGCAAGTTATGCAATAAAAATATGATTACGATCAATGAAAATGCATGAAACAGACTTGTAATACTAATTTTATGATAAAAATGTGATTACAAATGAAATAAATACGTATACTTATGATAAATTTAAGATAAAATCAGGGTAATGCAGAATATATGATCAAAAGATTAATGAAATGCAAATTAAACAATGAAAACGTAAAATAAATGCAATCGACACACGTATATACGAGGAAAGCCCTTGATCTTGTTAGATCGCCGGCATAAAACCTCGGGAAGGAACAACCGTTCCTTGCCTTTGTAAAATCAGGATAATACAAAGAAAGAGCGCAATAGTGATCGATCTAAGTGTTTTTGTGATGAACCGGATGAAAAAGATGAAGTGTAGGTGTTTTGTGTAACATCCTTATTACCGGCTTAGGAGAAATTTGGTAAATTACTTGATTCATTTGCTTATTTAATTGAGTTTAGAAATAATTCGTATTATTTTGCATAATTGAAATTAATAGGGTAAATGGTCAAACGATTTATTGTGATACATAAATTATTACTTGTTTTAAATAAATTTAGTTGACGGTATAATAAAATATATTTTCGCGCAAACAGTTTTTAGGTTCCAGACAATAGGTTTAGAGCGGGTATAATTTGGTACCAACTTATACCCACTCTTAGTTGATGGATCGGCTCATTTGTTTTCCCCAAATTATTCCAACTCCACCCAAACACACCTAGCAACTAAGGGATCAAAGATTAACAACTAGAAATCATTTTGAGGCTTTGGATTGGTGCTAACACGTGATCATCTTCATCTTTAACGGATTATCATCTTGATTGTAAGTGTAAATTGCTTTTAATATGTGTATGTATATTAGGGTTTGAAGGAATTAGATGTAATGGGTAAACTTGTATGGATTTGATGTTAGATGAAGCTATTTGTTGATATAACATGATGTATGATGATATTTAAAGTTGTTTAATTATAAGAATCGTATTTGGAGTGCGAATTTGAGATTTTGGGAGGTTTGGTTCGTGGGTTATTTGATAACCTGCTGCTGCTGGGAAAGATGAACAAGCCGGTGGGTTGGTTACCTAGCCGGCGGCTTCACGAAATAACAAGGGAACCGGCGGGTTGGTCACCCCAGCCGGCGGGTTCATTACCCTAGCCGGCGGTTCCTAAGCCAACCCAGCTGCTTCTGTAGTTTTTAAAACGCATAATAGTTTTGTTACTACAAATGTTAATTCACCCGGCTGTTTGGGTAGTTACCCGGCGGCTTTGATGTACAACCCGGCGGGTTCGGTTACCCAGCCGGCGGCTTCTGTGCCGTTTTCAGCAAACCAGTTTTCATTCTAAATTCCTTCTAATTAATACGTTATATGCTTATATGATTCAGTAACAAGTAATATGGTATCATGATAGGTAAATTTATGGCTTCATATATATATATATATATGTTGAAGTGTTGTAAATTGAGTTATCATGTTTGACTTCAAGGACACACTTTATTTAGCACACGGATATTTGGAATGAGTTATTGACTCGTATTATTCTGTTGTGCTTACAGATAAACCGAAGACTCAATAATATTAGAACTTTGAGTGGAGGTTGTGATTACTAAGGTGAGTGGATCATTGACTCTCTGTCTGAATTAGTTGTAACAATCCGGTTACAATGGGTAAACATGATTTTACGGTTATATGTTGAATAAGTATATTTTTGCCATGATGATTATGGAATGTGCTATCTTGTCAGGGGTCAATATGATATTGGGTTTGGATACTATTACTTTGGACGACATGATGACTTTGTACATGTGTTGTTTATTGAAATCATGTCGTATGTAGTAATGGTACTAAACTATCGGTAAGACCACTGTTTGGCCTTCAGTGGTTATAAGTGTTGCTTGGGGAACCACCGCGGCATGAGGGTACCTCAAGGACCACCGATCCTCTTTGATGTATTTGTTGTGATGCTTTGTGGTGATCAATTGCTATGATAGTTTAGATTGATAGTTGTGATCTATTCACTTAGCTTCGTGCTAACCCCTCTCCTCACTTCTTGCAGATTACTTTTGATGTGGGTGGGCAAGAAGTTGGTTTGAAGAATGTTTGACTGCCTACTCTGACTATATGACATGTCATCGTTTATAAACTTATGTTTTGAATTTAAATAACACCTAACTTAATGTTTGTAGCTAATGTGGTTATTGTATCAACTCATCATGCACGCATAGATTGTGTTTTGTGAACTATGTTATACGCAATCTATAATGCATGATTTGTCTTAATCGCTTCCAAAGAAAATATATATATATAAAAAAAAAAAAAATGTCTCTTGAAGCTTTGTGGTGTTATATTTTGGATCGAGAGAATAAGTGTATCAGAGTGTTAAAATTGTTTTTCATACGTTCCTAACGATCACATTGCCTCATTTATATAGTAAATACAAGATAACTAACTTTCCCAAAAATCAGGGATCCTCCCGAAATATCCGGGATCCTCCAGTCTTCCACCTTGACTTGTTATTCCACACGTTTTCTGACTTCTTCCAAGCCTTGATCCTTAAAAATAGGCATGATTAACCCACATTTAACTCCTGGTAGACTTGGTCAACATTCACAACGGTCAAATACAGATTAGTGGCGTTTTACTCTGGATACCGAATATATCCTGGATCCTGATCACCCGAGATCCTGAATATCCAAGATCCTGAACAAAAACTAACAAATAAACATTAGTAATATCTGATCCCAAGATACTTAACATATCCGGGATCCTAAACATATGTGAGATCCTGAGTACATCTGAGATTTCTATTATACTCAGGATCCTGAATATACCTAAATACTCATCTATAATCGGGATCCTTGATCCAAGTGTGATCCTGGATATAATTTTCAACAGTAACTAGGGACTTCAGGATCCTGTATCCTAACTATAAAATTTAGCCCCAAACAATTATTATTATTACTAAATGAGAAAAATACATAAATTGTCCTTATGGTTTGATCCAAATTTCACTCGCAGTCCTTTAATTAATTTAATTACATAGATCATTCTTTCTTTTGAAACTTGTTACGTCAATGGTCCTTTACACTAACGATTGTTAACTCTCCGTTAAAAAAGGACCATATGTATAAATTGTTTTATTCTTTTAAATTTTTTGAATAAATTTATATTATAAAATCTAACAGATGTATAGATACATTATTAAGTGTACATAACAGTATTTTATTTCCCTCATTTTATCATCATCAAATTTGGTCATATTTCCTCTAAAACATTAAATTTTATAAGCCACATATGTGTGTATATATATATAGGTAGAGAAAGATGGTGGTGAAATATAAAATTTGATGTTTTAGAGGAGAATATGACCAAATTTGATAATGAATATAATGAGAGAAATGTAAATAATTTTATGTGCACCTAATTAGGGGTGTTCATTTGGATGGATTGGATCAAATCCGATCCATATATATAAATCCATTTGGATTTTGGTTCTCAAAATGTGAATCCAATCCATCCAAAAAACTAAATTGTCCAATCCGAACGGTCCAATCCAATTAGACCATTTGGATAATCCGGTTATATCCGAACTGTGAACACCCCTACACCTAATAATGTATCCACACATATGTTAGATTATATAATTTATACTTTACTCAAAAAATGTAAATGAATAAATTTTTTTACACGTATGGTCCTTTTTTAACGGAGAGTTAACAATCGTTAGTGTAAAGGACTATTGACGTAACAAGTTTCAAAAGAAAGGATGATATGTGTAATTAAATTAATTAAAGGACTGCGAGTGAAATTTGAAGCAAGCCATAAGGATGATTTATGTAATTTTCTCTTACTAAATAATAAGCAAAAAAAAAAAAAAAAAAAGTATAAGTATCGATTGCACTCGAATCCTAATATTCTACACCCTCAATCCCAAAATAAGTGTCAACTATCATTTTTTTTACAGAGTTCAAGAAATTACATTATTTGATAGTAAAGATGACACTTTTACCATTGTTTTTCACACACCCCAGTCCCCAGGTATTAGTTTTGGAAAATAGTATATTGATGGTTAATGATAAAGTTAGGGTGCACTTGGTTCAAAGTGGGAAACCGAAATGGAAAGGAAATACTAAGCAATGCAATGAGCATTCCCTAGTAATACCGTTGACATTGATGTTGCTTGATTTATACAATTAATTATCACGAATAAGGGTGACAAATTAGGTGGAGTCAAGTTGAAGAGTCTAAAGTATACAACTCGAACCCGACATGATTTGATAAACGGGTTGGCGGGTTGAAAATACCCAAACCGAACACGATATTCTTAACCCGTTAGCTAAACGGGCTAATGGGTTGGCATTTGGTTTCGGGATTAATGTCGGTTAGTGAGTTGGTTTTGCGTTGAACGGGTCAAATTAAAAGAGTTACCTTTAGAGTGGTGGGTTGCCCGTTGACCCGATCTCAACCCAAAAAAACAAACTGGTTGGCTGGTTTCGAGTTAATATCAGTTGGTTGGTAGCTTTCGCGTCGAATGGGTCAAATATAATGGGTTACCTTTGGATTGACAGGTTGACCTGTTAACTGAACTTTGACCCGAGTCCAACCCAAAAGGTTAACACGTTGGTGGTTTTCGAGTTAATATTGGTTGGTGAGTTAGGTTTGCATCGAATGTGTCAAAATTCATGGGTAGTTGGGTACTTTGGGGTTGACAAATTGACCCATTAATTCGAACCTTGATCCGAGCCTGACCCAAAAAATTTAATGGGTTGACGTGTTTCAAGTTAATATCGGTTGGTTTAGCGTCAGACGGGTCAAATTTCATGAGTACTTTTAGGTTGGCAGGTTGACCCGTTAACCCAAACCATGACCCGAGTGCGACCCGGAAAAACCTCGGGAAGGAACAACCGTTCCTTGCCTTTGTTGCTTTTATTACTCAAAATCAGGATAATACAAAGAAAGAGCGCAATAGTGATCGATCTAAGTGTTTTTGTGATGAACCAGATGAAAAAGATGAAGTGTAGGTGTTTTGGATCGAGAGAATAAGTGTATCAGAGTGTTAAAAGTGTTTTTCATACGTTCCTAACGATCACATTGCCTCATTTATATAGTAAATACAAGATAACTAACTTTCCTAAAAATCAGGGATCCTCCCGAAATATCCGGGATCCTCCAGTCTTCCACCTTGACTTGTTATTCCACACGTTTTCTGACTTCTTCCAAGCCTTGATCCTTAAATATAGGCATGATTAACCCACATTTAACTCCTGGTAGACTTGTTCAACATTCACAACGGTCAAATACAGATTAGTGGCGTTTTACTTTGGATACCGAATATATCCTGGATCCTGATCACCCGGGATTCTGAATATCCAAGATCCTGAATAAAAACTAACAAATAAACATTAGTAATATCTGATCCCAAGATACTTAACATATCCGGGATCCTAAACATATGTGATATCCTGAGTATATATGAGATTTCTATTATACTCAGGATCCTGAATGTACCTAAATACTCATCTATAATCGGGATCCTTGATCCAAGTGTGATCCTGGATATAATTTTCAACAGTAACTAGGGACTTCAGGATCCTGTATCCTAACTATAAATTTTAGCCCCAAACAATTGTCCCAAAGTTGTGTTATCTTCAAGATCCTGATGGTGACACAACTTCTAAAAAATAAACATTAAATAAATGAGGCAAGATATTACCGTGCATTGGTAACCATGTCCCGTTGATTGAATTTTTGATAAACATGAACCCTTTCATACCTTATTTGCATGACTTCAAACTTCATAATGGCTTGGGCTACCCGAATCCAATGTTTAATCTAATGTTAATATCGCTCGGTTAAGATCCTGTGAAACATTTTCATGTGATACAACCCAATGGGTTTGTTTCCTCGAGCTTCCTTTCACCATTTTCTTGATTATTCTCTGTGAATCAACTATCTTCATGATCCAAAAGGGATGCCCCCATTCCTGTCAATTTTATACATACTTGGGCTGTGCCAATAATAAGGTTAACCTGATATGGTTAGCCATGGTGGTGTTCAAGTGGTTTATGTTGACCACTTAGTCACTTTGAACATTTTAATTTCCGCTCATTGAATTTTCATTCAGGATAAGCTAATCCCGATCGTGGGTTGGCTTGGATCGATTCGTTACACTCTGTAATGTACGTGGATAACCCATTAGAGTGTATTGAACGAAACTAAGGGTGGTGTGAATCGACTTGTTACCATCTACGGAGATGGGTTTCGGTGGTGAGCAAGGCTCATATGCGGATGATGAATGTATAGAGAAAAAGAGAGAGCATATGGAGGCTCCTCTTGATTCTCGTTGAATAATCTGAAAAAATAGGTTCATTGTAGTGAGAAAACTCGCCATGGATGAAGACGATGGAGAGAAAGGAAGCAAGGAGTCTGCCTTCTCATTTGACGTATGTTATCATCTTTTATTTATCTTCTATCTTCAGGATACTTGGGAGATTCCCCCAATATATGTTTATTTCATCCATACGCTCAGAATCTTGAGGAGGTTCCCTCAAGATATATTTAGAATAATCCTGTTCCTAGGATTCCAATATTTTAGGATCCTGAAACAGACCTTCAATCACAAAATTCTAATAAGATTAGGATTTATATATCCTCTGTCTTCAAGATACTGGAGAGATTCCCCCAGTATGTATCCGTTTTATACTTATGACTAGGATCCTGAGGAGATTCCCTCGGGATATACTTGAGATAACCTATTTTTAGGATACTTGGGAGATTCCCCAAATACATGCTTATTCTGATTATATCTGTAGATCTTTCGAGATAATGGGAGGATTCCCCCATCACATGTTTACTTTACTTATACTTCCAGGATTCAGAGGAGATTCCCTCAGAAAACTTGAAATAACTTCGTACGGAGGATTCCCATATCTTAGGATCCTGAAACATACTTCAGATTGGGAAGCATACTAAAAACCATCAATGATGATGACTATATCATGTAATATGACAACATCAAAGATTGCCAAAGTAACGTGAAAACGTTACTAACACTTTATGATGACACAATAGTGTCAAAGTCTTTTGAATAACATGTAAACATCATGACCATTTTCATGATCTTTGATTCAGGATTCCTATCTCTCAAGATCCTGAAACAAATCTTGATATATTCAGAGAAAATATCAGGATCTCGCTTGGGATAATCCAGTATTTCTGTAATATAATATTGTTAAAAGATTTCGATAACATGAAAACATTTCAGTTATCTCCATAATATCAAAATATCGTGATTTTTAAAAGCTGTCAACATTTTAAAGTAATGCAAAAATATTGCGATTATTCCTGAAAATGTCAAAAATTTTGAATAACGTGAAAACATTATAACATTCCGTATAATCTTTGGATTAAATCCGAAAAATATTTTGGTAATGTGTAAAACATTACAAACTTTTGGATAAGTTTTGATAAATCAAATTTTTGTGACATGTAAATGTCTAACCATTTGGTAATGTGAAAACATTACAACCATTTGAATCATGGGCTTAGCCAATACTCGGGATAATCCGACTTTTGTATGGTATGAAGATACCAATATCCTTAGGTAATGTGAAGACATTACAAACCTTGCGTCATAGATAATGTTAAAACATTACAAGCCTTATGTACTTAGTGACGTGAATACGCCAAAACCTTAGGTAATGTGAAAACATTACAAATCTTAGTTGACGTGAAAATGCCAAAAACCTTAGGTCGACACCTAGTGCACTCAGTGTCGACAATCGGAAGAGTTTGATCTATAGGCCAATGGAAATGAAGTTGTCGGGCACCAGAGGCAACCACGATTCCCTAACCCTGACACTATAATCAAACATCGTGCACACCCGACGGGGTGTCAAAACCCTATTCGTAGAGAGGTGTTTATCTGTATGGAAACCTCTAAACCTTAGAGAATCGTTGGGATCCTTAACGGAGGAGAGGTGGCCAACCTCTAATCTTCAATCCATGATCCTTATGTGCATATTCTACAACAAATACAAGATCTTGGGTAATAGTGGGTGTTAGTTTGCCTAACACCCCTCCGATGTTTAAGTCAGTACAGTATCCCAATAATAATGAATGTAATCAAAACAATTAAATACATGCATATATTACAACATAATTATAATACACACATATACATAATGAGGAATGTGAAAATTAATAGAAAGTCAAGGATCATAGGGGTACCTTCTCAAGTTGAATGTAAATACTCAACTCACACATAATAGATCTTCAAGTGAATTGCATTCCAAGATCTTGAAAGTAGTTCTCCATCAACATGTCCCCGTTTTCCAGCATCCAAGCCAATCAAGCATTGATCACAGATAGATAATTGGATGCATCGGTTCTGAACATTTCCATGTATGCCTCCAGGATAGTTTCCATAGATTCCTTCGTGCATATCCTTCAGTTTTGCTTATGCTTCAGGATCCTCAAAATACCGCAACAATAATGATCCTTCTGCAAAAATTTTAATGATCGACTACATCTATGATCCTGACTTACCCCCAGAACCTGATGTGTCCAATTATCCTCAAACTCAAGATCACCAACATAGCATCAGTTGAAGATCCCAAAGTTACCTGTAGAATCTTAAAGCATATCCAAATACAAAACTAGTCTAACTATCCTTAGGGCATATTTGCAATGATGATTAGTAACTAACATACACCTATATATTTTATACTGATATCCTTAGTTAATTGTAAACCTTCAGTTGGTGTTTCGTAATCCATTTCATTATTGGTACTTTAAAATTTACAATCAACATCCTGTTGCATCTCATACCTTTGAGGTGATTTTAATACCATATCTTAACCTAACTAAGCATATTGTATCCATATTTTATCATATTTCTTCAATCACATTATAGGATTATAAACATCTAATTTCCGAGATCATTTAGTTATTCAAAGTGACATTCCTGGTTTTTATATTTAATAATTGATTAATCTTATTATGCATAGAATGTATTTCAAGATAACCAATGCAAACATAAATTTTTTAAGATAAGAGTACCTGGCATCAGCATCTAGTAGACTTTTACTTAAGTAATAGATAAGAAGTTGCTGACCTTTCAGGATCTTTAACTTATGCAGCATCGTTCATATATCGAGATACCGCCACGTTTACGAGTAATGATTTACCAATTAGATTTGTATTCCACCACCACGTTTGCCAAGATCAGGAATCTTGCTTCCTTGAACATATCAGCACACAATAACATTCGTCTTATCCTTTTCCACCTTAGGATCCTCAGAATGGAGTCGCACTTCTTTGATACCTTATCTGATTGTAGCCAAGATATTACATGCCTTTTTCCATTGATTGCTATGCTGACGGAGGCTTGGTAGTAGATTTCATTGATGTTGTGTAGCAATCCTTCGCTTCCCGTTGATCGCTATTAATCCCTTCGATGTAAATTGGCAATTTGATCCCGCCGATTGTATTCTTTGCTTCACCACTGAATCCTACCAACACAGTGGACTTGGAGATGATCTTAGATTCTGATATGCCCATTCTCTTCAAAGTCTCCAAGCGGATGATATTAATCGAGCTTTCACCATTTATCAAGATCCTTTGCTTCCGACGGTGATGATCTTGCTCTGTGTGGGATCCTATGGTTATCCTGAGTTTCGGGATCCAGAGCCTTGTCATGATCCCGGCCGTGATCCTTCTTTCTTTCAAGTAGCTCCTTCAAGTATCCCTTGCTGAGCAGATGGCTGATTTCCTTTCTGAGGGGTATGTAATCCTCAGTTACGTGACCGAAATCCTTATGATATGCGCACCACTTAGTCTTATCCTTCCAAGCGATGGCTTTATGATTTCTTTTTGGCCATCTCGCCTTATCTCTAAGACCCTGCATAGCACACAAGATACATGTAGTGTCAATAGAAAAACAATAATCAGTTAGCTTAGGATATTCTTCGTCATCCTCTCCAATTGCAATGATCCGACGATCCTTATTTCTGGCATAAGACTTGTTCCTGTTGGATCTGTACGAGGATGATTCTGATTTACTGTTGGGTATGTCATATGTTGATGAAATTTCCACCCTTTTCTGGATCAAAGCAACCTCTTCTAGCCTTATGAACCTCAGAGCTTGATTCATGACCTCATCCAGATTCTCGCACAGATTCGTCATAGGATCTTGATAAAGCTGTGAATCTCTCTTGATCCCCATTTTGAAAGCTTGGACCGTTGTTGCTGTATCTAGATTTGGAATATCCAGAGATTCACATTCAAATCTTTCTACAAAATTTCTAGGAATTTCATTAGGCCTTTGAACAATTCTATAGAGATCACTAGTTAGTCTTTCAAAAGTTCTACTACATGAAAAATGATTATTAAATAAGTTAACCAAATGAGCAAAGGATGTAATAGAGTAAGGAGGAACATTCATTAACCACTTTAGTGCGGATCCTGTTAAAGTGGATTCAAATCCTCTACATAAGCATGCTTCCTCAAGGTCTGGTGGAATAGGAATGATCTTCATTCTTTCCCGATACTGCACCACATGATCCTCAGGATCCGCATTCCCATTATATAGCTTCATACTTGGAGTCTGAAATCTTTTCGAGATCTCAGCATCATAAATAGGTGGTGCAAATCTTGAGATCCTGTGGGCTGATAGAGCAATTTCAGGTATAGGTTGCACAACTCCAGGAATATTGGATATCATATCCTTCAAATTTTGCAACTCTCTCGCCATAATAAGGCTTACTCCAGGATCCTGCAAAATGTTAGTTCCAAACATATTGTCAGCATAATAATTAGTAAATATGTTACCATCATTTGGGATCCTGGATGAGGATCCTGGATTTTGTTCAAGATCCTTTGTAGTGGAGATCCCTGTAGCATACACTGGATCTGGGATTCCAGTAGTTCCTTGCACAGCAATGAAATCTTCTCCAATACTTGCAAATGCTGGAGTGTTGAAATCCAGGATCCTACTCCGAAAAGGAGTAGTATCCTGATTAGGGGAGTGTTGATTCTTCCGCTCAAGCTTTCAAGATCCTTCTTCAGGGCCTCGTTACTCTGTTCCACACGTCCTAATTACTCTTTCATCTGTGAAAACAAAGCCACAATATTCCTGTTAGAAATAATAACGGGATCCTGATCTGTGATCCCAGATCCTGAGAAGGTAGATCTTGTGGAAGCTGTTCTCCTATAGATATTCTCTGGTCCCCGTTGTGATGATGATAGAGAGGAAGCAGGAGGTAGATTGGTCATCACAGATGTCGATGAGGGCACAATAGAAGATATAGGTTGTCCTTGTGTCGACATTTTTGACAAAAAACTTTGAAAAGAGTGAATTAACAAGGATTTTAACAAGAATTTGGTTATGAAAAGCACCACTTGCCCCACGGTGGGCGCCAAACTGTTTTGGTCAAAAATTACCCTAGGCAATTAAGTGATCAAATTTAGAAAAGTGAGGTTGGGTGCTTGAAATTACTTTCAAGATAATTACGTGGAAACACGATTATCTATATTAGTAAATAATATTTTTGAATGAAAAACGTGGTTTATATCTATATAAGCGATGATCCTTGTTAAAGAAATGATTAATAATGAAAACAAGCATTTGTAAACAAGATTATTCTGAAAGTTTAAGTAAAATGCAAAGTATTTTCAGGATAATGCAAGTTATGCAATAAAAATATGATTACGATCAATGAAAATGCATGAAACAGACTTTTAATACTAATTTTATGATAAAAACGTGATTACAAATGAAATAAATACGTATACTTATGATAAATTTAAGATAAAATCAGGGTAATGCAGAATATATGATCAAAAGATCAATGAAATGCAAATTAAACAATGAAAACGTAAAATAAATTCAATCGACACACGTATATACGAGGAAAGCCCTTGATCTTGTTAGATCGCCGGCATAAAACCTCGGGAAGGAACAACCGTTCCTTGCCTTTGTAAAATCAGGATAATACAAAGAAAGAGCACAATAGTGATCGATCTAAGTGTTTTTGTGATGAACCGGATGAAAAAGATGAAGTGTAGGTGTTTTGGATCGAGAGAATAAGTGTATCAGAGTGTTAAAAGTGTTTTTCATACGTTCCTAACGATCACATTGCCTCATTTATATAGTAAATACAAGATAACTAACTTTCCCAAAAATCAGGGATCCTCCCGAAATATCCGGGATCCTCCAGTCTTCCACCTTGACTTGTTATTCCACACGTTTTCTGACTTTTTCCAAGCCTTGATCCTTAAATATAGGCATGATTAACCCACATTTAACTCCTGGTAGACTTGGTCAACATTCACAACGGTCAAATACAGATTAGTGGCGTTTTACTCTGGATACCGAATATATCCTGGATCCTGATCACCCGGGATCCTGAATATCCAAGATCCTGAATAAAAACTAACAAATAAACATTAGTAATATCTGATCCCAAGATACTTAACATATCCGGGATCCTAGACATATGTGAGATCCTGAGTACATCTGAGATTTCTATTATACTCAGGTTCCTGAATATACCTAAATACTCATCTATAATCGGGATCCTTGATCCAAGTGTGATCCTGGATATAATTTTCAACAGTAACTAGGGACTTCAGGATCCTGTATCCTAACTATAAAATTTAGCCCCAAACAATTATTATTATTACTAAATGAGAAAAATACATAAACTGTCCTTATGGTTTGATCCAAATTTCACTCGCAGTCCTTTAATTAATTTAATTACATAGATCATTCTTTCTTTTGAAACTTGTTACGTCAATGGTCCTTTACACTAACGATTGTTAACTCTCTGTTAAAAAAGGACCATATGTATAAATTGTTTTATTCTTTTAAATTTTTTGAATAAATTTATATTATAAAATCTAACAGATGTATAGATACATTATTAAGTGTACATAACAGTATTTTATTTCCCTCATTTTATCATCATCAAATTTGGTCATATTTCCTCTAAAACATTAAATTTTATAAGCCACATATGTGTGTATATATATATATAGGTAGAGAAAGATGGTGGTGAAATATAAAATTTGATGTTTTAAAGGAGAATATGACCAAATTTGATAATGAATATAATGAGAGAAATGAAAATAAGTTTATGTGCACCTAATTAGGGGTGTTCATTTGGATGGATCGGATCAAATCCGATCCACATATATAAATCCATTTGGATTTTGGTTCTCAAAATGTGAATCCAATCCATCCAAAAAACTAAATTGTCCAATCCGAACGGTCCAATCCAATTAGACCATTTGGATAATCCGGTTATATCCGAACTGTGAACACCCCTACACCTAATAATGTATCCACACATATGTTAGATTATATAATTTATACTTTACTCAAAAAATGTAAATGAATAAATTTTTTTACACGTATGGTCCTTTTTTAACGGAGAGTTAACAATCATTAGTGTAAAGGACTATTGACGTAACAAATTTCAAAAGAAAGGATGATATGTGTAATTAAATTAATTAAAGGACTGCGAGTGAAATTTGAAGCAAGCCATAAGGATGATTTATGTAATTTTCTCTTACTAAATAATAAGCAAAAAAAAAAAAAAAAAAAGAGTATAAGTATCGATTGCACTCGAATCCTAATATTCTACACCCTCAATCCCAAAATAAGTGTCAACTATCATTTTTTTACAGAGTTCAAGAAATTACATTATTTGATAGTAAAGATGACACTTTTACTATTATTTTTTCACACACCCAGTCCCCAGGTATTAGTTTTGGAAAATAGTATATTGATGGTTAATGATAAAGTTAGGGTGCACTTAGTTCAAAGTGGGAAAGCGAAATGGAAAGGAAATACTAAGCGATGCAATGAGCATTCCCTAGTAATACCGTTGATATTGATGTTGCTTGATTTATACGATTAATTATCACGAATAAGGGTGACAAATTAGGTGGAGTCAAGTTGAAGAGTTTAAAGTATACAACTCGAACCCGACATGATTTGATAAACGGGTTGGCGGGTTGAAAATACCCAAACCGAACACGATATTCTTAACCCGTTAGCTAAACGGGCTAATGGGTTGGCATTTGGTTTCGGGATTAATGTCGGTTAGTGAGTTGGTTTTGCGTTGAACGGGTCAAATTAAAAGAGTTACCTTTAGAGTGGTGGGTTGCCCGTTGACCCGATCTCAACCCAAAAAAACAAACTGGTTGGCTGGTTTCGAGTTAATATCAGTTGGTTGGTAGCTTTCGCGTCGAATGGGTCAAATATAATGGGTTACCTTTGGATTGACAGGTTGACCTGTTAACTGAACTTTGACCCGAGTCCAACCCAAAAGGTTAACACGTTGGTGGTTTTCGAGTTAATATTGGTTGGTGAGTTAGGTTTGCATCGAATGTGTCAAAATTCATGGGTAGTTGGGTACTTTGGGGTTGACAAATTGACCCATTAATTCGAACCTTGATCCGAGCCTGACCCAAAAAATTTAATGGGTTGACGTGTTTCAAGTTAATATCGGTTGGTTTAGCGTCAGACGGGTCAAATTTCATGAGTACTTTTAGGTTGGCAGGTTGACCCGTTATGTAACACCCCCAAATTCGTCTGTTTTGTTTAGTGGAAGCATTTTAGTTTAAGTACGGGGGTGCCACAATAACAAAGCATGCATACGTATCAGAGCATATGATTACAACAGAACAATATATATTAAGATGCCAAAAGTATTAATTACAAAATTTACGATTCATCGAATCGTACAAGTTAAAAGTAATAAGTTTACAAAAGTAGATTTCTGGAATATGACTAAAGCAGTTTCAGCTATACTAAAGAAATCCATATATTTCCAAAAAGTTGGCATCCTAAACTTCACGGGTCGCCTAATTCTCCATGTGTGTTGGCGATTCTTACATGCGCAGCTAATTCCCTGAAAAACATAGTAAAAGTCAACAACGAGGTTGAGTGAATCCACAGGTTTTATGTTTGCAATCGTTGAATCTAGTTTGTAATCACAGTTGTTAAACCAAATACGTTAATCAATAGTTATTGCCATAGTAGTTCAGTAAAGTTTTGTGGAGTGTTATCCACGTATAAGTTTAGTGGGTTGTTGCCCAAAACACTATTTACGTTTCGTAGGAAAGCAGTATCCTATTAGTTTGCCCAAGAAGTGAGGACTAAATCGTTTGTCCAAAAGTAGGACCCATCAGTATTTGCCCAAGAGGTAGGGACTTCTGTGTATGTGCCCAAGACGTAGGGACTTGTATGGGTTGTGTCCAAGAAGTAGGACTGGCATCCAAGACGTAGGACCCATCTGCTCAAGAAGTAGAGCCTTCATCCAAGACGTAGGATGGCACCTTGCCCAAGAAGTAGGGACTTTCTGTTTGCCCAAGACGTAGGGACTTTCTGTGTGTTTATGAAAATGTTGTTTCATAAAAGCTAGCTGTAAAAGTGTGTAGCTGGTTGTTCTCCAGCTAATAAAACAGTTTACCGGTCGTTCTCCGGTCTAGTAAATCAGTTTGTCAATAGTTTATCACAGTTGTTTAGTTTATCGTATGAAAATGTTATTTCATAATCAGTAGTGCACAACAGTTCAAAGTACTCTAACAGTTCGAGTAAACATGTATACAGTCATGTATAAAAGCAGTTATGGCAATAAATAAAATAGTTGACTATGTTTTCCACCCCTGTTTAAAAGCAGTTAAATCAGTAAAAGTAGGGGGCTGTGAACTCACCTGTTGAGTTAAGTAGTTGTGTGAGAGCTAGCAAAGCCTAGTCCGGGTAAGTCACTAACGTCCTAAACGTAGGAAATAGTCGTATAAGTGGTTGAATAACAATCCAAACCATGTTACTCGTTTATCCACGAAAGATCGTTTATTTGTAAATTCGTACGACTCGTTGGTGATGGTTTTGTAAAAGTATTTCAAAGTATTGTTATTAGGTTCTGAAACTTGCGACGACATGGCGACGACATGGCGACGTCATGTGCGACGTCATGTGCGACGTCAGGTGCGACGTCAGGTGCGACGACATGTGCGACGACATGGCGACGACATAGCGACGTCAGGTGCGATGTCAGGTGCGACGTCAGATGCGACGACATGTGCGACGACATGGCGACGACATAGCGACGTCAGGTGCGACGTCAGGTGCGACGACATGTGCGACGACATAGCGACGTTGTGCATGACGTCGCATTTGGGCCAACCCAGATGCGACGTTACGGGCTGTTCTAACAAAATCGTGATTTTTAACCCAAAAACGTTTAGATCTTTCATATATTGACTTGTAACATGTTTGTAAACTATTATAATGAAGTAAAAGTGAAAAGTTTAGTGTTTTCTTACCCAAAAAGTGTTAGATCCGAAAATTAGGTGGATGAAGATGATGATGATGAAAATGGTGATTTTGAGCTTGAATCCTTGTGTAGATGATGATGATGACGAGTTTGATGATGTTGTGTGTCCGATTTATTGTTGTTTTTGTTGATTTTGTGGTTGTTTTTAGTGATTTTTAGTGAGAGAGAGAGTTGAGAGAAAATAGAGTAAAGAGAGAGAAATGAGATGGTGAAAATGAAAGAAAGGAGGGGATGAGGAGGGGGTTTTGTTCCCCTTTTTCTGTCTCCGTGGTTGTACTCCGTGTTTGTTTACCCGATCGTTAAATTTTACAATATCTTAAATATAAGTTTTAATTTTCCATAATCTATTTTATTTTTAGTTGGATTATTTTATAAAACTGATTTAATTAAGTTTTAAGTTTTCAAACTTTGTTTTATTTTAATTGTACGAAATATACGTTATTCGTTACGAAATACTTGTAAATATTATCGACATAATATCTATTATGCGTTTACATTATTTAATAACTTTCGTTTTATTAAATAAATTCGTTCACCAACAGTCGTATATTTTTGTCGCGTTTGTTCAAATCGTTTCGTATGTAATTACATCTAATTACAAATAAGTAATACTACGCGGGTCACCTAGTTGGGCTTTGCTAGACTTACCTCTAAAATGTGTTGTGAATTCACTCAAGTAGGGAATTAGCCTAAAATGCAATTGTTTAGCGTTAATAATTACGTTTAAATTTGCGGGGTGTCACATTCTCCCCATGTTGGAGAAATCTCGTCCCGAGATTTAAAATCAAGTCGGATCGCCCGCGGCGTATGTTTTCCGAAAAAGTCGTTTTGTTAACAGTAGTTTGCGTGGCGTTCAAAGTTGCCATAAAGTTTTAATAGTTCAATTATACTTGCGGTATAGTTTAATAATTCGTGTTCGTTTCGCGGTCAAAGTTTACCAAGCGTTATGTTCGAATCGACATCCGAATGAAAGAATGTTAAATCATAGCAACAGCTGTTAAGACATACCGTGTTAGCCGAGGTCTGCAACCGTTTCCGGTGCACGGAGAATGTATGCGCGTCCTGGGGCGTAGCCTCTGTTGGTGACGCGGTTGTTGTCGTTTTGATTGTTGTTGTCCCGGTTGTTGTTGAGTTGTGGGCATTGGTTTTTATAGTGCCCTGGTTCACCGCACTCAAAGCATCCATTGTTTGTTCGAGCGGGGAGGTTGGCTTTGCAGGTTTGGGCTCGATGTCCCCATTGGTTGCATCTGTCGCAGAGAGTACAGTTACCCTCGTGATGCCTTTCGCATTTTCCGCATTTAGGCCTTTTGCCTAAGTATGGTTTCGTTTCAGTGTTGGTGATTGCGGCATATGCTCGGGTGTTTCCCGGGTTCCTATTTTGTTGACCCTGGCGGTCATTACCCTCGTTCCATTTCCGCTTACTGTTTCCAGAGTCGCCCGCATCAGTACGGGTAGGTTCAGTTTTCCCTGAGGCAGCTTTCAGGGTTCCAATCAAGACCGCGTCGTCGGTCAAGCTTTGAGCCAGGTCAACTGCGCTCCTAAAGGTAGCTGGTTTGGAGGACATAACCATGCCTCGGATCTGTGGGGCCAAGCCCTTGTTGTAACGCTCGATGCGTTTGCTCTCGGGGGTCACCATGTGGGGTACCAGGCGTGCCAGTTCTTGAAACCTTGTAGTGTACCCGGTAATGTCAGCGCCAATCATTTGAACGTTCCAGAGTTCGGTTTCAAGTTTCTGCATCTCGTTGGGAGGGCAAAATTCCTCCATCATCATCTGTTTCAGAGTTTCCCAGGTCATAGAGTGAGCAGCTGGGCGTCCAATAATCTGGACCTGAGCGTTCCACCATGTTAACGCTTTGTCAGCTAGTGTGCAGGTGGCGTATTTCACTATTTTGTCGGTGGCGCAGTCGCTGATATCGATGACTGATTCCATCTTTTCAATCCAGTGGACCAGGCCAATGGCCCCTTCGGTCCCGGTGAAGGTGCTAGGTTTGCAAGATTGGAAGGTTTTGTAGGAACACCCCTGTTGGGTATTTGCCGGGGTTTCGCTGTTGACAGGTGTGGCCCCACTGTTGTTTGCCACGTTGTCTCGATTTCGGCTGGCCTCGTACTGAGCAATAGCTTCAACCAGCGGCGTTCAATGATTTGTTCGGTTGTTTCGACGACAGGAGCTGTGTTTGTTTGGCGACTGTTGCGGGTCTTTCTTTGTTTAGGCGGCATGCTGACGTTCTGCGAGTAATGAAATGCAGAAGTCAATGCCAATGAAAAGATGTGAAGAATAAAGTTTCACATAGTTTTAGTTATCGAATATTTGAGAAGAAAAGACAAGATCCCCATCACATATCTCACGACTATGAAACACCCATATGTACTTAGTATAATATAATCACGTTGGCCAGGCGTCATTATATGATGCTAAATACATATTTCTTTTCATCAACCGTTTAACAAGATCCGGTTCACATGAGATCTGAGTACAATGAACGAGTCGAATGTGGTGAACAGTTCACGCGTATCGAGGTATCATAACGATAGTTTAGATGTATGTATATGCGTGTATGCACGTGCGTTCTAGCCAATGCTATAGTCTAGGTCTCTAGGTCTCTAAGTCACCTAAAGTTTCCTAGTTCGCTATAACCATTGGCTCTGATACCAATCTGTAACACCCCCAAATTCGTCTGTTTTGTTTAGCGGAAGCATTTTAGTTTAAGTACGGGGGTGCCACAATAACAAAGCATGCATACGTATCAGAGCATATGATTACAACAGAACAATATATATTAAGATGCCAAAAGTATTAATTACAAAATTTACGATTCATCGAATCGTACAAGTTAAAAGTAAGTTTACAAAAGTAGATTTCCGGAATATGACTAAAGCAGTTTCAGTTATACTAAAGAAATCCATATGTTTCCAAAAAGTTGGCATCCTAAACTTCACGGGTCACCTAATTCTCCATGTGTGTTGGCGATTCTTACATCCTAAACTAACTAGTTGGGCTTTGCTAGACTTACCTCTAAAATGTGTTGTGAATTCACTCAAGTAGGGAATTAGCCTAAAATGCAATTGTTTAGCGTTAATAATTACGTTTAAATTTGTGGGGTGTCACACGTTAACCCAAACCATGACCCGAGTGCGACCCGGAAAAATAAATGGGTTTGGGGTTTTCGATTTATAATGTTGACGAGTTGAGATAAATATATAAATGTTATATGGATGGATAATAATAGGTAATGATATCAATTACGCCCAATTTGGTCAGGAATGGATGATTACCTACTAGTGGGTAATCAAGCATTATATTATAGGATACCAAGCTTCATTATTCATTACTTTTTCCATTCCACACCCTCTAATATCCCCAGCCAAGCACCCCTTAATATGATATTTTTAAAAGTAGACACTTATTTTAAGACAAGTTACAATGAAAAAGTAAATACTTATTTTAAGACGGAGAGAGTAGTATCAATGCAACCGATCAATAAAACGAGATATATATTTACAAGACAAGATGTTGAAGTATATCTTCTAAAAAATTACTAGAATTGACTATTGAGAGAACAAAATAATATTTTATGATTTTCCACTTATTGTACTTTTTATCAATATGATGTAACATGAAAATAGATACATGGATACTTAATTGGGACAACCTAAAATAATAATATGAATCGAGTAACATAAAATTTTAAAAACTAGACTTCATTTATTCATGACCTTTTGTTACAAAACGTTGGTATTCACTCCTTTGCATAAAAACTTGAGTGATTTTGCCGGCGACTCACCACCCAATAATCTCTCATAGTACTCGACACAAAATAATGACAACGATAGTTCCACTTCATGTCGGTTCCACACTCGTCGAACCACGTCCGGCTCGTTTTCATTACTAATTCGTTTCCTTTTTGACCTACTCATCACGGGGCGTACGCACACCATGTACATCCTCTTGTACCCACCTAAGGCCAAAACAACGGACCGAATTCCAACCGAAGGTGGTGACAATCGTTGAAAACATAAATGTTCCCATAATGAATCGTTGCGAATAATGGAACACCATTGTTGACACACACATGCTGCTAAGGCGAGCGACCGCCCATCGAGCCTTTGTAATATTTCGATTAATATATCAATGTGATCATTAATAGAAAACATAGGTTTTTCTGTGTTGGTAGCAAAATGGTTGTGGATTTGCAACATTTGGGGATTATGGTTGAAATGGGTTTTAAGTGTGAAATATGTAGAGTAGTGAGTAGTGAGTAGTGAAGGGTATTTATTTAAGGGGAGGATGATTAGAGTTTGGGCATCATATCGATGGGACAGGGGGAAAATGACAACATACTAAATTCCAAGGGTGCGTGAGAGAACAGTGGTAATTGATTAGGGGTGTTTTAATAAATAGTATTGTTGTTACACGGGTATGTTTAAGTGTTTAACCAAACAACTAAAAGCGTCGGTTTATAATAATGTTTACAAGTGTTTGGTAAAGTAGCTGAATCTGAAATTTAAATATGTAAAATATTATAAATGGATACAAAAGGAAAACTCAAACATGTAAATAAAGGGTTTTAATATAAATTCAATATCCATAAGTTCTATAATTTTTCATAACATGTTACAAGAAACTTAGAACTTATTTTTTTCAATAAGCTTCCACTAAGATTTTACACTTTTATGTACCAAATAAAGCTTTTAGCTTGAGCTTTTAAAACATACAAGTTTAAGCTCATATAAGTTATCGTTAGATATGTTACCAAACATACCCTACGTATATAAATCTAAAATAATTGGTTGTGTAATTCAAGTTTTGCAAGATCATACAATTGTCTTATTTCAATTCGTATCACATCAAAAAAATAGTAAAACACACTTTTTATATATCAAACGATCTTAATGATTATGTATTCAGATTTCAACTATCGACTCTTATTACTCGTAAATAATAATCAGATTTCAACTTTCAATAATCATCACAAAGAAGGAAAAAAACATAAACAAAAACCCCACCGTAAACAACATAAAATGTACTGTAACAAATTGAAGGTGTCAAACAAATCATTTAAAATCGTTCGGGTAAGATATTCCTTTAAGAAGTAAAAATTAAACTAATCGAGAATTTACTTCAATCCTTAAGTAATGAAAGTACTATCTATGTAAAAGCTACAAAATAAACATATCTGAAAATAGTAGTCAATTTCTGTGTTTATGGGGAAAGGTGAAATATTTGTTTTTTCGTAGTTGTTTTTCATGGTTTATTTCGAAATTCAAGACTTTGTTTAGATCCGTTGGGTTGAAATTTGTTCACATAAAAACGACACTACATAATATATATTGTTTGGTAATATTCTGTATTTTTACATTAGTATTGTTTGGTAATATTCTGTATTTTTACACTAATGTATATGTAAACAAACATTGGTTTTATTCTAAGATCGGTGCCAACCCAATTCTTCGGTTGGAACCGAAGAAAGGATTCAAAAGAGACACCAATGGCACGAGACCTTCTTTTGCTTCTTCTCTTTGCACTCTTTGGTTAATCGAGGAAAGGGAGAGGAGGTACATGTGGGGCCCAACTTATATTTAATTTATTGTTATTTTTTGTTAAGTGTATATAATAAATGTAGGTTTATTGGTAAATGTGGGGTTCAAAAATTGAAGTGATGAAAGGAGGGTTGAGAGTATTTAATTAGTCTTTTATCAGTTGTGGATGTGCTGACGTGACACAAGTAAAAAAGCAAGTAAAGAAGCTGGGATTGGGAGTGATCTAATTTTTAGATTTAGACCTTTTCAAACTTTCGGGCACGAACTTCATAATTTACAAGGCATTGGAAATATATAGTTTTTCAAAAAACAATACTTAGTAAATAAATAAGTGTTTTATATTTAATTTAATCTAATTTAATAGAACTATGAAAGAAGAGAGAAACATATTATCTTTCCCACTTTAGAGTCTTAACTCCTATTCTTATCAGTGGCCTGATATTTCGTTTGAAATTTACTCAATTTGAGAAGTGATTATTGTAAGCCTATCCCATTGGTTTCGTCTCTTGATCTTTGGTTGCAACCGATAGAGCCGACGCCGATAGCACGGTTCCGTTGGTTTGGTTCGTCGGTTGAAATCGTCGGATATCCGTCGCTTGTCCGTTTTTTCGCGTGGGGCTAGCTTAATATTTAATTGTTTTTTTTTTTGTTTTTGTTTAGTATAGAAATAGAGGTAAATTGGTAAATGTGAGACCTAAAAATTAAAGTGACGGGTCAATAATGGCAGAGGTCCATCAATTTAAGTCAGTTTTTGAAAAAACTGACGTAGCGCTGACGTGACTCAGTCGGTTTTAGTCAGTTTTAGTCACGGATGAGAGTGATCTAATACTCTGTATATAAAATTTGAGACTACAAACTTTTTGTCAAAAAGATAGATATATCATACATATATATATATATATATATATATATATATATATATATATATATATATAGAAAAGACCATATCCAATGGTGACTGAAACTAATTGGTCACATCAATTTTTTTACAAACGGATTGAAACTGACTAACCCTTGCCATCAGTGACTTTCATTTTTGGGCTCATATTTAACAATATCCATTTATTTATTTACACAAAAAAAAAACCCCGACGGGCCGTTGGATATCCGACGAAAAAAACTGACAGGTTGAATCGACGGGCCGGTGACTATACCCGTTGGGTGTGGTTCAAGAGAATAATGCTTGTTAAGGTCCAACCAAAACAAAAGAAAACCAAATGACTATAGTCAAGTTGCTTTCACTTCACAAGTGCTTAGATTTTGGGCCCTATAATATCCCATAGGACAAAATCTCAAATTTCCCTTCCCTTCTAGGCTTCTATACCTGCACACCTTTTTATTATAAGTTTTTTTTTTTACCGTAAATCTTAAGAAATTTATTTCAGTGTGTCATAAAGGGAACTGCTTTTGTTCTTAGATTGCCCAAAATTGATATATCAGTTGTTAGTTAAACCATACTAATTGCTTGAAGAGTCTTCTTTGAATCGTGATCTAATCGTTTATTCACTTAGATACTTGAACAAAATCCTTCAGGTCAAATTCGAATTATATATCCCGGCCCGCTCATTTATAGTTTGGTTTGGGACTGAATTGGTTTTAAACGAGAACTAAACTTACAAAGGATCGGGTAAAACCATATAGACCAGTTTCGTTAGTTTGCAATGTTTGGGACTGAATTCGTTGTAAACTGTAACGATGAGCTGCATAACATAAGGTTGTTTGAACGTGAGGATGAAACGATCAATTTTTGTAGCTGGAAAGTATAAAGATAGTATGCAATGTAGTTTTCACATAACATCCCAAAATAGAAAAAAACAATGTATATATATAATAAAGTCAGATATGACTAAGAACATAATGAAGTCATTACAAATAGTTGTAAACACTAAGTTGTGAATGAGGTTCTGAAGTAAACAAAAAGAACAAAACAAGAGACAAAAAGGTAAACAAAGAAACCAAGGATTTAAAGACAAATATTTAACTCCAATCCAATTGGGGATTGGAATCTGAACTAGATATCTATCTTTTGGTGAAGAAGACTACTCAATCCAAGTTCTAATTTATCATTTTGAAACAAAATGATAAAAGTTTCTACTAAATATAATAGCACAGCAAAAGGTTATGCTAAAAAGCAGGGACCATTTATGTCATATTAAAAAATAGAAGGTTTAAAATAATAGTATTACACTGGGCTAGTGCCTATGGTTGCTGCTAGATGTAAAATTTGGTTTTCATGGGTTCTGATTGCAACCCATATACCTTATTTGGGCCTCCAATCCTGGTCAAAATTGGATAGACTTGTAGTTATAGAGGCCAAATACTAGTCAAGTCAACTTTATCTGTCTTCCAAGCAGGAGACTTTTTCAGTTTTTTGTGTATCATCATTACGGAGTATAATATATAAAACATTCATACACCACAAATATATACTCCGTACATACAAACACATCCAAAAGAACCACCACATATTACCAAAATCTAGCCATATTAACCATAAGATCATGTCTTCTCTCAATCCATCTATGGAGGACTTACCACTAAACATCATGGTTGATATTCTGTCAAGACTTCCTGTCAAAACAATTATCCACTGCAAGTGTGTATGCAAGAATTGGAAGAATCTAATTTTAAGCTCATATTTCTCCAATCTTCACCTCTCAAGATCACCTGCAGGCCTCATGATTCATCATGACTCTGAGAAACTCAAGGCCGGCTACCATACACCTGGTATTTTGAAGTGGGTAGATATGGAAGATGAACATGATTATCACCGTTTACATCACGATCCAGTCATGAGCCTTGATCTTAAACTTGCACCCGTTTTCCGTGACTCTCATTTACTTCCAGTGGGCTCAATCGACGGTTGGATCTGCTTATGGCAATACAGTTCTGGATTCGATAACACTTACATATGCAATCCAATGACTAGAGAATACATGATCCTCCCTAGACAACAATACTATAGACAAGGTTATGCTATAATTGCGTATGGTTTTGGAGTCGGTTTACGGACAAAAGAATACAAAGTGGTACGGACGTTTCAAGGGTGTATACCACCAGATCAAACTTCAGGATCTCGGCCAAGTTTATTACAATCTGAGGTTTATACACTTGGAACGGGCCAATGGAGAAGTCTCGGTCAATGCCCTTATTGGCGTAATGGATACGGCGGGCCTTTTTTGAACGGTCACGCTCATTGGACCGTTATTGACCAGGATTCTCCTGAAAAGCTTTGTGCTTTTGATTTTGATAGCGAGACGTTTAAGTTATTCCCATCTCCTCCTATTGAAACTATAGAAGGAAGTCAAATACATTTTCGAAGTTTGGGAGTCTTAAAAGGTTGTTTAAGTCAGTCTGATACATTTGATTCTCAATTCACGATTTGGGTGATGAAGGAATATGGAATCAAAAAATCTTGGCATAGAGAGGTGGTGATCAAGCAAAGTATTAGTCCTGATTTAGATTGGGTGATGTGGGAACCCATGCATCTCTTAGAGGGTTTAAAAGATGGAACATATTTGATGGTTTATTGGGAGGATAAACTTATGGTATATTGTCCTGAAACAAAAACTATGGAAGATACAAAAATCTTTGACCGCTACTTTAGCGGAATGGCTTATCGTCCCAGCTTTCTTAGACTTAAGAATTTCGAATCGGAGAGAGTTCATGTGTTCTAAAGATTAACAAGATTCTGTAAGAAACACTCACTACTACGTATTCATTTTGAGTGTTGAATGTTACTTTACTGTTGTGAAATATAATTGAGTGTTGTTCTCTTTGCTGTTGTGAAATATTATTGTTTGGTAGTTAGTTTGAATTATCGCAATGGTATTTCAATTTTTCTGAACCCGTATCACAAACAAGAAATGCAACTAAAAATGTTATTTTTCAATAGAAATTGCACTGCATATTGAGAATGGACCCATAGCAACTGCTACCCCTATCTTCTACATGACTCCGCCCTGTTGGTAGTAATAAAGTTTCTTGCTTTTTCTAAAAAAAAATATAATTGAGTGTTGTTCTCTTATGAAGTTGCAAAACAATAAAAATGCCTTAAATTTAACTGAATAGAAATTAAAACTAGGGGTAATTTGTCATTTCACCACTTCAGATGTAGCAAATCTTTAAAATTAAGTGTATACTGTTTATCTTTTCTTAGCTTTATGTGAGAAGTTTTCATAAATTTATTGAAGGAGCTTAATTATCATTGCATATAAGACCGGTTGCAAGCACCGTCGTGGAGCTCGAGAACGCCCAGAACGCCCGCAACGGGGCGTTCTCGGCGTTATGTCATCGGAGAACGGCAGCAGAACGGCAAAACTTGTGGGCCCCACTCGATTTTTTAATCCTTTTTCCATTTCCAACGGTAATAAACAAAAAAAAAAAAATTTTAAAATAAAAGGAACGTTGGGCAACGGCTAGGGGGCAGGCAGGGACCAAATTTTTTTTTTTTTAAACTCAACTCCTTTCCACACTATATATACATACATATATCTAACCTTTTTTCACACCAAAAACACACAACAAACTCAATTTCTTTCTACACTTATCCAACATTATGTCTCAATTTCCAAATTCAAACCAAAATCCCAACTCAAATTTAAACCCAAACCCGGATAACTTATCATACACCAACCTCATGTTATTCGGGACACCAAACGCACCCGACCCGAATTCGTCTCCCTCAATCCGCCATCCACCACTAATGCCACAATACGGAATGTATTCACCATACTATTACCAACCACCATTCGAATATCCAAACCCGTACTTCCAACAACAACAACAACCATTTTTTCAACCTCCTCAACAACCCCAACAACAACCCGAACAACAACCTGAGCAAGAATCCTCCCAACGACCCGGAAAACAAGTGGCTCAATCTCCAAGCAAAAGATCCCACAAAAAAAAGGTGACGGTGGAAAGAAAACGTGCAACAAACGGCAATGGTTGCCTCACGAATTAGCGTGGTTAGCTACTTGTTGGTGCGACACGTCGGAAGACTCGGAACGAGGAAACTCACAAAGAAGAGGTACTACGAGGCCGAAGATGAAGATTCGGAGAACGGCGAGTAGTTTAGTTATTAATTGGTTGTAATTTTCTATTTTTGGACTTAATCGCGTACTTTAAATTATTGTATTTTTATTTTTAGGATTGTAACGTTTTTATTTTTAGGAATGTAACGTTTTAAATTTTTATTAATGAAATGTTTTGTTTTTAATTTTTAAAATGTATTGTTTTTAATTTAATTGTATTTGTATTGTTAAATAAATGGAAATGATGTGGAAATTAGTGGGACTCGGAGGGGAAAAAGAGTCGTTCTGGTGTTATGACTGCATGGGTTAAAATGGTGTTGTGATGTTATGCTGACGTGACAGGGGAGAAATGGACGTTTTGGTGTTATGACTACGAGTGGTCTAAGCTAACAAAATGTGTGACAAAAAAAAAGCAGCACATTTTCCCCCCTTTTGTATTCTATAAAGTAAAGTAGTAGCTGCATTAAAAATTCAGGAGCTTGATATTTTGACCCAAACACCCAAAATTCAAAAGGTGATTATTTCCAGCTTGGGATTTCAAGGTTCTACCGCTTCTCATTAGTGTTGATCTTCTGCTTCAGAATCATGGGTACAATTTTCCCTTTCACAATCATATAGCATAGTAATAGTAATAGTGTATTTAGGGTGTCTTGTCTCACGTCTCCCCTAAACTGATTGTTGTTGTTGTTGAAATGTCTAAATACACAGAAGTATACATGAACTTCTGCTCAATAGTATATATGAACTACCTGTTCGATGAAATGTCTAAATGAACTAATAAAAAACCTATTCTTTTTTCTTTTTTAATTATTTTCTGATTCGGGAATTTTGGTGGTTTGTGTAGAAAGTTGCACTGGTTATATAAAGTAAGACAAACGAACTTTTCTGTTTTTAGGACTAAATTCAGTGTAAAATGTTTGAAGATAGTAGAAGTTATTTTTTATTATTTTTTGATGATTATTATTATTCTTTTTGTAAGGCATGCTAGGTTTATTGTCTAGTTATATTGCTCTTTGAAGATAGTAGCAGTGAAATTTCCGTTATGTTTTAGTGGGTGTTTTGATAGCTTATTATAATAAGCTCAAGTTTTTAGTGTTTAGCTGCAGAAAAAGGAGGTGTTTTTCACAAGTTTTCATGGGAAGCTAAAGAAAGAAGATGATATGTTCAAATATGATTTCGTTATGAATGTATCTAATTTACAACTACATTTCTTAAAATTTCTTTTATAGTTTTCTAATATTGTTTCTTTCAGTGGATAGAAAACATCTTAAGTTTACTAGACTGGAAAATTTGAACATGTTTGCAAAGAATATTGCTAGATTCTTTATACACCTCCCATTTTCTCGAAAAATGGATTTGTAAAAATTAGAGAATTTTCTGCAACTAAAGGAACGTTTTCCTTGATCACTTAAAATATTTTAAGAATTTTTTTTTTTTAACCTTGTGTAATGAAGCATTCCAGAAGCTTTCTTGAAGTTTGTTTAATACATCAATTTACCTGCTGTTCTTTTTTCTATATATATGCATGCATGTACAAAATATGTGCAACAAAGTTGCTATAGGATAGTATCTGTTTTCCTGAATGAACTTGGTATTTATATCAAAATTATCTGATTCTCAGAAGCTGACTCACTAAAAGCTTCTTATTTACTTAGAACTTAAACATAATGAAGTTTGAGGTTTGTGAAATTGGAACAATGAAGATTGTTATTTGACCAAACACTAGTCAAGTCAACTCCGCTTATCTTCATAAAAAGAACAGTTCCATTGTAACACACACACACACACACATGCTTACATTTTTACTTGATTATTTTTTATATTATTATTGAACAGCCACACACATGCTTACATAACAACCACCATATTCTAATTAGCTATTCTCTAATTCTGCAGCCAATGCCACGAGTAAAATCTAGCGTTTAGAAAGATCAGCTATGTTTCCTCTCAATTTATCCATGGAAGACTTACCAATAGACATCATAGTTGATATTCTTTCAAGACTTCCTGTTAAGACAATCATCCATTGCAAATGCGTATGCAGCTACTGGCAGAATCTAATCATCGACTCTGACTTCGCTAATTTTTACCTATCAAGATCACCTGCTGGCCTTATGATTTATAGTCACACATATGAAGGTATACTGAAGTGGGTGGAGATCGAAGACGAAGTTGATCGCCACCATTTTCACTATGATCCTGTCATGACTCTTGATCTTAATCGTGTACCAATTTTTAAAGACACTATAATCAAGCTAGTGGGTTCAGTCAATGGTTTAATATGCTTGTGGGAGTGTGGTTATAAAGATGATACTTACATTTGCAATCCAATCACCCGTGAATATTTGATCCTCCCTAGGCTACAATACCATAGAGATAATTATGCATCAGTCGTTAATGGCAATGCTATAATTGTTTATGGTTTTGGAGTTGGTATACGCACAAAGGAATACAAAGTGGTGCGAATTTTCTACGAGGATATACCGCCAGATCCTATCTCATTGTCTTGGTCTCGACCGAGGCTGTTAGAAGCGGAGGTTTACACCCTTGGCACACGCCAATGGAGAAGTCTTGGCCTTGTTCCATACTGGCTTGAGGGTTTCGATGGGCCTTTTTTGAATGGTCATGTTCATTGGATTGTTCTTGATGAGGATTCCCCTGAAAAGCTTTGCTGTTTTAATTTCGACAAGGAGACATTTAAGTTATTCCCGTCTCCTCCTTCTGAAGCTTTAGATGAAAGTCATATTCGTTTCAAAAGTTTGGCAGTCTTAAAGGGTTGTTTGTGTCAATCTACATTCGTTCATGAATTCACAATTTGGGTGATGAAAGAATATGGGATCAAGAAATCTTGGCATAAAGAGGTGGTTATCAAGCAAAGTATTAGCCCTGATATAGATTGGCAATGGAGAGAACCTGTGTATCTAATCGATGGTTTAAAAGACGGAACACTTTTGATGCTCTATTATTTGGATGAAGTGTTTGCATATTGTCCTCAAAGAGAAACATTTGAAAGATCAGAATTTTTACGTCAGTTCGACCCCCCCTTCTTCAGAATGGCTTATAAACCTGGCTTTCTTAGACTTCAGAACTTCAAATTAGAGGGATCTCATGAAGTAGAGGATTTGAGCAAGTGCAGTATACGCGATCACACGACGTCACCGTTTTTTAAAGGCCTCAACTATCTAAAGTCTATCACCATGACTATGATAATTTTCGCGATAATAATGAACCTACTTTTATATATTTTTAAACTTTTCTTGTTCAAGTGGCCCGTTATGTGAGAAGCGTAGGACCCTCGAAATACATGGGACAGCCGTTCATGTACTCTGAAGGTCAAGAAAGTTTCTATCACAAACTCGCATTGTTGTTTTTGTATCAAGCTTTCCTCCTTTTTGAGTATTTCGTTGTCTTTAAAAGATATATTCTTTGGTCCTATATAAAATTTACCATTATGCAAACTATAGTATCTGAGATAGCAGACTTGTTTAACCTGTATTAGAGGTGAAATTGGCTTGTGGGGTGGGTTGGATAGTGGGTTTGGGTCAAATGGGTTTTTGTATAAACTTATCAGATTTTTTTTGTATATAAGTAGTACGTCAAATATGATTGAAAATAGTATACTTTTACTATAAATGATTTATGAGGTTTGATGCATGAAAAAAATACACGTTTGGGGACTTCTGATAGTATCATTTGACCCGTTTTCTTTTAAGCTGACTTTTCCTGCCCCATTTGTCTGATTCATTAGAGATAAAATAAAACCTGGACCAGCTTTTTCATTAATGGTCTGAAATTGCATGCATATTGTTTCCCTTGATGTTACTTATTGTGGTTATGCTTCTCTTATGTGGAAGCTGTCTTTGCATAAGTGCATCTAATCATAAAAACACAAACAATTGGCTAACAATGTTGTCTCCTGCAATATAAATGTAGGTCTGTTGGAGATTCGAGCATTGTTCATGCATAAGAAGGGGCAAGTAGGAAAGCACATGAAAGAGGTAGTGAGGTAATTAATGTAGAAGGTATGTCTATGTATTGTACGTTTGATTAGACGATAATAATTATGTTTTGATTTAGATCAGTTATTCCTATAATCCTGTAGGTATTGTTTTTGAACTTGAAATCTCCTTTTGCGCTTTTGAGATTTGATCCGTAAGCTAAGGCAACCTCTGAAAGAATTTGTGCATTATGTAGGCATTCACATGAAAAGATATAAACGTATGGTTTCAAAAAATAATTTGTATGTTGTATTTGCTACTCAGTTTTATTATTGTGTGAGCATTTCATTTGTCTTTTTAGTTGTTGCTGATAGAAGATTTCTGTATGATCAACAACTGGTTGGTTAATGAGAACACTAGTAATCTGTTAATAGATCTGAGGTCAGATAAATTTTATTCATATATGATCAAACACCATGATGAGAACCTAACACCAACTCCAACCCTTTTACTTTTTGATTTTAAGTTCAGTTTGCTTTTCTATATCGAATTGAATGAGAATTAGCCAATACTACATGTTAGTGCAATTGTGATTTTATTCAGAGCTATAATCAATTATTTCATTCTCTTTCACCGTGAAGAAAGTTATGACATGATTTATCTGAGGTATTCGTTTCCATGTATCCTTAGATCGATGTGTTCAGGTGCTAAAACTTGTGTCGATAATACCATTTCCAACTTTCCAAGAGTTGCTAGCTAGAAGCGTTCAAGCTTCTTGATATTTGTATGTACATTTCGATTCGATAAGGTGGTTTTCATGTTAATTATCATCAATAGAACCTTCAAAAGTCTATTATATACTCAAATTTCCAACTATGGCAAACCCATAATTCTAACAAGTTCTTTTGATAATTTGTTTGGTCATATTAAAATTCAAAACCAATCAGGCATTGTAAGTGATCACGTCACTTCAAATGCACAGACTACACATGTATTCAGGGTTTGAATATACGCCTCAACATATTTGGTTGATTTGTGGACATGTGACTTTGTCAGGCGATGATAATCCTTGAGGGTGGGTCAAACGTGTACCATTGAAATATGTTACGGGGTCAGGGTACCCTCCAAATTATCATATTAAAATTCAGAATTGAATTTCGATCACAATGTATCTAGATTATCATATTAAAATGCAAATTGAATTTCGATCATAATATAGAAAATACATATTGATATATCGGGGAAAGTATTACAGTATACGGAGTATTTTATACTTGAAAGTAGTCATACTTTTAAATCTGTTTTGGGTTTAACATTGTGGTAAAATATTTGAAAGGGCAGATTTGTAATTTGGTGGTGTGTGCAAAATCGAAAATACGTATAACTATTTAACAGAATTGAATTCAGATGAGAATGAGAATTTTGGCGAGGATGATGGAATCAATATCAGCCATTCATTTTTAATTAAACCAAACTTTTCCCCTATGCTTTTATAAGTTAAATATCTCAAAAACGGTTGTCTAGAAAGTTATAAAAATTGCACCACATAAATCAATATTTTTTCTTTTCTATTATACATCTCACATGTAATACTTTCGACGAATTTTTCTTCTTCGTTTTCTGGTGGGTTTTACAAATTGGACAACATACTATCACATATTTACATGTGATACCGTGTAGTATCATATGTGATGGTCGTTTGTATCACATGTAATAGTTGTTGGTATCGCATGTGATAGTCATTAAAATAAATGAAAAAAAAAGTTTATCGAAAGTATATTATACAACATGTCTAATCGAAAATAAAAAAATGAGGTGCAATTTTTTATAAATTTTTGACTAGCCATTTTTGAAATATTTAAAATTTTAAAACGTGAAAAAGTGGAAATTTGCTGAATGACATTTGTACCCTACAAATGGAATTATTTGGTTCCTATATTTCAACAAGACGTGTCATATGAACGTTACTTTTAATTACAGTAATATTTTATAAATTTATACTTCTTCGTCTTACTGTCTCAGTCAAAGAAATTTATACTTCTTCGTCTTAAGAGTGTTAGGATGTTGAATCTTACACTTCTTAAAAATTAATATGCCTAATTTACCCTTCAACAATTAGGATAATCATCATTCGATACTTTTTGATGTAGGCTAATAACTTGCACTAATCTCTTTCCATTTACAAGGTTGACATTTTAATTTTAAATTTGTTTAGATTGCTAGCCAAATTAATTACATGGATGTAGACATAAAAATAATTATAAATCAAACGTACCATAACGATTTAGTTGTATATGAGATCAAATAAATCAAATTAAAAAAGAAACATAGCTTTAATCCACTCTTATCAAGAGAAAGTGAATGGTAGTTGTAGTCTCAAATAAATTAGTGTAAATGTATGAACACATGACTTCTTAGTTTAACATGCTGGCTATTCTTATTACCATTACAAAACTAACACCGTTTTATCAATTAGTACCGTCGTATTATACGGGTACTCTACTAGTCATATACTGTATATAGTACGGAGTAATATCTATCCACTAAAATATATTTTCATCGGTTGAAATCCACATTTATTTTGGGACAATTTTTCTATTAAAGGATGGTAGGACCGTAGGAGTACTAAATAAAACGTGTCTTTATTCTGTAACCCCTCCAGCTCCGGTCCTCCACCGCCTTAAACAGTTCAACATATCGTGGTCTCTCCACCGGCAACCTCGAGACTACCAACCAACACCGACAACCACCCTTCTTCACCCAGATATGTCAATTTTCAGTTTATCTTGTTTTCATCTTCATTTTTATTTCTCAAATTTATGCCTGAGTGCTTGTTTAATGGTGTTTGTCTAGTGTACTGTTTATGTTACCTTGCATGTCCTGTATTAGTTGCCTTTTTCATTATATTTATATGCTCTAGATCTCTTATTTTGGTCTCATAACATAAGCCCTATAAAACCCTGCAAAAACCCTAAGAAAGGAAAATCAGAAAACGTGTTCGTGTTCACAAAAAAGTGTTCTTAGAAAACAAAAATCAGGTGTTTTATGTTTCGTGATTACAAATATGAAAACTTAGATTTATGGAAAATGAAGACAATATGCTGTACATATGAACGCGTTTTTTAAAATTTCATTAGCTTTCTAGAGACAAAAACTACTTCCCGTTCTTGAACAAATGGAAAAAAAGGGAAAGTTTTCGGTAACCAAACGCACCCTAAGTAAATCTACCCGCGGTGAGACCAGCGTCAGTAGTCGCAATACGTCAATACAAGACATATCAGCTGATGATATCCTTGAGATTCTTGTTAGACTTCCTGTCAAAACAATTATCCACTGCAAATGCGTATGCAACGAGTGGCTAAATCTTATTACCGACTCCCATTTTATCAATTTTCACATCACCAGATCACCTGAAAGTATCATGCTTCTTCATTACTCTGAACCTGATGAATATACTATGCTTCTTCATTACTCGGAACATACTATGACCCCTATAGCTACACCCAAGTATTTGAGGTTGGTGGAGATTCAAGACGAACATGATCACAATCATTTGCACCACGACCCCATCATGAGTCTTGATCTTAACCTTGCACCCCTTTTTCAATACTCTGGAGTGTATACAGTGGGATCAGTTAATGGTTTGATATGTTTGTTAAATCATGGCTGGAAAAATGGTAATATCTACATATGTAATCCAATCACTAGAGAATATGTGATCCTTCCTAAGCCGATAAACAATGCTAAAGATTCTGCTATAATACATTACGGTTTTGGAGTCAGTTCATTGACTGGAGAATACAAAGTGATACGAATCTCTGAAGATATTGACTTGCCACGTCGTGATGCTGAGGTTTACACTCTTGGCACTGGTCAATGGAGAAGTCTTGGTCATATTACTTATTCTATTTTTGAATCTACTGGAACGTTCTTGAACAACCATGTTCATTGGAGTATGTGTGACTATCAGGATCTTGAAAGGATTTACGCGTTTGATTTAGATAAGGAGACATTTCAGTTATTTCCCTCTCCTCCACAGGGTTTAGAAGAAGATTGTGAATTTAACCGAATGTTGGGAGTTCTAAAGGGTTGTTTATGTTATTCTTATACTTCCTCTGATCTTTCAATTTGGGTGATGAAGGAATATGGTATCAAGAATTCCTGGCAAAAGGAAATGTCGATCAGGAATAGTATTAGCCCTAGTCTATTTTGGCCATTTGAAAGTCCCTCTTACCCGATGGAGATTTTAAATGATGGAAGTATTTTGATTGTATGCGGTGTAGAGAAACTGTTGGTATATCGTCCAGACACGGATACAATTGAGGAGACAGAATTTTCAGATGACTTCATGGATGCAATGAATTATCGTCCAAGCTTTCTTAAACTCCAAAACTTTGAATCAGAGAACGTTCACAAGTTCCAATGGTAAACATTTTCTCTTTATGTAATGAAGCTTTTTTCTTGTGATTTTATGGTTGTCATTGACAAACCAATTCTGACCACTTATGACTGTGGCGACAATAGTACCATTTTCAGTTTTAGTCAAAAGCTCTCTAGCTTATATATGCTTTTGAAAAAGGTTGTTGTTTCTTCAACAGATGATGCTGGTGCTGGTGTATTATGAATCCTAAGGGAGAAATGGGAAGATGTTGCAGTCTCACTTTGTGGGTATCAGTTAGCAAAGTTTGTTCATTTCTCATTTTGCTTTCATACTATCTGTATTTACAACTAAGCTTGTGTGGTGGTGCTGTGCTGGCTCTTTTTTTGGTAGCAGTTTATATAGTTTGCAGCCTGACATGGCATACTGTTGATGTAAGTTATGAAGATCACAATCCTTTTCTTATGTATGTATATGCTATATATGTATATATACTCATGAAATGATGTTTGTTAAATTTTAGTCGATTAAAGTTTGCTTTAGAAAAGTATATCTCATATTAGAAGTTAAATTAAATTTAAGTTAAACTAATTTGAGGAATGAGGACATCATCCCATTATTCACCATCATCTTCATCCCATCAGTTCTTTCTATCCTTTTACACCTCAACAACAATGAACAAAATTGCATTTAAACTCAACAACCAAAGCATCAAATCACCACCAAAAACTCATTTCATGAAACTCAAAAACATTATATGTATTTCATAAGCATCTTTTAATTCTCCTATTTGATATCTCTTTGTTCATGCATTCACCATTTCTCGATTTTCACCGATTAAAATGACAAACACTATATCTTCCTCCTTTGCATTTTTTTTTCTTCCTAATATCTTTTATTCGACACACGGTTAAGAAAATCCGTCGGTGATGATCGCATATGGCCCAGTAGCCATCATGGAAATACCATACGAAAATGTTGAACAAAATGGAAATCGAATCATACAAATTCAAGAGCAATAATAAACAGGGGAAACAGAGGAATTGAACATGATGTAGTAGCTAAAAACCATGGATCCAAACAGGTTAGATACTTTAGTAATCAGTAAAGTAAATGAAAATAAAAGGTAAAAAGAAGAAAATAAAGGACTTGTACAGTTTAACTATCAAATCGGTTTGTATAGATTGTTGGGCCTGTGGGCTTTTCTCAGTAACGTCCTTCTTTGGGTTTCTATCAACATCAGAAAATTGATTAAAATTGTCAAAGTTGGACCACCTTTGGTTGACAAATGGTTGCAACTTGCAACTCGCCAACTCTTACTCACATAATGGAGTGACACAACAAAAAGCCAAAAATAAATTAACAAACAGGGAAATTGCAAAAAATAATTAAATTGTTCATCTAAAATGGTTTAAATTGCAAAAAATTGATTACAAGTACCCCATGAGAAAAATGAGTTTTTATCAAATAATTTGGATCTAAATTAAGAACTTTAACCAATGTCCTAAAGGCACTCGACTCGTAAAACAGGATCTTAATGTTTCATAAATCTTAACGAATCGATAACCCTTATTCAAACACGTGTTATTGATCTATAAAGATGTTCATTGATGGTACGCTATGTGAATAACAACACGAAATCCTTGAGGTTTGAGCATTCATATTTGGAATTGACATCCATTGACTAACTAACAATTTTCATCCACTTACTTTCAATAACTGACTACCATCGAGTATCTACTAGAAAAAAAATAAAATTTATAAAAGTCTAACTTAATTAACATCACTCACCTTTAAGTAAACATGATGTTTCCTTGAAATCGCCCTAATTTCCAATATTGATCATGTACTTAAATAATTGTAATTGTAATATAATAATACAAAGTGACTTATAAATCCTTATAAATAGACAGCTTAATTTATAGTCTTGTTCTAATCAAAATTGGATTTAAACTTCTTTAATCTTCTCTCTTAAACTTCAACACTATTATGTGCTTGTCTTTCTTATTATGTAAAGCAGGAGTGTTAGTTCTTGCTCTTCTGATACATATGATCAATGGAGCCGTGTTCGGTTCTACTACATCTGCAGATGATCATTTTGCGCTGCTGCAGATAAAATCAAAGATCACAAATGACCCACAAGGTGTTCTAAGGTATTGGAACGATTCTCTTCCGCTTTGCCTGTGGCAAGGTGTGAAATGTGGTCGTCGTCACCAACGAGTCACAGGTTTGGATTTATCAGACACAAGTATAACAGGATCTTTATCTCCTTATATTGGCAACTTAAGCTTCTTAAGGTACATCAACTTTGAAAATAATCAACTTTATGGAACTATCCCTCATGAAATAAGTCACTTATTTCGATTACAAATGTTGTTACTTTCCAATAATTCATTTGTAGGAGAGATACCAGCCAACATATCAAGTTGCTCAAAACTATGGTACATTCGGATCTCTCGAAATATGTTCTCTGGAAAGATTCCAAATATTTTTGGCTCTTTAAAGATGATTAAATATCTCTTCTTGAACCAAAATAGCTTCACAGGTGGCATTCCGCCGTCTATTGGAAATCTCACAAATCTGGAGCAACTATCTCTATCTGAATGCCCACTAGGAGGGACCATCCCAAATTCGTTCAATCAGTTGAAAAACTTACGGAAAATAGGCCTAGGAAAAAGTGGTCTCGTTGGAGCCTTTCCATCATTCTTTTTTAATCTTTCGAGATTAGAACTTCTGAATTTCCCCCAAAACGAACTTCATGGCAGTCTACCCTCAAACTTATGTGCCAATCAACCTCGTTTCAAGAAACTGGAAATGATGCTCAACTACTTTAGTGGACCCCTGCCACCCTCCATATCAAATTGTTCAGAGTTGGAAACACTTGATGTTACTCAAAATAATTTCACGGGCGAAATAGCTATTGATTTTGGAAAACTGCAACATCTTATAGCGATGTTTCTGTCTTCTAATAATTTTGAAAGCAAAGGTCCTAATCGCATGAAATTTTTCGATTCTTTGTCCAATTGTAGCAAGTTGGAAGCTTTGTTTTTTGACGACATCCAATTAAGTGGAGTGTTACCTGATTCGATTGGGAATTTTTCATCCACATTTCAATACTTAGGACTGAATTCGAACCATATTTCAGGATGTGTTCCCTCATCTGTAGGAAATTTAATTGGGCTAACAAATCTTGATCTATCTGAAAATAACTTCACATGCATAATTCCAGAAAGCATTGGACATCTTAGAAACTTGCAAGAACTCTATCTTGATAACAATGATTTCTATGGGTTTATTCCTAAATCTGTAGGAAACCTATCATTTTTAACTAAACTAGTATTAGGTAGAAACAAATTGGAAGGTACTATACCCTCAACTATTGGGAATTGTACAAAGTTAATACTACTAAACGTTTCTCGAAATAACCTTAGCGGAAGTGTACCCAAAGAACTATTCCAACTGTCTTCGCTTTCCATTCTACTAGATCTAAGTCAAAATAACCTATCAGGAACGCTTCCACAAAACGTTGGCAACTTGAAAGTCTTGGCTGCGATTGATTTGTCTAAGAATCGTTTATCAGGTGAACTTCCAAGTAGTTTTAGCAGCCTTATCAGCCTTCAAACCGTTAACCTTTCTAGAAATTATTTTTATGGATCCATGCCTGAGGCATGGAGTTCTCTGAGAGGCCTCGAGTATGTTGACCTATCACGAAATAACTTTTCTGGCAATATTCCTACATATATGCAACAAATCGATTTGAAGCAGCTAGATCTTTCATATAATAACTTTGAGGGAGAGGTATCTATTAAAGGTGTTTTTTCCAACACAAGTGCAATATCAGTTATAGAAAACCATAGACTTTGTGGGGGTGTACCTGAGCTTCACCTACAGAAATGCATAACTACCAAATTCAAAAAAAGCAGAAAGCTTTCTATTAGTGTTGTAGTAGCGATTTCGTTATCTTCCATTGTTGCAGCATGTCTATCTCTAGTGTCCTGCTTTTTCTTGTTTTACTGCAATAAGCATAAGAAGCGAGATAAACCATCAGAATCGATATTGATCAATTCTCTTGAGAAGGTTTCTTATGGAAAGCTTTTCAAAGCGACAGAAGGGTTCTCTTCTGCAAATCTAATAGGTACAGGTAGCTTTTCTTGGGTATACAGAGGAGTTTTTGATGAAAGTGGCTTGATTGTGGCAATTAAAGTACTAAACCTGCATCGCCGAGGAGGTTCTAAGAGTTTTATGGCTGAATGTCATGCCTTGAGAACTATTCGTCATCGCAACCTTGTGAAAGTCATAACTTGTTGTTCAAGCCTCGATTTTCAAGGCAATGATTTCAAAGCTTTGGTGTATGAATTCATGCCGAAGGGGAGCCTGGAGACTTGGTTACATTCACATACAAAATTACACCATTTACCTCATGATCATGAGGTGTGTAAACTAGATCTTCTTCGACGAATAAGCATCGCGAAAGATGTGGCTTGCGCTCTGGAATATCTACATTGTCACTGTGGAAACGTTGTAGTTCATTGTGATTTAAAGCCAAACAACATTTTATTGGATGATGATATGGTTGCACATGTTGGAGATTTTGGGCTTGCGAAAATATTTTCCCTTGATGAAGTTTCTAATGCAAATAAAATTAGTTCAAGTGTTGTCAGAGGAACCATTGGGTATACACCTCCAGGTAAATTAGTTGGTCCAATCAAAAAATTTGATTTTTTTATATTTTAATATTTTCTATACAAATAAGTCTATTTGATTGCAGAATACGGAGTTGGAAATGAAGTTTCGAGGAGTGGTGACATATATAGTTTCGGGATTCTATTATTAGAGATGATGACAGGAAAGAAACCTACCGATCAAATGTTCTCAGAGAGGCTAAGCTTGCATTCTTACGCTAGGACTGCTTTGGCTAATGGTTTTGTGCTTCCCGTTGTGGATCCAATGCTTCTAAGTCATGGTGTCAATACAACTTGTTTAAATTTATTATTGAAAATCGGAGTGCAGTGCTCTTATGAGTCTCCAAAAGATCGAATGGATATTGGGACCGTTGTTCAAGAGCTCGTCTCAATTGAAAAGGGTTGTAGCTAGTTTAATTTGATTCTTCAAACCTACACTGCTAGAGTGTCATTGTTTTGTTTGAGTTGTATTATAGGTATGTCTGTATATAGATGAATGTCCGTTTCTTTAATCTCTAAGATGATATCGGTATCACTATTTCAATATGTATTTGATAATTAAAGTCCATTTTAGAGAACAGTAATGGACCAAAAACTGGACTATTATCACATTGAACCCAATCAAAAGTAAAAAACAAAACAAAAAATAATAACTAAAACGATATCATTTCAAGCTTGTAAAAGAAGCAAAAAACCTGGCTTGAACCAAGCCAAAACAAATGCAGAATGCTTGTAAATGACATTCAAAATCTTTATAAATAAAAAAAATAAAAAACTCTCTTAAACTATAAGCTCAATTGGCTCAAAATGCAGTTTCTGATCTGAAAAGCCAAAGAACAAAAACAAAAATCAAGTAAAAGAATGTTTTACTTTCTAACTTTCTTGAATGGTTTGTAAAGCACCGTTGTCACGAATTTGGCGCGAAATCGCTGGGATGAGCTCAAAGCAACGACAGGTTGATTGTTACTGTCTCTCTGTATGTACAAATGGTTCAAATTGGCTGATAAAGGCTTCTGAAAATCCTGTTGGCAGTTCTTGGAGGAAGATCGCTGATTTAGAGGCATTTGTTGTAGTAACGGTGGCAATTCAGGAAATTTCTCTCCAAAATCTTCTAATGTGAACGTTGCATTGTTGTAGCTTGATATCGGGGAAGAAGGACATTCGGGTTCTTGATCTCTGTCCACATTTTCAGGATAATAATCCTGAATATCAAAAAGATGAAATCTTTTTCAAAATTAACCAAAACTGGAGTGTTATTCTAAGATTTTGGTGGGTATAATCTTTATTTGTGGCATATCAAGTGAAATGGACCAACATTCTCGAATTTATATCATTGGTCCCCAAAAATGAAAATGTGTTGGACTTGGAGTTTGAAAGGGACACATGAGACTATGATAGAAGTACACTAGAACATGATACTTAAAAATGACTTTAGCACCGTTAAAAAAAAATTGCATAGCCTTCTTCTACACTTGAGTTTCACCGAATTTCTAACCTAGCTAATTAAATAAAAAGACTAAAAAGTGACAAGTTAGATTCATGTACTCAGTAGGTTGATTTGGGTTTTGCTCTAATGGCTAAATAATAGAATCTAGCTAGATGAACATGTTGATACTCGGCCAAAGTTCATATGTAATGCGTACAACCTTTTTTTCTTACATTTCTATTATTATTACAGATTTATTATTGCTGTAATTCTATTAAATGTATTACTTTTGTATATACTTTTCAATTGACAAAAAGGTGGTCGTGGAATTGTGGGTCAAACCAACCCAGCCCGTTTCAACTTTTGACCCATACTAAAACTAGCCCGTTTCCTATGAACTCGTTTTGACCAGTTACACACCCGCTTGGCCCACCTATCTGTCCACCTTTAAAATGGACATCAAAATATAGAGAACGGAGGTGTAAGATGCAGAATCCTATTGAACCACACAGCATTTAATCCGAAACATTAAGATTACACATTAAATCCTGCATAAATCAAAACAGAAAAACAGGACAATGTTGTAACTAATGTAACATACCTTCAATTCCAGAATGTTGAATTTGTTCCCCACATTATCACACTCGTATGGTAATTCAGGAGCAAAAGTCCACTGCCCGTCAACAACAAAACGATAATGGTAAATCCCAACATTTAGCACCTTAACGATAGAGAAATCATGGCCCGAACCCTCTAATAACTCCCTGATGAAACACAAAGTTCAAGGATAATGATTAAGAAAGCACATGAATTAGAGGTGGAAAGATGGGTAGGTCAGGCAGCTCAAAACATGTATATTGTAAGAATTGGGTGTTATGATCCCACATTGAGTATGAGATTGGTTGGTGGCTTATAAGTCTAGGTGTTCCCTCCTCCTTCAAGCTAGCTTTTGGGAGTGAGTTCTACACTTGGGCTTATGGGCTTGATATGGGCCTAGTATGGGTCACCACTCCATAGGCGACCACTCCGAGGTATTGGAACCTCGAAAGATGGGGCTGGCTCTTATATCAATTGATACGAACCTAGCCCATATTAGGCCCATATCGAGCCATAAGCCCAAGTTTTTGGGAGTGAGTCACTTGGGCTTATGGCTCGATATAGGCCTAGTATGGGCTAGGTTTATATCATTGGGTTGGCCCGAAACACTTTTGGACACAAATCTTTAATGCCATTATAAGTTTATAACTTTCAATTAGAAAAATAATAAAACTCTATCAATTAAACATAGACTTTCAACCAGTTCAAGTTGACCTCTTTCGTTTTTAACAAACTTTTTTTAATCTACTCGTTAGAGATAAAAACACAACCCGCATCAGCCCATTCATAACTGAAAGGGTCAAATCTGCCACCTCTAAAAAAAGAATAAGGTAGAAATGCTATATGAACCTTGTCGTCCAGTTATCCCATGATCCCTCGATGGCAACGTGTGTCCCACCGTGAATCCAATTGATCACTGCTGGTATGCTCTTTTCTTGATTTAAAGATCTATATTGCATTGATGTTTCACAGAATCCGTCTCTTTGAGTATGTATTGCTTGATTAGAATTTTGTGAAGGAGAAGCAGGGACCTGAAAAGAATGATATATGAGATATATATTATTGTAATGAATGTGTGGTGTAAAACAATGATTTTAGCACACATTGCATATGTATTCCCAGAATTGTAAAGTTGAGGATTGCCAGCATACTAAAGTTATTTCAACTATACATAATAACATAAACAGAAATGTTAAACAGAATCACAGCAATATTGAGCCACAAAAAGTAAGAGTTATTAACTGCTTGGACCATCCTACTTCACTTGTGGTAGTTGCTGCAATTTGCTAATAGAACTTACTCTTGAAAAATGTTTTTTAGAAAATACCATAGGTGTAAGAATGAACACTTTCACAAATATATTTTTCCTTTATTACCTATGATTTTTTTGGGTGCATAATATGCTTTGAATCGGATTGTCCTTGCATATATATTGTAGTGGTTTTATTAAAATTTTCATTATCCTTGAATTGTCAATGCTAACAAGTAACAACCTTCTTATCTGAAGTTCTAACAAACATATTGGATCTTTCTGATTAACATTGTACCCCATTAAAGATCCAATCTTTGCAAGGAAAAAAATAAATCTTTAAACGATATACCCACGGATCACCTTAAATCTTAGATTATGCTAACATATAGTACATGCTTAACTTACCTTAGGATGTTGAACCATATGCCCATGATAGCTGCTGCTGTTAACTTGCGCCGGGGTATGTCCATATTCCATGTAGTAATCCTCCTGATCATACTGTTTACTCTTTTCTTCTCTGCCACTAACATTACCCATTATTTTTTCAAACAATTTTTGATACAAATTATCAGCCCCTAAAGAACCCTAATCTTTTTTCAATCAAGAACTAAACTTTAACACTCAACATATCATTAAGAACAGAAAATTGGAGTAACCCATGTCAGGAAGTGGTGATTTAAGGGTTTTTATACATACCCATGTCTCTCTCTTTTTTTTTTTTTTTTTTTTAAATAAAGAAAGGATATTTACAGATACCCATTCCAGTATATAATAAATCACAAAGAGGAAGAGCAGGTAACATGATTTAAGCAGCTTTGGTATGATTGATAGAAGGCCCTTTTTGTCATCATTATCTCTCACATAAAAACAAACAGTAGGTCTTTTTTTTTTTAATTATTATTTTTCTTTCTCTAAAACCCTGGTTCTTGTTGTAGAAAAAAGGTGTGTTTTATTCTCCAATGAGTTTGGAAGATTCTTTTTTTTTTTTTTTTTTTTTGTAATATTTATATTCAATAATTTATTTTATGGAGGAATGTTACATCATTGTGCAATTTTTGTTATAAACATTTATTTATCAATGGTTATATAATCAAATTATAATGTTTCTTAATTAGTTGTCATTATTAAAAAAATAGTCATACATACATACATATTTATAATTTATATTTAACAATAGTAGGATACATAGTGGGAAGTCAATAACACACCAAAAAAAATAATATAAAAATGAATCATTTTTCTATGTTAAATGATAATTGAATATGCAAAACAAAAAAGAAGAATAAGATGGTTTAATTTGTATACATGTTAATAATATTAGATGATAGTAATTAAAATGTTAATACAGCTTTTATGTAAATATAACATTATATATACACATGATGATAAGTTATCAAATTTCTTAAAATGACATTTTTAATAAATATATATTTTATTAAAGAAATTATATATACATTTAAAATATAAAACATATGAAATTTATTGATTTGTGGTGGCCAGTGGCTAGTGATAGTATAGGTCCACATGACACTTAATTAAGACCATTTTAATCAATAAAATGAAATGCTAAAAACCACTTCAAATAAATTAAGTTATAATCCCATTAAAATGGTGTTAAACTTTTTTATTTATTTTTGATGTAAATTATAGTCCCTATCGTGTCAAATAGTCTGCATCCCGTGTAAAATACGTGTAGGATAAAGTTTGACAGACCATAGATTTACGTTTGATATTCAATTTAACGTTACTTTTTATATATTCCTACAAAAATATAAAGCGAATGATATATGCTACCAATTTAGAATTAAAAAAAAAAAAAAAGTATTCTAATCCTTATCCAAAACAGAGTGGTGTAAGATTATTAGTTATTGCGTTCTAATCACAATGCGACAAAGCAAATCTTTGTAGTTTTTAGATGCTGATTAATTGTTGCAAAACGTCCCATTAAAAAAGCAAATGACGTGGATATGTCCACCTTTGAAGGTATAACAACAACAACGATAATAAAAAATATAATAATAATAAGAAAGGATTTTCTAATGTATGCTCAGAGGGCACACGACACGATAAGGTGAAGTTAATAATGTAAACGAAAATATATATTGAAATTAGCATTTATTTATAATATATATAAAAATAGTAAATATTAAATTAAATTAATGAGTAATAAATGTAAATTTTTTTTTTTTGAAAGGCAGTTTTGAATCACTGACGGACCTAGGCAGGTAGTGGTCCACCCGATCATCTCCATAATGCACCCTCGAGAAGAAGCCCAATTGGGAAAACTCCTCACCACGGAGCCCAAAGGCCCAATGGATTTTCCATGTACCGAGTAGGGGTCGAACCCCCAACCTGTGACAAATGCATGTCATCATGTGTAACATAATTATACCTTAGTAGAACCCTAATAGTAACATGTAGTAGTAGTAATAGGGATGGCAAAAACATCCGAACCCGATGGGGAAAACCGAACCCGACCCAATTAATACTCGTACCCGTATGGGTAGACGGGTTTGGATACGGGTTTGGGTACAAGTTTTTTTTCTTCGCGGGTTTGGGTTTGGGTACGGGTTTTAGTAATATCCGCCCCGATTACCCGTACCCGTACCCATATCCAATTACCCGTACCCGTACCCGCATAATTATTATTCTTAATTATATGTAATCTATAAAATATATATATAATATAATTAAAACACAATTAATTTGTGGATGAAGATTGAAGAATGAAGATTAAAAATGATCATATTATCTATATATTTTGCATCTATTTCTTTGAATTTGAATGATCATGACATTTGAATTTTGTACTTTCAAAAACATGTAATTGTTTATATTATGATCAGTTTGAACAACCATTCTATTATTTAGGGTATCTTGGTTTGCTTCTTTTTTTTGTCACGTTTCCGTTTTAAGACATCATTTATAATCGTCATACTTGCTATTTCATTTGTGGAATAGTCAAGCGGGGATAACCGATACCCGTGGGGAAACCCGAAACCGATGGGCAATATTAAATGGGTACCCGCTAGCTATTGGGTTGGATTTGGGTAGGCATATTCTAAATGGGTTTGGGTACGGGTTCACTAAAACCCAACCCGAACTCGACCCATTGCCATCCCTAAGTAGTAATAATCTTAAATTATAGTCATATAGAAACCCTTGATGATGTTCATCAAAAACTTAATTAATTAAAATTCTAATGACATCATCGATAATAATTAATAATAAATTTAATAACATACGAATATATATATATATATATATATATACTAAGCGAGTAATAAAAATTGCTTCAGAATTTGTCATGTAGGCAATAATGACACGTGACAACCTCTTATAATTCCAATTACCAAATTACATAATCAATTATATATTTTTTAAATATCAAAAAGGATTCATTATGGAAGTCTGTCTCCTCGACCAATAAATGCTTATCTACATCGTATCATTTAATAATAAGTAAATGAAAATAATATAATAATATTAAAATTAATATTAATAATATTTATATTAATAAAATTAACGAACGATATAAAAATATTTTGCTTGGCAATACATGTTTCCATCCCTCTTTATTAAAACGAGCTACCAATAATTAATATTAATATTAATTTATCTTTTTTACATTTATGTATATCCAAAAGGGTTAGCTATTTTTTAGGATTAATAACGGATTATTTATATCTCTCTATATATACGAACACCATCCATTCTGGATTTTTTTATTCGAGAATGTTTTGTTCATGAATTTTTGCATGTATATATACGTGTTTCTTAAAAGTCAGCTGCGTTCTTTTTCTTCCTACTTTTTGTGGTATATATGATTATGATTATTTTTAACTTATATAATTTTTATATTTAATTGTCAAAAGTGATATATACATTGTTTTGTAAATAATGTTACTGTTCCATAATGTTATGTATAATCATTGTAACCCATATAATAGTTAAATTTATTTTTAATCTGTTGTTATTGTTCATATGTAGACTATGGATAAACAATTCATTCAATATAAATTTTTTTACCAACACATTTAATTGACCATCTAATTGTTACATTGGTTTCAAAATACAATTAACACTATGCATTCATTGATGAGTTCTAAGTTAGTAATAACAAAAGATTTCAAACGGTAAGTTACTTTCTTTTAATTACTATTTCTCAACTTATTTGTTAATATCGTTATTAAAAATACTCTAATAAATTGTCGTGCATCGCACGGGTCTCCATCTAGTATATATATATATAGTCGTGGGTTCAAATAAGAAGACTAATTTTCGTGAGAACGTAGGAAACACTTCCAAATCACTTTGTAGCTATTCAAACCACGTTATTTTACAAAATTTTCTTCATAGCTTCTTTTCAAATAACTTTTAGAATCTATTTTTCAAATAATATTTTTTCCAACGTTTTATTATTTTTTAATTATTTTTTATTAATTTTTTATTCACAATAATCACATTTTTTAACTTAATAATCACATAAATAATGTGTGATTATTATGTCATATCTTGTGATTTTCTCGAACACATGATAATCACATTATATTAGAGAATAATCACATGTGATTATCATGTTATATTTTGTGATTATCTTAAATAATTACAACAGTAACAACTGTAAAAAAAGTTAATATATTTTGTTTATATTTATATCATAGCTTTCAAAAGTTATTTAGATAGTAATCATTGAAATTTTTTTGAAGAATAATGTGTTTCGGATAGTTAAAAAGTGATTTTGAAGGATTTTCTACGGTCTCACGAAAATTAGCCTTCTTATTTTAACTCACATCATATATATATATATATATATATATATATTCCATAAGATCAACGATGGGATTTTAAATTTTTTAATCAATAATCGCATACATAATTATTTTCTTTCTTCGTTAAACTTTTAAAACGGAATTAATCATATATGCCATATTGTCTGGTCTACAATTAGTCATTCACTTTATAGTTTGTTATCACTCATATGTCTAAAAAAAAATTCGCGTTACTATTTTATCTAGTCTCAAAAAGATTGTTCATTTGTCAAAATAAGTTTTAAAAATCATCAAACTCCTCAATTTTATTCTCATTAATTACTCTTAATAACTCATTTTTAAAGTCACTGATTGTAACACCCCGCAATTTCGACATAATTATAAACAGTAATTGCACGCATTTCTAGGCTAATTCCCTAACTTAGAGTGAATTCACAACACATTTTAGAGGTAAGTCTAGTAGAGCCCAACTAGTTAAGACGTATAGTATTACATATTTCGTAATTATTATAATTGCGTACAAAACAATTGGAAATAAACGCGACAAAATAATACGACTGTTGATGAACAAAATTATTTAATAATACGAAACTATTAAATAACGTTATTATTTATTAAACATTATGTTGATAATATTTACAAAGTATTTCGTATCGTATAAAACGTAATCTGTGCGACGAAACATATCCGTCAAACTAAATTAAAACGAAGTTATAAATTTTATTACTCAACTAAATTATTTTTATAAAATAATTCAACTAAAAATATATTCGATTTCAAATTTTCAAATTTATCATTTAAAAATATTTCACAACTAAACGATCTGGTACACGAACGCGGAGCGAAAATACTGCAAAATGAGACAAGACCCACAAATTGTGGATCTTGCCCCAAATGAGCCGGCCCCAACCCCTCCCCACCTCCCCCCCTTTTCTTCCTTTTTACTCCAACATCACCCCCATTTCACCTCCATCTCTCTCTCTCTAAAAACACACTTTTCTCTCTAACATCTCTCTAAAAATCACAACATAAAATACCACACCACCACAAACCACCGCCACCACCACCGTCGGAATCATCACCGTCATCGTCAACATCAAGATCAAGCATCTTCATCTGTAACACCCTGAATTTCAGGAAATTAATATCGTACATGGATATATTTTTATTACGAAATATTATTATGTAAATAATGAGATATAGTGAAAAATCTAAACGGTTTTATCAGTTCCAGACTATACGAAATAAAAGGGAATAGAATTAAACAGATAAATACACATATGTACGTGGAGCTGTAGGATTATTTCATTTTATCTCATATGTTTCCAGAGACAAGAAGAAAACACAGGAGAAATTCATGGAACATCAAATTAGGTTAAATTCTTCATCCCAATATTTGATTCAAGCTTTACAAACTCAAATTCATCATCCTTAGTTCATCTCTAAACTTATGTAAGTTGAATTTCTTTATGTTTTAAAACCTAGGTTTTGGGTTTTTATGGGGTTTTGTTAAATTGATGATTTAAATACAAAATTGAAGTTAGAAATTGATTGAATTAGTGTTAGTAAGTGTTTCTATGATCATTAGTAATCATATAACATATTGAAAGTGATGAATTTATTATTAGTGTTCTTGGGCAAATATGGGGGTTTTGATGGGGTTTCATGAACTAGTGATTTTGATATGAAATTAGTGTTTGATATGTTTAATTGAAGTTAGTAAAGCTTAATAGTGAATGAATTAATGCTAAAATGAGTAAAAGATTAAAAAGTTAGTGATATGTTCATAAGAGTTATGTTAAATACTTGTAGAAATAGAGCTAAATCATGAATTAGTGTTAATGAAGTATGATTATGATAATAAAACATGGAATTTAGTAGGAAAGTGATGATTGTTAGTGTCTAAGTGTTGTTATGATGATATGTATGATTATGTAGGTGTTAAGAGACGTGGAGGCTTATGATGATCAATATGGTGAAATCGTCTAAGAATTGTGGTGAGTGATACGGGGGTTAAACATGTGATGTGATTGTGTAGTACCGTATAGCTTGTGGGCTAGAGGTTTACACAATCAAATAATAAGTTATTTGTTATGTTTATTTAATTGTGTTTATTGCTTAAATTAGCTGTTGTGTTAAATTTCTTAATTGTGCTTTATTGTTATGTGTTTAATTGTTTCTTGGTAAGAAAAGTAGTGATTCCTCATTAGCTTGATGTTAGCCAAGTAATGAGTAAGTCACTAGCTTAAAGGTAAAGGAAAAGAATTGGTGATGAATAGTATATGATTCGATTGTGTTGGATCTGGATTGCTTCCGAGCAAGCGGCTACACAATCGGGTAGAAGGTGATTTGTTGATATATGTGGATTAATCAGTGATTATGTGGTGAACCGTGTATGAATTGGTTGTATGTGTTTCCGGATAGCTTCCGAGCTAGAGGATCATACAATCAAGTGAGAGTTGCTTATTATATGTTTTGTTTCTTATATGTATTTAAGATTATGTTAAAAGATGTGTTGATTAGTGTTTTGATTGTTGATGTTTAAGTTATGTGATATGATTATGTGTAAAGATTCAGTGGTGATGAGAGAGTTAACTACGGTTAACACAGTGTTTAGTGTTCAGTGTTCAGGGCCCAGTGATTTTGTGTTTATGTATTGTGTTGATATGTGTTATGTGTTAAGTGTTATGTGTATTGCTTGTTTGATTGCCTGTGTACTCACTAAGCAGTTGTGCTTACCCGTTTCAGTATTTATGTTGTAGGTTGATGTTTGGCTAGTGACATGTGGATAGAAGGGTTATGAGAAGCTAGTGATATGGATATGGAGCATGCTTATGGTTAGAATATGCTTCTTTCTTTTGAATTGTTGTTTTGATGCCCAATTGTATAAATCGCCCAAACAAAGAGTTTTCGAATTAAATATGTTGGTCAATATATAGTAGTTGACTTTGAAAGTCAAACTGAAATATGGTGTCTAGTGTATGTGGTTATCAAGTGTATGAAGTCGTATGATTGGTTTGGTTTGGGTCAAAGTGGTGAAAAGTGATTTAGTGTCGAATGTGATTGGTTAGTCAAATGTGAAGTTGACATATAGTGAACAGGGTTATAATGGTCAAACATATATGGTTTTGGGTAGAGTTGTGGTGGTATATGGTTGTTTTGGTGAAACGGGTCAAATGGGGTCAAAATGGGTTGAAACTAGTCATAAGAGGATATTTAAATGGGTTAGTGTTAGGAGTTGTTTGTTGTATGCTTGAAGTATGTTTTGGTGAGTCAAACGAGTGTGCAAAAAGTCAGATCATAATTGTGTGTGGTTTGTGATTTGAAGTGTAGTTCAAAAGTGGTTAAAATGGTCGAAAAGAGGTTATACGTCCGTTTACTTGTAAAACGTGTATTTTGGAAAATTGTAAAAAGGGAAAGTTTCGTATTGTCATTTTGGAGGTGCATGCAAAATTTTTCAGGGTCTAACTCCTTACGGTTTAGGAGTTATGCGTGTTTGAATTTGGTCAAAAATTTGAGTCTGTTACCACTAGAACAGGCTTCTTCTAGTCTAAAACAAGCTTGTTCTAGCTAAAACAAGGTTGTTTTACCTATCTGTACTACATGGTTGGTAATTTGCATACCCCGTTGTCTTGTTTTGGGTCAAAATGTAAAGATGAGAATTCGGTATCAAATATACGAGATGTGGGACCAATAGAGAGTGCTTTTAGAGTATGTATAAAAAAAATGGTTCTGTTTTCGGGGCGTTTCAAGTTGGTATCAGAGCAATGGTTTAAGAGAGTTAGGTGATCCATGATAAGATTGCTTAAACTTAAACCATTATGTGTTGTTTGAATTGTTATGGTTATGATTATGCTAAATAGTTAATTGTTGAAGTTGGTATGTGCAAATAAGGTAGATATATAAGTAATGAAGTAGTTTTTGACTATGTGTTTAACTGTTAAATTGTTACTTATTGTGTGTAAACTGTTAATTGATTTGTCTGTTATGTGTTTGTGTGAGAATCACATTAGAAATCGATGATATGAGATAACTTGAGAACGAAGTGTGTATAACATAATATGTCTACGCCTGATCACTGTAGTTATATTATGCTATTTCACATGGAATTGTTGGAGTTATCAAATATCAAAGTGATTTAGTGTGATTGTTAGGATAGAGTGTAAGAGAAGAGGTGTTTAAACTATGTGAATTACGTGTTAGATATTATATATAAAAAAAAGATAATAGAGAGAGTAGGAGTAATAGACTTGTATCTAGTGATACGTATTTCATTAAATTATGTGAAACCAATATGTAGGGGGTATATGATTAAGAGCTTGTAGAGTTGGTGTTAATAATGTACTTGGTTTTAGAGAATAGTAATAATGCGTTTGAGTAAAACTAGGTGATATATGTGTTTAAGTATGACCAGTGAATTAAGTGAAGCGTTCTAAGTATGATTAAGTGTTTGTGTATGAGTAGAGATAGTGTTAAAACTGAGTAGTACGAGTGCCATTCGTGAGGACACGAATGAAATAAGTGGGGGAGAGTTGTAACACCCTGAATTTCAGGAAATTAATATCGTACACGGATATATTTTTATTACGAAATATTATTATGTAAATAATGAGATATAGTGAAAAACGTAAACGGTTTTATCAGTTCCAGACTATACGAAATAAAAGGGAATAGAATTAAACAGATAAATACACATATGTACGTAGAGCTGTAGGATTATTTCATTTTACCTCATATGTTTCCAGAGACAAGAAGAAAACACAGGAGAAATTTGTAACACCCGCCAAATTAGGACTAGTAATTAGTGCCTAATCATATGTTAATACATGTAATTAGTTCTGTATTAGGCTAATTAATGTATCGAATTATATATATTGTGGAATATATACGAAAATGCGATTTGATTAAATCGTACGCAATTTAAATCGAATGTATCTCGATTCAATTTAATACGGACCTTGGTGACCAATTTTATTAAATAACGCTTTTATATCAAAAATATTATTATTATAATATTTCGTATTCATTTGGATTATACAAACAAAACTTATACGATTTAAAAATGTAAAACGCGCAAACAAATTAACTTACATTTTATAACCCAAATATAAATTGATTAGTAAAATATTTAAACAATATACCGCGTAATAAATTGTATTTTAAAACTTATAATAAAAATGTAAAATAATTATTTAACGTTTAAAAGACGGAGAAAACGAACACCACGCGAAACGCGGGGCGCAAACTGAAAAGTGGGGATAACCTCCCACTTCCCATTTCCTTTTTCTCATTTATCCATTATCTCTCTCTCTCTCTCTCTTATTTTTCTCTTTCATTTTCTCTCTAAACCATTTTCACCACCACCTCATTTAATCACATAATACTACCAATAAAAACGCTCGGATCATCAATATTTTTAGAGATTCACGATCACCTCGCAACGATCTACATTTCCATCTTTCCGGATTTCCATTTCGGCAAATTGTAAGTTTCCGACAAAATCCCGAAATCTCTCGATTCTTAGTATTTTCGATTTCTAGTTGTTATTATAACTTGTATATGTCCATTACTAAGTGTAGAACATGAATTTATAGCTTGAAAACGGGTTTAAAACGGATTTTTGGCCGGAAAAATTGTAACAGCCGGACTTTCTGGGCTGGTGTTCTTCCATGCGACACAAGCCTTGTGTCGCATGTTGTGTCGTATTTTGCCCCTTGCGTCGTATAAAACCCCCTGTGTCGCACCTTGTGTCGTACCAAATAATTAGTGTCGCAATCCTTGCGACACAACCATTATGTCGTATTCTATGTCGTATTTTCATACGACACAATCACTATGTCGCTGTTGAATCAGCATCCCGCATCTATGCGACACAACCCTTGTGTCGCATAGACATTGTGTCGCATTTTCTATGCGACACAACCCTTGTGTCGCATAACTACCTTTGTGTCGCATATTGTGTCGCAAAACACAGAAAACTCAGATTTTTACTAAGTGTCGAGACTCGAAATTTATCACTCGATTTTACCCGAATTCAGATCCCAGATGCGTTTTTCGTCAAAGCAATATAGTAGAAATAAAAATTTTCCAAGCTGACCTGGCAGCTCGACCCCAGCCAGGGGCTGCCGCCCCTTGGACCCCGCTACCAGGGGCGCTGCCCCCGGACCCCCGTACTTAGATTCCGTAACGGCTTCTAAAACACAATCAAAACACATTTTTCAAGTAAAACGCCACGAAATCAAAATAATAATAGTTGAGATTATTATTACAAATCCGTCACCAACGGGCCGTACATGTTTTCAAACACTTAACAAATCAACCAAATCGTAGTAATTTGGACATATATATAGTTGTGTAACAACTACAAGGGTGATCTTTTGAGATACCCAATCATGTTTATAACCATCGCGTGTCGTGGACACCCTCAGGTTACAAGTCTTTGGACTTCATACTCGGCTAATCAACTTACGTTTGTTTAAACGCTTTCAGACTCAGGTGAGTCTCATAGCCCCTCTTTTTACTGTTTTACTCAGGGGTGTGATATACTGCTCAACTTTTAACATGTGAACGCAAGTACCAACTTTTCATATACTACATGAGTTTTTCGAAACTAATCATTTTAAAGTCTTCCGTCAGCATAGTTGTTAATACGTTGTAGCGTGAATATTAGTATATGGTACCATATAGGATTGACCCACCTCGTCCGGGTTAGCAAGCACTAACCGGGTAAACGGACGTACTAATATTTGGGAAGACGAATGTAGATTAGGCATTCGTGGAGGCACCTCGCCCGGAATTCTCTATAGGGGACCCGGCCCTCGAGTTAAGCTCAACTATGTGCTCATGGCTGTATACACGATGACTATCATTTAATTGCTGGATGCAATTCATTATTCAATTGCTGGATGCAATTCATTATTTAAATCTTGCGGTTCATACTATATTAACTGATTTCAAACCTGTGAGCTCACCAGCTTTATAGCTGACCTTTTAGCATATATCGCAGGTACCCAGCAGTAGGATGTTTCTGCTTCAGGACCTTAGCTCGAGTCAGCATACAGACGATTGAGATTTTCTTGCATTAGTATATTTTGTACAAGTACTTATGTACTGAAATCTCCTTTTATTTAAACTCGAGCTATGTAAAGCTTTAAATGTTGTAAACATTTCAATTATCAATATATTTTGTTAAAACGACGCATATAGAGTCGTTTGCTATATATCTTTGTGCTTTGTTATTGATTAGTAACACCCAAATCAAGCTTCCGCAAATCATCAAATTTGGGGGTGTTACAAAATTTATGGAACATCAAATTAGGTTAAATTCTTCATCCCAATCTTTGATTCAAGCTTTACAAACTCGAATTCATCATCCTTAGTTCATCTCTAAACTTATGTAAGTTGAATTTCTTTATGTTTTAAAACCTAGGTTTTGGGTTTTTATGGGGTTTTGTTAAATTGATGATTTAAATACGAAATTGAAGTTAGAAATTGATTGAATTAGTGTTAGTAAGTGTTTCTATAATCATTAGTAATCATATAACATATTGAAAGTGATGAATTTATTATTAGTGTTCTTGGGCAAATATGGGGGTTTTGATGGGGTTTCATGAACTAGTGATTTTGATATGAAATTAGTGTTTGATATGTTTAATTGAAGTTAGTAAAGCTTAATAGTGAATGAATTAATGCTAAAATGAGTAAAAGATTAAAAAGTTAGTGATATGTTCATAAGAGTTATGTTAAATACTTGTAGAAATAGAGCTAAATCATAAACTAGTGTTAATGAAGTATGATTATGATAATAAAACATGGAATTTAGTAGGAAAGTGATGATTGTAAGTGTCTAAGTGTTGTTATGATGATATGTATGATTATGTAGGTGTTAAGAGACGTGGAAGCTTATGATGATCAATATGGTGAAATCGTCTAAGAATTGTGGTGAGTGATACGGGGGTTAAACATGTGATGTGATTGTGTAGTACCGTATAGCTTGCGGGCTAGAGGTTTACACAATCAAATAATAAGTTATTTGTTATGTTTATTTAATTGTGTTTATTGCTTAAATTAGCTGTTGTGTTAAATTTCCTAATTGTGCTTAACTGTTATGTGTTTAATTGTTTCTTGGTAAGAAAAGTAGTGATTCCTCATTAGCTTGATGTTAGCCAAGTAATGAGTAAGTCACTAGTTTAAAGGTAAAGGAAAAGAATTGGTGATGAATAGTATATGATTCGATTGTGTTGGATCCGGATTGCTTCCGAGCAAGAGGCTACACAATCGGGTAGAAGGTGATTTGTTGATATATGTGGATTAAATAGTGATTATGTGGTGAACCGTGTATGAATTGGTTGTATGTGTTTCCGGATAGCTTCCGAGCTAGAGGATCATACAATCAAGTGAGAGTTGCTTATTATATGTTTTGTTTCTTATATGTATTTAAGATTATGTTAAAAGATGTGTTGATTAGTGTTTTGATTGTTGATGTTTAAGTTATGTGATATGATTATGTGTAAAGATTCAGTGGTGATCAGAGAGTTAACTACGGTTAACACAGTGTTTAGTGTTCAGTGTTCAGGGCCCAGTGATTTTGTGTTTATGTATTGTGTTGATATGTGTTATGTGTTAAGTGTTATGTGTATTGCTTGTTTGATTGCCTGTGTACTCACTAAGCAGTTGTGCTTACCCGTTTCAGTGTTTATGTTGTAGGTTGATGTTTGGCTAGTGACATGTGGATAAAAGGGTTATGAGAAGCTAGTGACATGGATATGGAGCATGCTTATGGTTAGAATATGCTTCTTTCTTTTGAATTGTTGTTTTGATGCCTAATTGTGTAAATCGCCCAAACAAAGAGTTTTTGAATTATATATGTTGGTCAATATATAGTAGTTGACTTTGAAAGTCAAACTGAAATATGGTGTCTAGTGTATGTGGTTATCAAGTGTATGAAGTCATATGATTGGTTTGGTTTGGGTCAAAGTGGTGAAAAGTGATTTAGTGTCGAATGTGATTGGTTAGTCAAATGTGAAGTTGACATATAGTGAACAGGGTTATAATGGCCAAACATATATGGTTTTGGATAGAGTTGTGGTGGTATATGGTTGTTTTGGTGAAACGGGTCAAATGGGGTCAAAATGGGTTGTAACTAGTCATAAGAGGATATTTAAATGGGTTAGTGTTAGGAGTTGTTTGTTGTATGCTTGAAATATGTTTTGGTGAGTCAAACGAGTGTGCAAAAAGTCATATCATAATTGTGTGTGGTTTGTGATTTGAAGTGTAGTCCAAAAGTGGTTAAAATGATCGAAAAGAGGTTATACGTCCGTTTACTTGTAAAACGTGTATTTTGGAAAATTGTAAAAAGGGAAAGTTTCGTATTGTCATTTTGGAGGTGCATGCAAATTTTCAGGGTCTAACTCCTTACGGTTTAGGAGTTATGCGTGTTTGAATTTGGTCAAAAATTTGAGGCTGTTACCACTAGAACATGCTTGTTCTAGTCTAAAACAAGCTTGTTCTAGCTAAAACAAGGTTGTTTTACCTATCTGTACTACATGGTTGGTAATTTGCATACCCCGTTGTCTTGTTTTGGGTCAAAATGTAAAGATGAGAATACGGTATCAAATATACGAGATGTGGGACCAATAGAGAGTGCTTTTAAAGTATGTATATAAAAAAAATGGTTCTGTTTTCGGGGCGTTTCATCATCACCATTTCATCTCATTTCGGTTATAAATCCACCAAATTGGTAAGAAAAACTCATCCTTTAACTTATTTTCATGTACTTTTACAACCTAAACATGTGGATTGTTCACTATACGAAAGAATCGAACTCAAAAACTTAGTTTTTCAAAGATTTAGCACTTACAGCGTCTGCTGCGAACTGAGATTCATCTCAGTTCGCAGCGATCATGTTGCGAACTGAATAATTGAGTTCCTGCGAACCGAACGAGCTGCGAACCGAACGAGCTGCAAACCGAACCGAACTGCAAACTGAACCGAGCTGCGAACTGAACCATTGCGAACCGAATCATCGCGAGCCGAACTTGCGACTCGAACTTGCGAGCCGAATGAGCGAGCCGAACTGAGTTTTTGTCCAACGATTCGATATTCGCGTAACGACAACTACACTTTTTACAACGATGATTAACATACAAAAATATATACTTTTGTGAAGCATACAACGGAACGATTATAAAAACGATTTAATTAAGAACTTTTATGACGAAAACCATCACCAACGTATCGTACAAACAAAATGGTCTTTCGAATGAGTGAACAATTGACATAGTTTGGCGGGTAACCAACTACTTATACAAATTATCTCTTACGTTTAGGACGTTAAGGACTTTACCCGGGCTTAGGCTTTGCTAGCACTTGAACACATTTAGCTTACCAGGTGAGTTCACAGCCCCACTTTTAACTGTTTTACTGCTTTCAACTTTGGGTGAGAAACATAGTCAACTACTTTACTGATTGCCCTAACTACTTTTGCTTACTTGATTGTTAACTTGCTTGGTTACTCCCAACTAACGATTGTTAATGATTGTGATCATGTTTAATTGGTAGCTAGAGTACTTTAGAACTGTTAAACTTTTGAACAAACTGGTACTTATGAAATAACGTTTCCATACTACAAACTATTACAACTTGGAAACTCGCTGGAGAACAACCAGCAACACCTTTTACTAAACTGATTGAGAAGTCCCTACGTCTTGGGCACACATACAAAGTATCTACTTCTTGATCAACTAATGGGTCCTACTGACATGGACCAAACCCTACTGACATGGGTCAAGGGACACTGACACTCCCTACTATTTGAACCCTACTGACATGGGTACTAGATCCTACTGACATGGATCCATTATACTTATTGAACATGGGACACTGACACTCCCTACTTCTCGAACCCTGCTGACATGGGTACTGGATCCTACTGACATGGACCCACCAAACTACTAATAGGATATCGACATTCCTACAAACATCTAACAGGATGCTGACCTTCCTACAAATAAATAATAGGATACGTATTTTCCTACAAACAATTAAACTGTACTTTGAGCAACATCCCAACCGAACTATATTTGGATAACATTCCACTAAACTTTACTTAACTGTTATGGCAATAACTATTTGAGAACGCATCGAACTTATCAACCAAACTTACAAACTTAAAACCTGTGAATTCACTCAACCTCGTTGTTGACTTTTACTATGTTTTTCAGAGAATTAGCTGCACATGTAAGACCGCCTGCACTTTTGGAAACTAGGCGATCCATGAAGACTTAGGATGCCATATTTTTAGATCAAATGGGTTTCTTTTGTATAACTGAAATGTTTTAGTCATATTTACGAAATCCACTTTTGTAAAACGTTAACTACTTTTATACTTATGCGATTTGATGAATCGTAAACTCTGTAACTATTACTTATGGCATCTGAATATATATGTTCTGTTGTAATCATATGCTCTGATACGTATGCATGTACAATGTTGGTGTCATTACTCCTATACTTAACTAAATGCTTCCGCTAAACAAAATCAATGAATTTGGGGGTGTGACACTAATATGTTTAGATAACTTATTCAAATACGTAGTCATTGTAATTGCAAGTTTATGCTAAACATGATTTACTTCTTGTTTTATTTGGTGATGTATGGTTACTCAATGCTATCGTGTGATGAGTATTTTAATTAAGAACACGTCATACTTTCTTCTTAGTAATTCAATTATAGTTAGTTTGTTATTTATTACTCACCTATTTCAATAAACAATATCAATATTATTTACTATTTTATCTATCTCAAAGATATAGTCCATGTATACAAATATAGTTTTAGAAATCACCAAACTCCTCAATTTACTCTATTTTATTACTCTAAGTAACTCAGTCTTTTTAAAAATCAAGTTAAAAATACCTTAAATGTAAAGGCAAAAAATACATTTACCTAACATGGCTTGAAATTTTTTTTTTGGACAGAATGAGTAATCGATGTTAATCAAGAAATTGTAAAGATAACGAACAATATAACCGTTACTGTATATTACAACTTCTTAACTAATTTTGCCATTATTAGATTTCAACTTATTTTTTAAACTTTTATTTGCGCGTGAACATGACTTCTCATGTTGAATTCAACACGAGAGCATTCGAACCGTTTTTGTACATGATCGTTAATCGATACTTAATTATACGAGCATTAGTATTACATTATTTTCAATAGAACATTAATCAATTTTCACCCATATTTCGAAATGATGGAAAATCTATTATAATATCATATTAACAGTAAACGGCTCGTGTATATACACGGGTCTCAAAGCTAGTAATAATAATGATACATACTTGTGGAGAGTGACATATGATGCGGGACCTCGATGCGGTGTAAAATGGAAGTGTTTGTGGGCATCTAACGTTTGTTCCTCCAATAGAATAGAAATAGATAGATAGTAACAACCTCAATAAGCATATTGCAAAATTAATGGGAATCCTTAATGTCAAGAATACTATTTTAAAACCGTGAATTTCGAGAATCTAAATGTCAAGAATCACTGACTTTGAATAAAGAAACTAATAAAAAAGTTTTTTTTTTTTAGAATAATAATATTTACAATTTACAAAGAGAGGTTAAGTTAAATTGGTTTGTTAGATGTTAGCATCACATAGGTGTAAAGATTCTTGAGGAGTCACCTTCATAGGCTCCACCATTTGATGGCAATTTCCATAGACTTTACTTTTTCTCAATCATCAAACTCTCCAAATTAATGGGTTTTCAAGAACCATCATTTTTTATTTGACATCTCTCTTGATGTGAATACAATATATAGATATAGAAAAAACGACTTCAAAATTAAGTACTCATTTTTGTTTTCTTGTATAAAGGAAAATAAAGGTTTTATTTCTCACATATATTACGAATTTAATTTCTTTGAGTAAATTCCAAAAATGATCCCCGTGGTTTACATTGATTTACGAAAACAGTCCCTGTAATATTTTTTCAATGTTTTCAGTCCAATAACTTTGGATTTTCTCGCAAATGGTCCATTAACTTTGGATTTTTGCTCGCAAATGGTCCCTCCGTCTAACTTTGGATTTGCTCGCAAATGGTCCCTTAAGGGACCATTTGCGAGCAAAACCTAAGTTATTGGACCAAAAACGTTGAAAAAAGAATACAGAGACTGTTTTCGTAAATTAATGTAAACCAAAGGGACCATTTATGGAATTTACTCTTCTTCATATTATAAGTAAGATACGTTAGATGTTAATCGATGGTGACCATGAACTTGTTCAAGTCCAAGAATGGACAGTTGTATATATTCGTAGAAAATTGTAAATATTCGTGGTTGGTGTGTGTGGGTTATTGCCGTTCTAAAAAAAAATTTAGATAAAACTTGGATCTAAATCTTATTGGACCATTTGTTGCACAAAATTCCTATAATCACCTATCTTTTTTACATATGGTAAAAATCTTATGTCACTATAAATTACAATGGTCTAAATAATCAATTTCACACCGTATTTTTTATATATAACGGCAATGATTCAACCTCCAAATCCATCCTCACCCACGAATATATACATATGTTCACCTAGTTATGAGATTATTTTGATACCGCTGGATAATGGCTCTTTGATTGAGTTAAATTTTCGTACCTTCACTTTTACTCCTATTTACGCTAGGTTAAGTTAATTAAAAAGAATTAGTACGATAAAAAGTCCATGAAAAATATCTAAGAAAGAATCAAAATTTTAATCTCAGAAGAAATGTATGCAAAAAGTATATACGGGGTGTTTAGTTGTGGAAAAAAAGAGGAGTTTTCTAGAAAAATTTTTCAAGAAAAGTGGAAAACTGGAAAACGCGTTCAAAATGAATTTTTTTGAGAGAAATTTTCTAAGAAAATGGAAAATCCACTTTTTCAAAATATAACTTGGAGGTGGAAAACAAGTTCCCCTCACTTTTCCAAATTTTCCTTTATAAACTTCCTCCACACTTTTCCAAATTTTCCAAGATATAACTGGTTTTCCAAAATTCACTTTTCCAACATTTGAACGCGTTTTCAAAATTTTCAACACTTTTCTAGAGAACGATTTTCTTTAGAAAATTGGAAATGAAAAATTGTGGAAAATTTTCCACAACTAAACACAAGTTTTCATTAATATTATCATTTGATTGATTTGACGGGTACATGTGGTCAAACAGTTTACTACTCCGTATTAAATAAATCCTCCATTAATGCAAGAAGGTGGGGCAATTGTACGTAGTATCACAACGTACGTATACAAATAATAAAATTATATGTCTTTTTAAAATTTGGTTAGGTTGTTGAAAAATGATCGATGGTATTAAATATTTAAAAGGTAACAAAATGTGTAAATATGAGAACATCAATCACTTGTATAATACTTAAAATACTGTACTATTATCCGTTTAAATAACTCATAGAAAGGATTCAATTTCATTGATCTGCCTTCTTCATATGGCAAGCGCCACCTACACTTGCACTAGATTGTTTGACGATAACCTTGCCTGACAGTTTCCGCTCTGGTTGAGCTGACTGTCCCACCTGACTTCTATTTCTCATTATCCATAGATCTTCTTCATTAGTATCGCAAGTGCAAATATCCCGGTAAATACATGTTTTGGTGAAGAATTTAGGAATCATTTTTAGAATCCAAGTTAAAAATACTCCTAAAAATAACTGTTATCATTGAACTATTATTGTGAGATAAGATCTCCATGCATTGAAAATTCAAGAATTAGAAATAAATATATATGGTCCAAAAGAATTAATCTAATTGTAACAATAAAAGGTCAATAAGCTACCAAACGCAAAGTTTGGACCTGTAGGCCTAAGTCCAGATAGATAATTAACTTTTATCTTCAGCATACGCAATTTGGCCCGCCCAATAGTTAACATATGGGCCTTCATCCTCCAAAAGTCTACCTTGATGGATGAAACATGAAAGACCTAATTATTAATTTGGCTCTTTCTTCTAACCACAAGTTGTATTGATATCTACTTGAAAATGCAGAACCAAGTGTTGCACTCTAATGGAATGTAAACGTACTAGCAATAAAAATATGACATTTTTCTACTAAGGTTAATCAGGCCAATATCTAACATTCTCGATTAAAGGATAACCATCGATTGGAAACGAACAATATGAGAAATTGCATCCTCAAAGGGAACATATGTAAACCCTCACGTGTCGAGTTGAAAAAAATCGTAGATTACACCTGTCAGTCAATCACGACTCTACTTTTCTTGGCCAAAAGAAAAGTGACATTGTAAGCTCAACCATACAACCACTTTGCCCCACATTTTAGCAACCAAACATGAGAAACAATCCAAATATCATCCGAAATACAATATTAAAAGGGATTGAATGTTTGGGGAGGTTGTGTTTAAGGCCTACCAATGTTGGGTAATGTGAGTCACTTTAAAGTGTGCACATTTCGATTCAACAAAGGTTGTAGGGGACCATATCTAAGTGTTGATGAATGTTCTTGGTTTGATGCATTTATACATAATTTTATGACCCATGCTTTGAATCTAGTGATAGCTAATATAGGATAGTTAACAAGTTCCTAGTTGTACCTAATTAAGGATTAATCAATACTTATAATATGTTAATTATTATAGATATAATAATGCAACAAGTGAGATCTTAATAGAAATAAGTGCGATGATGATACATACAAATTGCCTAACGAGTAGATTAATTGTTTTTACTAATGAAAGTGGAAGGTCATGTATGGATTACATAAAGATTGAAGGGGTTATTTTGATAAAATACCGTTGACCCTTTATAGTTTGCAACTTTGCATTGTGCAAATACCCTTTTGGTCATTAAAAGGGCACTGTTTACACACTTGTAATATAAAAATTATTTTTATTGGTCACAAAGGAAGGAGAGAATGAATATATACTAGAAGACACCCGCGCTAAGCGGCAGAATTTGAAGTATATAATATCGGTAGTTCACTAATTGTCGTATGCTCATTTAATAATTTTGTTATAGCAAAAGAATTTGGTAATGGTTAATGTGTGATAGTAGAAGGGAATCAATCTATTTTAGATTTGTATAATTCGAATATGGAAGGTATTTTAATTTGTTAACTATGCAATTAATGTTTATCGTTGTAATATTTCTTTGAGTTGATAAAAGGGTATAATGGGAATTTCGCATCTTTAAATTTTTAACTTTGTGAAGAAAACGTGTAAACCCTTTATAAGGGTGTTAGATTAGATATGTGTGTATAAATATAATACAATAATATATATACAGAGTGTCAAACACACACACGAACAGATATAATAATAATTAACATAATTTGAAAATGGATACTAATGGTAATCACGTGACTTGAAAATGTTTATAACATATAGTATGAATTGACATGAGACAAAAAGCTTAAATGTAGACCACTTAAATTTGTTAAACCTCAATGTGTATATAACAAGGTTTTTTAAGCTCGCGCGTTGCGTTGGGGGCTAAAAAGTACATTTTTAAACTTCGATATAAAATATGAAATTTTCATTTAAATCGGATATGATCTCTTTATGTTTTTTTAGCGTATGAAAGTTTTATGGATCTTAATTTCTTTGATTATACCAACATGTATGTGTATAATTGTAATAATCTAAATTTATGCAAAGTTGATTTGGCATATGAGATTGTATAGTGTATATGCACTAATTTACTACTGTAATTGATAATGCAATCAATTACATGCACTTAAGTCATTCATTGCTCTTCCACTATAAATAAAGATTTACAACTTACTCGATAAGTCAAATAAAGCGAATTGCTTTGGACATCTTTAACCCTTGATTGGAAGGCTATTAAAGCCTTTACGGAGTCATTTTGTTTAAAACTTTATGATCATAAGCTCCATTAATCGTATTAAAAATCTTGTGTCCATTTTGTTAGTCTAGCTAATCTCATTCACTTTATAATATAAGAACGAGTCAATAACCAATAAGATATTCATCTAACAAACGACAAACATTTATTCATTAAGCTGACCATACCATGTAAATTCAAAATTATTGAAAAGCCTCATTAAATCATCTATATTTCACTTTTTTAATCTTTGCTATTCAACAAAGAAAATCGATATCACTTTAAAATAAAGCAACATTTTATTAATTAAAACGTATAAACTACACAAATTTCAAACTCTCTTAGATGTTAAAGATAAATTATACCAACTAAATTAACCCCACTCAAAAGAAAATGAAAAGTTCAATTTCTCAACACCAAGTCTCCAAATTAAATGATGAGCTCCTCTTGAACTATGATCTAACAGTTAATTGTAACGTATTTATTGATACTTACTTTCTATATCAAATTAAAACGTATAAACCACACAAATTTCAAACTCTTTTAGATGTGAAAGATAAATTAGACCAACTAATTAACCTCATTCCAAAGTAAATGAAAAGCTCGATTTCTCAACACTAAGTCTCCAAATCAAATAAAGAGCTCCTCTTGAACTATGATCTAACAGTTGACTGTAACATACTTATTGATACTTATCCCTATATCCACAATTGCGTTATTTGAAACTTTATTTAGTGTATACTTTCGCTGATCTAACTACATGTTGTCTCACATGAGAACCTTAAAAATTATGCTCGAAAACTATAATTATAAGAAATAAAAAAAATAGCACAATTGTTAGTAATCGAACTGAGTAATGCTAAATAGGTCTATTTAAGTAGACCTAGAAGTATGTCTAATTTTCTGATTGGTTGAAAAAAAATTCTCTTTTAATTTTATCCAATCAATTTTTCAAACAAACTAATTACATCTTTAAATCAATATTTAGTCCTACAAATTTAGGCCTACCAATCATCTTCCAATTGACCCGTAACCTTTCTATGAATGTCTCAACACCAAATCATTAGACTAATGTCCACTAAATAACTTTTAAGTCTATATTATTAATTTTAATATTTCAAGTTTAAAAAAAAAAAAAAAAAAACTATTCATGAACTATTCAAAGAATAGTAATTTAGCAACTTGCTAAATGTTAATATAGGCAATATATGTTTGGGGACATATTGATGACCCATATTACATATTCAGATGTACAAACCATCCCTTTCAACTTAATGGGTATTTGGCCACCCACTGGAGCCGCTTCATATTTTAATGAAGCATGACCGAACCCCACCCCCCAAGGTCCAACATCACCGGACAAATCACATCCATCATATATACCACAACATCCGAACCGGAACTCGCGCGAATTAGTATTGTTAAAAAGAATAAAAATAAGTAAAACTTTTGTTTCTTTGAATGATTTTGATTTTGAGCATATTATCAAAGTGAAATTTGTCTTAGATTAACAATAAGTTATCACCATATATTAACATTTTAATTTGATTTACTGTAACATACTCCACGTATAATAGTACTATCAATCTATCATATATTTAATTAATTAATATGGATTTTGATTAATATTATTATTATTATTGTACTATTTTTCTCGATTAAGTGCTCAACAAAACAGCTACTATATATATACCCCGATTTATTATTGTGCTAACTTATGCGTGCAACTTTAGATGAAATAATAACATGGTTTATTTCATTTATTTATTTATTTACTATGAAAATGCACTTTTTTCTACTTTACATAAAGGAAAAGTACTGGATTTTCTTATTAAGGGGATGAGAAATATATTGTCCACACTCCACAACACGTTTATTTAAACTGATAAAGCCTCATAAAGGCAATAAAATTTACATTGTTTATCCCTTAAAATTTTCACTAGTTAAACACAATAATCTAATCATCTATTAATAATTTTCTCTATTAGTAACATAATTACAATTAAACATGTACATGTTAACAATTATATGGGATCTTATAGAACACAAAATGCACTCACATATACTTAATAAACCTTCAAATGTAAAATGGGTAAAAGTATGAGACTTCTTTGTTCAAGTTACTTAGGAACAACAAGTTTGTTTACCTACATATACGCAGTTTCAGGGCTGTCTTTGAAATTTCGAATATACCGGGTGAAGAACATTAATTACCAAAATGATGCCCTATAATACAAGGTTAAATTATTGTTATGAAAATGTAGTATAATATATTAACTAAAGATTTAAATGGCTCAAACATGTTAGACACAATCAGATCAATTTCCCCCTTTTTGTATATCAATTAACAATCAAACTATTTATCAAATGGATTAATGTACGTACTATATACACATAGACACATTTTTTGAGGCCCATATTTATATATATATATTGGGATGATCCGGGGAGAAGAATTTTTTTTGGGGGAAGCGTAATATTCATCACGATGCATTTTAATTTTCACCAATACAAATGTCAAAAAGTTAAAAGTGAAAATTAATAAATGTTGATCAGAATCGATGTTATGAACGTTAAGCTTCATTGATAAATTCTTTTTGTAGTTTATAACATCAATTAATGAATATTATATCCAAAATCGTTAATATTCACCGAGGTGAATGTTAGTTAAAATTCATCATGATGAATGTTAAATTTGTAAAAATGTTATTTTTTTTAACATTCATTGTGAATAATGTTAAATTAATATTCATTATGATGAATGTTAACAATATATTAAACAAATATTCATAAACTAATATTATGACTTAAAAATGAATTTCATTCGTTAATATATTATTTGTAGCATCAATTTTGATTATTAATTACTAATAAAAAAAAATTCCCTTTTTAAAATTTGTATTGACAAAGTTAAGATGCTATGTGATAAATATTACACTTCCCTAGTTCCCCCTTCCCACATAATTAGTGTTTCCCTCTTGAATCCACCCCTATATATATTGAAAGCCCTTGACGATCGACTACCTCGTTTACACTCAAAGACGACCCTGTGCAACTTGAACTGAATATCTACAATTTCTCGTAACCTTTTCTTAATAATTATTTAGTTACATCAAAGTTTTTACATAATAAAGCTCGAATCTACCGCACACTTTACAAGAATACCAAGACATTTTAACCGCGGTAATATAGTTTGATGATGGTTAATTAAGTCCTGAAATGAGACAATTTGTATATATTCGTGAGTGAGGTAAGACCACTAACATCAGCTTCGTCACTTCATCGTCGGTTTCAACCGACGGAGCCGATGCCGATGGTACGGAGCCGATGCCGATGGTACGGTTCCGTCGATTTGGTTCGTCCGTTTTGCACGTCGGAAATCCACCGCTTCGTCCTTTTTTTCGTGTGTGTATAATATTAAAGGTAAATTGGTAAATGTGGAATCCTAAAATTAAAATGACGGGTCACTGATGACAGTGGTTCATCAATTTCAATCAGTTTTAGTCACCGTCGACTCATTGAGAAAGGTATGTATATTTGCAAGAGGAAACTGCCATGTGGTGAGCTCAGAGGTTGGCACATGACTTCCCAAATTCCCAAGCTCTTAAACCATTAGGGTTTTGGGTTTTCCAAGAGAATCATTAGTTGAAGAGGAAACAGCAAACACCATTCTCATTGGTACCTCATATTTATATATTCCTAAATATATATTAAATATTAATATATTTACACACACACTTGATGGGGAACTGTGTGCAAACTTGTCTCAGTTCTCATCATCTTTATTACTAGTTCATTCAAATTCTATTATTTATATCTCTTCATCACCACACTCATCTGCTAACTCTGTTTTACACCCAGTTTTTGTTCCTTGTTCTCCCTTCCTAAATCTCACTCGATCAACCAAATATCCCATCTTTTTTGATTTCTTTTCTTTTGTGCAAATATAAATACACCTTTTTTTTTCTTTATATTTTCACATCTATATATTTATATTTTTTTGAAAATATGGGGTTTTTTTCTACTGTAATAACTCCCATTTTTACTTTTGCATGTGGTGATCTAGTAGTGCTGATTATCACAATTTTGATCTTGGTTTTTTCTGCATTGTTGTTCACGCAACACTCAAAGTGCAAAGTACAAGTTCTTGAGCATGAAATACAACAAGCCCATCAAGATCATAATCATGATGATGTAATAAAGCAAGGATCTTTGGATGTGGGTTCACCGGATTCTTGCTCAGAAAGTGAAATTATTGATCAGTTTTCATGTACAACGGAAGAAGATTCCGATTTTGATACGTGGCAGTTTTCCGGCGAGAGTTGCCGGAGACCTGACTGCTCTGATGGATCCATATCCGATGAGGAGAGTTTGATCGAGATCGCGCTGCCGGGTGGTCACTACGTTGGGTACAAGGATTATATTGATGAAGAAGAATCAAAGTATTGTTACCGGAAAAGGTCGCCGGAATCGGTGTTATGGTGGCCGGAGATGAATGAGGAAGAAAATATGATAGAAATTGATATATCGGTGGGGTCAATTAAGTGCTCAAGATATGAAATTAAAGCATGAGTAATTAATAGTGGTATTTTGATGATGATGATGTTGTGTATTCCATTTAGGGTTTAAAGGGGTTTTTTTGTTATCCTTAATGGATGGATTTGGTATCTTTTTAACCCAAGATAAAAAGGATTATTTGATAATTGTGAAAGTAAACAGCCCCTTTGAGTACTTAAGATATTTTTATTTCTATATTGTCATTGTATAGTAATAACATCATCAACTTTAGATTTTTGTTTATATGTAAACACAATATATTCACTTTTTGAGGTTTTTAGCTAGTTCATTAAGAAATGGACACATATTAACAAGGTTAGATTAGGTGTTATGAATGTGGCAACAATAAAAATAAGATAAAAAATAAATAATAAATAAATATGGATATAAGGTCGGTTAATGTACTTATTTTGGTACTTGTCTTATATTAATAAAGATAATTACATGCATGATTGTGTAGCTTTTTCTATGTTAGCAACTACGGAGTATATATTATTTAGCTATTAGCCTATTAAATAATTAAAAATTGGTCATATCTTACCAAGTTTTTGTTATTATAGCCTCTAGGTGGACTTCCATAATTTTTAACCAAAAATCATAGAGATGAGACGACGTTTTACGTGGTAAGATGAATATCAAAAAACGAGTGTCGATGACCATGTATTTAACTATTTATGGTGTTTATCGTGAACAAAAAAATTAAAAAAAATTGAAGAGTTGATTAATGGGCCACAACCTTGGGCTTACGTAAGAAATATAGTCCATTAGCCAAGGTGTAACTGTTGGTCAAAACTGAGTAAGTCAAACTGTCAGAGATCCATATACTGTAAAGGCCTACTCACATTGCCCAAATCAAATAATAATAATAATTTTATTACTATTTGGCTAAACCTTTACTTGATACAATCATACAAACAGGGGAATTTATCTTGCATTATTTTTTAAATATAAATATTTATATCCTGGGAATGCAATAGTTTTGCAAATTAACTACTGGATATATTCATATATGATTAGAATTACACAGTGACTACATTGATGACTGATGGATTTTTCCTATGCTGTTCGCGAATTAGATGTTACAAAATGTTCGACTGCCGTTCCAAAAAAAATAGATGTTACAAAATGTTTGTGCATACACGTTTGCATTTTCTTGAGATCAGGCCCAGTACTCGAATAGCACAGACTGCAGCATGTAGGTTGTGACACCAAGTCTTGCAGCACGTCAACCTGCTAGAGACATGCTATTGGTATGTAATTCTTATAGGATTTTGGTATTTTAAATTGAACCACAAACTCCAAATAGATGAAACTTGTGTATATATGAGATGACTTGACTACAGCTCAATACCAGGTGAAAGTTGAATCTACAAATTTTGGTTTAGATGACTTGCCAATGACAAATACAAAATCAGCAGACGACAATTTGGTGATTTTACATCATTATGTTATATCATGTACTAATTCAAGTTATTTTGAACACTGAATATTAGTTGCCACTCTGCATTTTCATCCGCAAACAACCACTTATGATTCAAACGTGTTAAAGATATACAGTCATGAACTACTCATAGTGTTCATTCAGATATGGTCGTTCAGCACTCAATTGTTGAATTACACAACAGCCTGATCCTATATATTACACATAATCAGTTCACAACTAAAAAAGTGTTTCAACTACTCGACTTTGGCCACTTAAGTACACAATACTTATTGTGCTTATGTGTCGAACATTTGCAAGCTCATCACTTCGCAACCGTTGAACTAATTCTGCTGGCATTTCTTCCAAGTGTAACTTTTGAAGACCAGTAAGGTGTTCAATGCCTTGTAATGACTGTCTCATCTCTCCACATCGAACTAAGTTCAAGTCCTTGATACTTGGCAACGTACCCTTCTCCAATTTCAGACCACTGAGCTCTACGAGTTCCAACAACCGCAATTTTTTCAACTTTGGAAACCCCCCTGCAATGAAGTGCAAAAACCTGCATTCACGAGCATTCTTGAGTTCTAAAAAGGCTAAAGTTGGTAAATTTTCGATGGATGAAAGTATGTCGTCTCCTAAACTAGAGCAGCACAAGTAAAGATGAGATAAATTTGCTAATGATTTGAGCCACGAAGGCAAACTACTCAACTGCCCAACCAGTGTCAGTTTCTGGAGAAACATAGGTGGAAAATCTAATTCTTTAAGCACAAGTTCTTCGCTTTCTGTACTGGAGGTTATGCTTAAACATCGAAGATCTGTCATCTTTTTAATTGAGCTGCACAGTTTCGGCCCATCAACTACTTTCAGATTCGTTATATCCAATCGTTTTAGTTCAGTCAAGTTTCCAACTTTCTGGATGAGTTCCTCCTCTGCTTCAATCAAGGTCAAAGTCTGTAAACTTCTTATTTTCGTTATTTCTGCAGGTACCTTTAAGCCACAATGACGATTGGGTGTTTTCAGCCGACATAGAAGAAGGTGACGTAGTCTTGGCATATTTGAAATTCCACTTGGTAACTTTTCAAGGTTAGTGTTCCTTACATCTAGTGTTTGCAGATTTTTTAGCCTCTCGATCGACTTTGGAAGTTTGTTAATGTTGGTTTCTCGAAGATTCAAATACCTTAGGTTAAATAAGCGAACAACAGCTTTCGAGATTTTTCCAACAGACACTCCCTCCAATTCTAGGACTTTTAGCAGCTTAAAGCTAGACAATACTGCGTTCATGGAAAAAGTCGAGTTCGTCCCTATCTGAAACATGAAGAAAGCACGAAGATGACGTAACAACGCCCTCCTAAAAATAACATTTCCGTCCGTGTTATGTACAGAGAGTCGCTGTACTTTACTTACAAGTCTGGCCTCCCTTTCATCATACGCCGAACAAAAGTCATCTTTTTCAGATATTGTCATTGCAAGTTCTCGCATAACATCATGGACTCGAAGAGCCTTGACCCTCCCAACATCATTAGTCTCAGTGATTTGAATCATGCTTCGGATACTAAGTTCTGTAATATACTCCTCTGCTACTTCCTCTACTGTTATCCCTTTTCTTTCCAAGATGAACCCCTCTGCAACCCATAGTCTTATAAGCTTTTTCCTCTTAATCGGATACCCATCACGAAAAACACAACAATACAGGAAACAATGCTTTAGGTAGAATGGTAGATCGTTAAAGCTCAATGACAGGATCCCTTTAACGCTCTTAAGCGCAGGATTATTGCTCAATTCCCAGTTTAGACTATCGTATATTTTCTTCAAGTCTGCTGAGGTTTTGTTTCTCGAGCCCACAAGGCTTCCAATTGCCACAATGGCAAGTGGCAATCCTTCACATTTTCTAGTAATCGCTTGAGCTAACTCTTTCAGTTCTACCGGACAACAATGGTCTAAATCACTCCAAAAAGCCTTTTTACAAAAGAGTGCCCATGAATCATCGTCTCCAAGAGGGTCTAGGCGAAGAACATGTTTTCCAGGTCCTACTGATTTCGCTACATCTTCATTTCTAGTTGTGAATATAACTCTACTTCCAACACCGTTTTCAGGAAATGCACTTCTTATTCTAGTCCAAAGAAGTATAGCCGAAACATCATCTAAGATAATAACATACCTTTTTTTGTGAAGATATTCAATAAGAATCTCCACCAATTCTCTGTATTTCATCAATCCCAAATCACTAGGGAGCATTTCATGTTTCACTCCAAACACTTTCTTAATCATGGTTCTTAACAATTCGTCAACCCCATTAGTTTGAGATACGGATACCCATGCCCAACAATCAAAGTTCCGTTGAATCGCTTGATCATAGTAGACTTTGGTAACCAAAGTTGTCTTGCCTAATCCACCCATACCCACAACACATATAACCATTCGTCGAGGGTCATCTACCATCAACCATTCCGTAAGTGTTTCTTTGTTACCATCCATTCCCACTATTTCATCTTCATTAACAAACATCGACAATTCTTCTTGACGATGACACCAATCAATAGAAGCATTCCCAATACCTCTCATCTCATCGTCTTTCGCATCAAATTCATATCGCTTTCTTCTTTCACAAACCTCATGAACCTCTAATTTAAGCTTTTGAAGCTTTGTGGATATTTTACGTCTTCTGCTCATGTGCATTGGAACTTTGATGATGTCTTGAACAAAATTTTTTAAACCCTTGTTATTTTCTTCTAAATCTTTATAGTAAACGTATTCGTCTAGTACATCCTCCACTTTTTGTGCAACTTCTCTCACTTGTCTAACCCATGTTTCCACCAATTCACTCTTGAACTTCTTTCTTTCGGCATCTCTAATACATGATCTCATAATTTCTAGCTCTAGTTTTATTGCCTCAACATCACTTTGTGAATCTCCTAGTAATGATGCTTCTTGCATTAGGATTGTTGTGAGCTTTTCTAGTAGAAAGTTCACAGCACCATCTGCCATTTTTGATCCTTGAGGTTTGGAAGAAAGCTGTGGTTCAGTGTGGTGATGGTGGTGGTGGTGGTCCTGGTGGATGTGGTTTGGGTGAAAATAACATTTAATTTGAATAAGTATAAAAGGAAGCTGTACGGAAATTGTAGCAAAACCATTTGGACTTGGTCTTAAGGTAGACTTGAAGACTTGTGATAATATAATCTGTCGTTATTGCAACACACTTGTTAAGTTGACAAAATTAATTTTTATATTCTTATGGGAACAAACATCTTAACTGAACGAAAATCGATTAAACAGACGATGAGACGATTGAAAATTTTGCACAATGAACCGGAGGTACGTATATAGCTGCAAGAACATAATCTAGCCAAAAAGACAGCTTAATACAGTTTTGGACAATTATACGGAGTATTAAAAACTGGTTAGTTTTACTCAATAGCTTTAACGTTGAGTCAATCTCCGTTTAATACTACCTGTCATTTGATGGGTCACACACTTGGCCTCACACAAGAAATCTATTACTCCGTATTAATTAGCGGCAGTGTTTTTACTGTTTGCATCTAGAAACTTCAGTAAAATATTTATTATATATATATATATATATCATGTATATGCAAAGATAAACATATGGTTTTTGTAGCCTAGATGGTTTGTCGGTGCCTGTCACAGGTTCGAGTCTTTTTAAGATATTTGACCCAATTTTTACTTTTTAGTGTCATCTATCCAAAAATCTTAATTGCATTTTTTTTTTCAAATCTTGAAAAAAATAATATTATTACTCTCTTAACGAAAGTAAATGATTCTTTATATTATACTCCCACTGTTTCATTTCACATGTCTAAAAAACTATTTTGAGTTGTACCAAATGAGTGTTTATTATCGTTTAAAAACCATTCGGAAAAAACTTAGCAGGTAAACATGTTTTTTTATTGGTGAAAAATGTAGTTAGTCTAGATTTCAAAAGAACTGTATGCATAGTCAAAGTGGACACGTTGAATAAGACATATGGATTAATTATTTTTTCTAATTATCTTAAAACTCAAATATTACATATTTCTCATAATTTTTCTTCATCCATCCATCACTAATTTTGTGATATTTAACTATACGGATCGTTGAAACATGAATAACAATATAACATATTTGATATGGGTAAAATACGTCAAAAATCAAGAAATTGTGTGGCATACACATCACCTACGTTATAATTGAAGTTAACTCGGCTATTCGAAGCGAAGCTCGAGCCAATTTCCCTTAGTTTTACTCATTAGGGGCAACTATTGATCCACTAAAATAAGTCAAAAGCCCATATAAGAGCTACCCATATGAATACACCAATTTAAAAAGGCCTACTTAGTTCAAATGCAACTTAAGTTTTTTATTATTATTATTATTTTATTAATGAAACACTATTGCAAGTACGGGTGTTCATGAATGGTTAACCGGAGACTCGGTTAACCGGAGACTGGTTAACCGGAGTCTCGGTTCGAAATATTTTTAAACCTAAACCGAAATCGAAAAATTCAGTTAACCGAAAATCGGTTAACCGTTTTTCGGTTCGGTTAACCAAATTAACCGTTTTTTAATTAATACTTATTTTAAAAGTAATTAATAACACATAAATAGATATTAATTTTTCAGTGTTCACTATATTTAAAATATTTTGATGATAAAAATATCAAACGATAACCATTTTACTCTTTATAATTGTGTATTTATGTTATACGTACATAAATCGTTTGAATATAATTAGAAACTAAGTAGTAATAATTACCATATTAGGCCAAAATTGAGCTAGTAAATTACAATAAAATGGGTGAAAAAGAAATATAAATGATTTTATCAAAATACAAATGTAAATATCTACATATAAATATAATATGTAAAATATATATACATATATTTAAAACTATATATAAAATTTTCAATTTTTTCGGTTAACCGTTTATCACGTCTATTCCAAAATCATGAACCGAAACCGAAATTGAAAAACAAATAAAAATCGGTTCGGTTAACCGAAATTTGGTTCAATTCTACCGGTTTTTTGCTCAGTTTTTCGGTTTTGGAATATTTTAAACACCCCTAATTGCAAGTTAGTTGATTAATATCATAATATGCTTGATTGCTTATTATCCCTTATATCAATTTGCATTGTAAATCTCCATTTTCTCACCAATTTCAAGGGGATTTCTCATGATTATATCATATGACAAACAAAATTGAGTTTTCACGATATGTCCTATGGTAAAATTGTCTTTTTTTGAAACGCTCCAAATCTTTAGAATTTTTTTTTTATATATACTAAAATACACTAAACATTGTCCCACAACTTATTTGTATACATATTAGGTCCCTACATAACTCGAACGATCAAACTTAGACACAAAACAAAAGTTCACAGAAAACAGCCACTACCCGCTGGGTAGTGTTGGTACCCGCCGGGTACTTCTTGTGCCATCCGGGTACAACTTGCAACAGCCGGGTGAATTACCAAAAGTGGTAACAGAAAGAAAGCTTCGTTTTAAACACTTAGTACCAGTCGGATACGGTTTGTACCCGCCGGGTAACCAGATTACCAGCCGGGTAATCATCAAATCAGCCGGGTAGTTCATACTGAACTCAGGCCTGCACAAACTAATGCACAAATACGAATTTCAATCGATCATAACTTTTAAATCGTAAAGAGTTAGACTCTAAAATTTTGCACACACCTTCACTATATCAAAATGAAGGTTTCCCTTTTTACACCTTTTCAATTTTCACAAAAACGATGATTTTGGACGTGTGACCAATTTATGGCCATTTTGACCACTTTTCGGTAACAACCAAACTCTCAAACTACTTGTACTTAAACTTTGACTTTTTGCACACTTTCTCAATACTTCAAAACAGATCTAACACAATTAACAAAACCCACATACGTACATTATAACCCGATTTACCACCATGACTCATTTCATGCCCATATTGCCCCATTTTTTTGGGTCCCTGTTTACTATATCAACTACATATTGACCACAACACTACCCAATACCCCACATGTTTGACTATTCTAACATAGTTGACTACGTGTCAACTCCATATTTGACCAACCATACATCTTTGACTCTTTACTACATTTTAACAATTTCAATCAATCAAGACAACTACATTTATACTAGCTTCATACTTTTTCAAAAACACTTACACAAGACTTTACTTCATAGTTTGACTTTCAAAGTCAAATACCATCAGACAATAAACTTCAAAAACTAAAACACCCAATGTATTACATAACCATTTTTTTAAACATATATCGGAAGCGTATATTGAAAGACATACATTTCATATTATATATAACTACATATCGAAAGTTGAAGTGTTATCAAAACATTACCATTGGTTATATTAACGGAAGACTAGATACATCACATTTGGGTGTTAAGTAAATTCAAAATAAAACGATACACCACCAAAATATATCAGAGTAGACAATCGTCAAACATTCCATTCAAAAACTAATTCCTAGTTTCTGGTGTTCGGTTTTAACTTGAGAACATATATGACAAGATTCCACAAACCGAGCTACGTCAGTTTTCAAAGTAGGCCACCGATACAACGGTTTCACATCATTATACATCTTTGTACTCCTCGGATGTATCGATAATCTAGACTTGTGAGCCTCATTCAAAATCACATTCCGATTACCACCAATCAAAGGAACCCAAACACGTGACTGAAAAGTCTTTAATCCTCGAGAATCATCCAGTAATAAAAGGAATTCCATTACCTTTTTTTTTTCATTTTTTTAGATCTTTTCTTTTCAACACGATCTCGGATTTCAAATTATAATCCATCAATGCTTCCAATTGCGCAGTTTTCAATTGGTCTATCAAATCCGAAGAAACTTCCAATCGCATAAAGTAAATTTTATCAAAATTTCCCTTCCGACTTAACGCATCCGCAACAACATTAGCTTTGCCCGAATGGTAACGAATCTCGCAATCATAATCTTTGATCAATTCCATCCATCGTCTCTGACGCATGTTAAGTTCTTTTTGAGAAAACATATATTGAAGCCTTTTTATGATCCATACAAATAACGCATTTAGTACCATTAAAAAAAAGGTCTCCAAATTTTCAACGCAAACACAACAGCTGCAAGCTCCAAGTCATGAGTAGGATAATTCTTTTCATGAGGCTTAAGCTGACGAGAAGCATATGCAATAACCCGATCCCGTTGCATCAAAACACAACTTAATCCTGCATAAGATGCATCACAATAAACAACAAAATCATCTGATCCATCGGGTAGTGCTAACACCGGAGCCTGACACAAGAGCTGTTTCAAAGTTTGAAAAGCCGTTTCCTGCTGTTCATTCCATTGAAATTTCATGTCTTTTCGAGTCAATTTAGTCAACGGGCCAACAATGTTAGAGAAACCCTTAATAAACTTTCGATAATAACCCGCTAACCCAAGAAAACTCTTAATCTCAGAAGAAGACTTGGGCGTATTCCAATTCATAACAGCCTCAACCTTAGACGGATCTACCTTAACCCCATCTTTACAAATAATATGTCTCAAAAATGTACCTCACAAAGCCAAAACTCGCATTTTGAAAACTTAGCGTACAATTTTTTTTCAAAGTTTCAAGAACCAATCTCAAATGCATTTCATGTTCAGATTCAGATTTTGAATAAACCAAAATATCATCGATAAACACAATAACAAACTTATCAAGAAAAGGCCGACAAACTCGGTTCATTAAATCCATGAAAACTGCAGGAGCATTAGTCAACCCAAACGGCATAACTAGAAACTCATAATGACCATATCTAGTGCGAAAAGCAGTCTTAGGAATATCTTCGTCAAGAACACGTACTTGGTGTGTGACACCCCCAAATTTGATTGATTTGCGGAAGCTCGATTTGGGTGTCACTAATCAATATACAAAGCACATAATTTAAACTTGTATAAATAAAGTAAACGTTTACATCAAAACAATGTTACATTAGCTCGGTTCCTGAAATTGAGAGATTACATGGCATAATTACTTTTACAAAATATAATAATGCAATCAAATCTCTAGTTGTATGTATGCTGACTTGAGCTAATAATCCCTGCTTGTGCAGCCAACCTACTGCTGGGTACCTGTGATAAATACTAAAATGGGTCAGCGAAAACGCTGGTGAGCTCACAGGTTTGTATGTCAATGTATAGTTGTCAGAACCGCAAGATTTATATTGAATTTAAAATGCAATTAAGCAAAATAAAAGTTATACAATCCATGAGCACATAGTCTGAGCTTAACTTGAGCGCTAGGTCCAATTAAGGAAACCTAACTGATTTGCCTCCTACGAGTGTCTAATCCACACTCGTCTTCCCAAATGCTAATACATCCGTTTGACCGGTTAGTGCGTGCTAACCCGGATGAGGATTGTCAATCCCATATGATATCATATACTAACATTCACGCTAAAATATTAGAGACTATGCTATAGAGGACTTTAATTGATTAGCTTGAAACTCATGTAGTATTTGAAGGTTGGCACTTGCGTTCTACTTGTAAAACAAAATGAAGTAGTAATATCACACCCCTGGTAAAAGTAGTGAAAATGGGGCCATGAAACTCACCTGAGCCTTGAGTGTTTATTGGAATAAACTTGAATTGATTAGTTGTGATGTGTTGTCCGAAGACTTGTAACCTGAAGGTGTCCATGACACGCGATGGTTATTAATTGATTAGGTATCTCGAAAGACTACCTTTGTAGTTGTTTGTCCAAATTACCCCGATTTGGTTGATTGCCTTGTCCAAATTACTAAGATTTGGTTGATTGATTTTAGTATTTGAAAACGTGTACGGCCCGTTGGTGACGGATTTGTTATAATAATCTCAACTATTATTATTTTGATTTCGTAGCGTTTTACTTGAAAAATGTGTTTTGATTGTGTTTTAGAAGCCGTTACGGAATCTAAGTACAGGGGTCTGGGGGCAGCGCCCCTAGTAGCGGGGTCCAAGGAGCGGCAGCCCCTGGCGGGGTCCAAGGGGCAGAGCCCCTGGCTGGGGTCGAGCTGCCAGGTCAGCTCGGAAAATTTTTATTTCTACTATATTGCTTTAAGGAAAAACGCATCTAGACTTGAAATTGGGTGAAATCGAGTGATAAAATTTAGGGTCTCGACACTTAGTGAAAATCTGTGTTTTCTGGTTTGTGCGACGTTGGGTGCGACGTTGGGTGCGATGTGAGTGTTTGCGTCGCATTTTGCGACGTTCGCAATTCAATGCGACGTAGGGTGCTGCGTCGCTAATGCGACGTTGGTTAAGTTGGCGACGTTAAGGTCTGCGTCGCTATGTGCGACATTCGCAAGTCAATGCGATGTAATAGGCTGCGTCGCTATATGCGACGTCGAGGATTCGTGCGACGTAAGTCGCTGCGTCGCATTTGCTCCAGGCCAAATGCGACGTACGGGATCTGATCGGAGTTTCAACTTCAAAAAAGCATTTTCCGGCCATCGATCAGCCTAATATTTTTACCCAACCCATTTTAGGACATTACAAGGTTATACAAACAACTAGCAAATGATAATACTTAGAAACGAGAGTTTTCGGAGTTGTGTCGGAAACTTACAAATCGCCGAAATGAAATTTCGGAAAGATAGAAAGATAGATCGTTGCGTGGTGGTCGTGAATCTCTAAAAATCTTGAAGATCCGAAGTCGTTTGATGCTAGTTTTTGGCGATTTGAGGGTGGTGGTGGTTTTGCAATTTTTGAGAGAAAAGATGGAAGAGAGAGAGAAGAAAGAATGAAATGAGAAAGATGGAGGTGGAAATGGGGTTTAAATACCCATTTTCAGTCTACGTCTTCGAGTTCCGTGTGGTGTTCGTTTTTCCGATTGTTTAACGTTAAATATTTATTTTATAAGTTAAGTTCTACATTTTAAATTACGAACAATTATTCAATTATTTTGTTGAAGTATTTTACTAGTTTACTTAGAAATTACGTTATAAAAGGTAATCTGTTTCGTTTTGTTTGCGCACTTACATTTTTAATCGCGTTTATATTGTTTGTGTAATAAAGCTTGGATTACGAAATATTATTGATATAATATTCGAAATATGTCAATGGTATTAATTAATATTTGCATTAACCAAATAAAAATCGTCCACCAACGTCCGTATTAATTGTGTCGAAATCTATTCGATTTGAGATTTTTACGATTTAATCAAACCGTGATTTCTTGTATATATATTCAACAATATAAAATTACTTGATACATCAATTAGCATAACACAGAACTAATTACATGTATTAAAACTTGATTAGGCACTAAATTCTAGTCCCAAATTGACGGTTGTCACATTCTCCCCCTGTTAGAAGAATTTCGTCCCGAAATTTATGTTGAAGTTGTGTTTGTTGTTGAGTCAGTGAAGAGTTGAGGATACTTGAGTCGCATTTGGTCTTCCCGTTCCCAGGTGAATTCCGGACCGCGCCGCGAATTCCACCTAACCTTGACAATGGGAATACGACTTTGTTTAAGTTGTTTGACCTCACGGTCCATGATTTCAGCAGGTTCCTCAACAAAGTGAAGTTTCTCGTCAACTCGAATTTCATCGAGTGGAATGATAAGTGTCTCATCAGACAGACACTTCTTCAGATTTGAAACATGAAAAGTGGGGTGCACGCTGCTAAGCTCAGCGGGCAGTTGTAATCGGTATGCCACCGGACCTATCCTCTTAAGGATCTCAAACGGTCCAATGTATCTTGGGTTCAATTTACCCCGTTTGCCAAATCGAATGACACCTTTCCAAGGTGAAACTTTGAGTAATACTCGGTCCCCAACCTGGAACTCGAGTGGTTTGCGTCTCACGTCAGCATAACTTTTCTGACGATCACGCGCGGCTTTGAGTTTGTTTTGAATTTCGACGATTTTCTCGGTTGTTTCGTGAATGATTTCTGGACCCGTGAGTTGGCTATCCCCAACTTCGGTCCAACAGATAGGTGACCGGCACTTTCGACCATAAAGTGCCTCGAAAGATGCAGCCTTAATGCTGGTATGATAGCTGTTGTTGTACGAGAACTCGCACAATGGTAGGTGTTTTTCCCAATTTACACCGAAGTCTACTACGCAGGCCCGTAGCATGTCTTCTAGTGTTTGAATTGTTCGTTCACTCTGGCCATCGGTTTGCGGGTGATATGCGGTACTCATATCAAGTCGAGTACCCAGAGATTTTTGAAGTGATTGCCAAAATTGTGAAGTGAAACGACTATCTCTATCGGAGATAATTGAGATTGGAACACCGTGTTTGGTCACGATTTCCTTCAGATAAATACTGGTGAGGCGTTCCATTTTGTCGGATTCCTTGATTTCCAGGAAGTGAGCAGACTTTGTGAGACGATCCACGATCACCCAAATGGTATCGCAACCGCTCGAGGATTTGGGTAGTTTAGTTATGAAGTCCATGGCAATTTGTTCCCATTTCCATTCAGGAAGACTGGGTTGTTGAAGTAAACCAGAGGGTTTTTTTTTTGGTATTCGATTTTGACCTTGGAGCAAGTAAGGCACTTGCTGACATAGGTGGCGATTTCAGCTTTCATGTTCAGCCACCAGTAGAAGTCTTTGATACCGTGGTACATTTTATCGGACCCCGGATGGATAGAATATTTGGACTTGTGAGCTTCATCCATCACCAAGTCTCGTAGGTTCCCAAATCTTGGCAACCAGATTCGGTTTGAGAAATACCTAATCCCGTTAGGTTTGATTTCGAATTGTTTATCCATTCCCCGCAAGGCTTCATCTTTGACATTTTCGGGTTTCAAGGCTTCGAGTTGAGCAGCGAGAATTTGAATGTTTAAATTGTCGCGAATGGTCATACTGAGGGCTCGGACTCGAAGTGGTTTCACTCGCTCTTTTCGACTGAGGGCATCAGCAACAACATTTGCTTTGCCTGGATGATATTTGAGCTCGCAGTCGTAATCGGTAAGCAACTCGACCCATCGACGTTGCCTCATGTTGAGTTCTTTCTGATCGAATATGTGTTGGAGACTTTTGTGGTCTGTAAAGATTGTGCACCTAGTGCCGTAGAGGTAATGTCTCCAAATTTTGAGGGCGAAAACGACGGCTCCTAATTCGAGGTCGTGGGTGGTGTAATTCTTTTCATGAATCTTGAGCTGTCGGGAAGCATAAGCTATGACTTTGTCTCGTTGCATAAGCACGCAACCGAGACCTTGATGAGAGGCATCGCAGTATACCACAAAGTCATCGGTGCCTTCGGGTAATGATAGAATGGGAGCACTGCAAAGCTTTTGTTTTAAGAGTTGGAATGCCGTCTCTTGTTTATCAGTCCAGTCAAACTTTTTTGTCTTTCTGGGTCAGAGTCGTGAGTGGTAAGGCTATCTTGGAGAAATTTTCAATGAATCGCCGGTAATACCCGGCCAGTCCCAAAAACTGCCGTACTTCTGTTGGAGTGGTTGGCGATTGCCAGTCTTTGATAGCCTCAATTTTTGACGGATCAACGTGAATTCCCTGACCGTCGATCACGTGACCAAGGAATTGAACGGTTTGAATCCAGAACTCACACTTAGAGAATTTGGCGTAAAGCTCCTCGTGTCTAAGTAGTTCAAGGATGGTTTTGAGGTGTTGCGCATGTTCTTGCTCGTTGCGCGAGTAAATGAGTATGTCATTGATAAAAACAATGACAAACTTGTCGAGGTAAGGTTTACACACCCGGTTCATGAGGTCCATGAATACAGCCGGTGCGTTGGTTAGACCAAAGGGCATCACTTGGAATTCGTAGTGCCCGTAACGAGTTCTGAAAGCCGTTTTTGGAATATCGATGTCGCGAACTCGTAACTGATGATATCCTGATCGCAGATCGATTTTTGAGTAGACACTTGAACCTTGAAGTTGGTCGAACAGGTCATCGATTCGAGGGAGTGGATACCGGTTCTTGACAGTTAACTTGTTCAACTCTCGGTAGTCGATACACATTCGAAAAGAACCGTCTTTCTTCTTGACAAATAGGACTGGAGCTCCCCAAGGTGAAGAACTCGGCCTGATAAATCCTCGTTCCAGGAGTTCCTGTAATTGGGTGGACAACTCCTGAAGTTCGGATGGAGCTAAGCGGTATGGTGCTCGGGCCACAGGCGCAGCACCTGGTACTAGATCGATTGAGAACTCAACCTGTCTTTGCGGTGGTAGACCAGGTAGTTCTTCGGGAAAGACTTCTGGAAAGTCTCGAACAATTGGAACATCCTCAAGTCGCTTCTCTTCCGACTTTTCCTCCATGATGTGCGCGAGGATTGCTGGATAACCCTTTCTCAGAAACTTCCGGGTTTTTAGACAAGATATGATGTTAAGCCTCGTCCCACCGGTCTCCCCCTGTATGACCAAGGTTCTACCGACGGCGAGAGGTATGCGAACAATTTTGTCATGGCAAATGATTTCGGTGCGATGTTTGGATAACCAGTCCATGCCCACGATGACATCGAAACTTCCTATCTCAACGGGCATAAGATCTATGGAGAAGATTTCGTTGGCTAGATTTAAAGTGCAATTAGGTATCACACTATCGGTTTCTATCAACTTGACATTTGCTAGTTCTACGGTGTACTTAACGTCTAAAGCAACAGGTGTGATGTCAAGTAGAGGGCAAAATTCATCGAAAATAAAACTTCTATCGGCACCAGTATCAAACAGAATAGAAGCAGTTAAATTGTTGAGGAGGAACATACCCGTGACCACATTCGGGTCCTGACGGGCGTCCCCTGAGTTGATCACGAATGCGCTACTTTTGGCGTTGTTGTTGTTGTTGCGGTTGTTGTTGTTGCCCTTATTCTTCAATTTTGGGCACGTATCCCTAAAGTGTCCTGGGTTCCCACATTCAAAGCAGGACTTAGGTTGTCGGACATTTTTGTCAGAGGGGTTGTTGTTGGATCTAGGGGCTCGGCAATCCTTAGTCGAATGCCCGTACCTCCTGTAGTTGTTGCAAGGAGTACCGCACTGACCAAAGTGGTGATAGTTACACTTGGGACAATAAGGCCTGTCCCCGGTGTAGCTGCGGTTGGATTCAGAGTTGGTGGTGTAGACTTGGATGGCGTTGTTTTTCTTGTTTGAGTTGTGGTGGTGTTCAGTGGATTTGCGTTTGTTGTTGTTAGAGGATGAGGTGTTGGAAGCCCCACGGCTGACAACTAGGGCCATGAGTTCGTGGGCCAATCGAATGGCACTTTCAGTGGTGGTTGGTTTGGATGAGGCGACATTTCCCTGGATGCTCTCAGGGAGTCCGCGGATGTATCTCTTGATACCCTTACTTTTCGGTTCAACCAAACTTGGGCATAGTAAGGCAAACTGCTGAAATTTGGTGGTATATTCAGCAACATCATTTCCCTGCACCACCAGGTGCCAGAATTCTTCCTCCAGCCTATGCAGCTCTTCTTCAGGACAGTATTTTTCTGTCAGCTTCTTCTTCAGTTCGGCCCAAGGAAGCCGATTTGTAACCTCAAGACCTACAGAGTTTGCGTGGGTTTTCCACCACGTGAGTGCACCTTCCTGAAAGGTGTAAGCAGCGAATTTGACCTTGTTGTTCTCAGTGCAGTCGCAGAGACTGAAAACAGATTCCATACGCTCAATCCAACGGATCAAGCCAATGGCACCCTCCGTGCCCTTGAAATATAGTGGTTTACAGCTGAGGAAATCCTTGTAGGAACAAGGCTTTACAGCAGGAGTGGTGGTGGTGGTGGTACTGACTATTTCCTCAGTCGTTCGGATTGAATCCCGAGCAGCCAAGGCATCGGCTACGGCCCGAGTAACGGCAGCAGCGAGTTCAGCTTCACTGTAACTCTTTTTCTTCGGCGGCATGGTTCTTCAAGAAAAGAAACAATAGGTACGTACTCCCTCCGTCCCAATTTAATTGTCCCCAGACAAAAAACATGCAGTTTAAGAAAACATTAACTTCTCTCTTACTTTTTGATAAGATTACAGTTTTAACCTTTACTTTTTACCTACTTTTTTGTCCTACATATATAAAGTAAGGGTGTAAAAGGATTTTATCTCATCATTTTTATCCATTTATGGAAGTGGACAATTAATTTGGGACAGCCCAAAATGGAATACTGGACTATTAATATGGGACGGAGGGAGTAAGAAATTGTACCAGAATGATAATTGTGGTAGATGTATGTATTAAAGCGACAATGTACACATCACAAGTGTAATAGTTCCATAATATAGATTTAAACCGAAAGAAATCGTCAATTGATATTACGTTGTTAAACGATTACAGACAATTTCGAGTTTGTTGAATTCAAAAGTTACAGACTTAGATATTGTGCCAAAAGTTCCGGGAATTGCTTCATCCAGTCAAATTACATTAATCCTACGAAAGCGTTATCGAGTGCAGATTCAGCCTAAGCTAATTCTGACGAATATTGAGTTGTGGCATTAAGGCGGTGAGACGGTCAACGGACTCTGCAAGTCGGCTAAGCATTCTGAGTGCTTCCTCGGTTTCCCTCAGGCGTGTTTCACACTGAGTCAACCTTGATCGCAGGACAGTGATTTCATTTTGATTGTCAGTCACTTGATTGTGGACGATTTCCATGGTCTCGATGGTTTCACCCACTTGATTTTCGAGAACGCCCATATGGTTGATAGCGTTTACATGGTCCTCAGAGACCTGAGCCACTTGCCCCATTAGGGTGAGTGTCCAGTTTTCACGGGTCTCTTGCAACTCGATGTCCATGTCACGCAGTTGTTGCTCGTGACGGTGTAGCCTAGCGGCCAAGTCTGTTAGGGTGAATTGATTGGGGTATGGGCCCGCTCGAGGCAACCTGGGGTTCCTCCTAGCTACCCTTGAACTTTGTGATTCGTACGAATGGGAACGGGATGAGTTTGGTGGCGTGTTTGCCATTCTGAGACAGAACGTTAGCAATTGTGAGGCCTATATTCATATAATACATATATAATATAGCCTAAGCTTGAATTGAGGCTTACTTATGTATATAGAGATATATCACATAACCGCCTATTGAGTGTCTAACACAGACAAGTTTTAAGTCCCGTTTCTCTCGAGGTCAGAGTCAACTAGTGTATCCTGTTCAGCCATAACTTCCTTCAGATCTTACATCATCTTTATTTAATTGTACATAGTTGATCAAGCTATGTTAAATTAAACTCGTATGCTGTAATCTCTGAACTGGTTATACCTAATAGGGAATACCGCCTAACGGTCATAGTCTAGGTCCACTAAATGCAACCTAGTTCACTATAACCTTAGGCTCTGATACCAATCCGTGACACCCCCAAATTTGATTGATTTGCGGAAGCTGGATTTGGGTGTCACTAATCAATATACAAAGCACATAAGATAATAATGAACGACCAATATATGCGTCGTTTTAAACTTGTATAAATAAAGTAAACGTTTACATCAAAACAATGTTACATTAGCTCGGTTCCTGAAATTGAGAGATTACATGGCATAATTACTTTTACAAAATATAATAATGCAATCAAATCTCTAGTTGTATGTATGCTGACTCGAGCTAATAATCCCTGCTTGTGCAGCCAACCTACTGCTGGGTACCTGTGATAAATACTAAAATGGGTCAGCGAAAACGCTGGTGAGCTCACAGGTTTGTATGTCAATGTATAGTTGTCAGAACCGCAAGATTTATATTGAATTTAAAATGCAATTAAGCAAAATAAAAGTTATACAATCCATGAGCACATAGTCTGAGCTTAACTTGAGCGCTAGGTCCAATTAAGGAAACCTAACTGATTTGCCTCCTACGAGTGTCTAATCCACACTCGTCTTCCCAAATGCTAATACATCCGTTTGACCGGTTAGTGCGTGCTAACCCGGATGAGGATTGTCAATCCCATATGATATCATATACTAACATTCACGCTAAAATATTAGAGACTATGCTATAGAGGACTTTAATTGATTAGCTTGAAACTCATGTAGTATTTGAAGGTTGGCACTTGCGTTCTACTTGTAAAACAAAATGAAGTAGTAATATCACACCCCTGGTAAAAGTAGTGAAAATGGGGCCATGAAACTCACCTGAGCCTTGAGTGTTTATTGGAATAAACTTGAATTGATTAGTTGTGATGTGTTGTCCGAAGACTTGTAACCTGAAGGTGTCCATGACACGCGATGGTTATTAATTGATTAGGTATCTCGAAAGACTACCTTTGTAGTTGTTTGTCCAAATTACCCCGATTTGGTTGATTGCCTTGTCCAAATTACTAAGATTTTGTTGATTGATTTTAGTATTTGAAAACGTGTACGGCCCGTTGGTGACGGATTTGTTATAATAATCTCAACTATTATTATTTTGATTTCGTAGCGTTTTACTTGAAAAATGTGTTTTGATTGTGTTTTAGAAGCCGTTACTGAATCTAAGTACAGGGGTCCGGGGGCAGCGCCCCTGGTAGCGGGGTCCAAGGGGCGGCAGCCCCTGGCTGGGGTCGAGCTGCCAGGTCAGCTCGGAAAATTTTTATTTCTACTATATTGCTTTAAGGAAAAACGCATCTGGACTTGAAATTGGGTGAAATCGAGTGATAAAATTTAGGGTCTCGACACTTAGTGAAAATCTGTCTTTTCTGGTTTGTGCGACGTTGGGTGCGATGTGAGTGTTTGCGTCGCATTTTGCGACGTTCGCAATTCAATGCGACGTAGGGTGCTGCGTCGCTAATGCGACGTTGGTTAAGTTGGCGACGTTAAGGTCTGCGTCGCTATGTGCGACATTCGCAAGTCAATGCGACGTAATAGGCTGCGTCGCTATATGCGACGTCGAGGATTCGTGCGACGTAAGTCGCTGCGTCGCATTTGCTCCAGGCCAAATGCGACGTACGGGATCTGATCGGAGTTTCAACTTCAAAAACGCATTTTCCGGCCATCGATCAGCCTAATATTTTTACCCAACCCATTTTAGGACATTACAAGGTTATACAAACAACTAGCAAATGATAATACTTAGAAACGAGAGTTTTCGGAGTTGTGTCGGAAACTTACAAATCGCCGAAATGAAATTTCGGAAAGATAGAAAGATAGATCGTTGCGTGGTGGTCGTGAATCTCTAAAAATCTTGAAGATCCGAAGTCGTTTAATGCTAGTTTTTGGCGATTTGAGGGTGGTGGTGGTTTTGCAATTTTTGAGAGAAAAGATGGAAGAGAGAGAGAAGAAAGAATGAAATGAGAAAGATGGAGGTGGAAATGGGGTTTAAATACCCATTTTCAGTCTACGTCTTCGAGTTCCGTGTGGTGTTCGTTTTTCCGATTGTTTAACGTTAAATATTTATTTTATAAGTTAAGTTCTACATTTTAAATTATGAACAATTATTCAATTATTTTGTTGAAGTATTTTACTAGTTTACTTAGAAATTACGTTATAAAAGGTAATCTGTTTCGTTTTGTTTGCGCACTTATATTTTTAATCGCGTTTATATTGTTTGTGTAATAAAGCTTGGATTACGAAATATTATTGATATAATATTCGAAATATGTCAATGGTATTAATTAATATTTGCATTAACCAAATAAAAATCGTCCACCAACGTCCGTATTAATTGTGTCGAAATCCATTCGATTTGAGATTTGTACGATTTAATCAAACCGTGATTTCTTGTATATATATTCAACAATATAAAATTACTTGATACATCAATTAGCCTAACACAGAACTAATTACATGTATTAAAACTTGATTAGGCACTAAATTCTAGTCCCAAATTGACGGTTGTCACATGGTGATAACCCGATCTCAAATCAATTTTAGAGAAATAAGAAGATCCTTGCAACTGATCAAACAACTCATCTATTCGAGGCAAAGGATACTTATTCTTTACTGTTCTTTTATTCAATTCTCTGTAATCTATACACATACGAAAGGTACCATGGAGAAGAACTGGGCCTAACAAAACCCTTATCTAACAACTCCTGAATTTGAGTCATCATTTCACGAATTTCCAAGGGAGCTAATCTATATGGAGCCTTAACTACTAGAGTAGCACCAGGAATTAGATCAATTCTATATTCTACTTCCCTAATAGGAGGTAAACCAGGCAATTCATCCGGGAAAGCTTCCGAGTATTCAGAAACCACTCGGATATCAGAAATAGATTTCTTTTCTAACTTAGCATCGATAACACAAGCCAAATAAGATTCACACCCTTTAGCTAGAGATTTTCTAGCTTTCATCACAGAAATTAAAGGAATACTACTATTCTCCCGTTCCCCTCTAGCCACAACATATGACTTATTCGAAATAGGGATTTTTATTAACTTCTTATGGCATTCTATATTCGATTTATTTTAACTTAACCAATCCATGCCTAAAACCACATCAAAACCGGGGATAGGCATTAATAGAAAAGAAACCAGAAAACTATGACCCTCAATCAATATACTAGCTCCAGTCACCGATGTGATAACCGGAACTATTTTACCATCCGCTATTTCAACTTCAATAGGATGAGCAATTATAGTGGGAGTCAATTTCAGTCTATCACAGAAAAGAATAGATATAAAATAATAATTTTCTCCTGAATCAAATAGAACACTTGCTGGTACAGAATTGATAAGAAAAGTACCAGTGATAACATCATCCGTTCTGACAGCATCATCCACTGTCATCTGGAAAGCTCGACCGGCTGCTGATGGCGAATTCTTCCGCTTTTGGCTAGAAGATGACGACCCCCCGACCATACCCGATCTCTGCTTACCCACCTCCGGACACTGACCCAATCTATGACCCTCTTTGTGACAATTCCAACAAACATGCTTAGGAAAAGTACAATCCTTGATACCATGACCAAACTGACCACATTTAATACATCTAGCTATCTGCGGAGTACATGGTCCGGTGTGATTGGATTTACAATTATGACACCAATTAGATTTATCCACTATACCACCACTTGTATTCTATCTCCTATTTTGCTGAGTACCTTGCCCTTCTTCTTCCCTTGATTCGTCGAAGTATCACTTTTGGATTTCAATGAAGACCTTTCTTTAATTTCCAAATCTCGAACCCAAATATCACTATCCACAGATCGAGCTAAGGTAAAAGCTTGTGAAAGAGAACCCGCTAATCTCACTGTTGTTCGATCGCTAGGAGGTAGAGTTCCAACAAAATGTTCCACTTTGGTCTTATCATCGGGTACCCATTGTTGTACAAATCTCAACTTTTCTGAAAACTGGGAAATGAGTTCATCAATAGACATATGATCCGTCATGTGTAAATCCATAAATTCCTTTCGAATACGGGACATATCAAAATCTGAGCAATATTGTTTACACATCTCATTGTAGAAATCCAACCATCTAATGGACTCCCTTTGTTGTGGTGTCAAGGTTGATGTGATTGAATCCCACCAAGTCATAGCCGGACCTTTGAGAAGTTGAACCGCATAAGGAACCTTAATTTCTTCCTCACACCTGCAAACCTCAAATTTCCTTTCCACATCCCTCAACCAATCTAATGTAACTGAAGGATTTGTACTACCATGGTATTCCGATGGTTTGCTGGCCATAAAAGTCTTAAAAGAACAAACTTTATGATGCTGCTGAGGAGGAGGAAACACTGGTATCTGATGACCAGAAGGCCAGAAGATGAAAATGGAGCTGAAGTCTGATAAGTATTGTATGGCTACTGTTGGTGATAAAAAGGTAATGATGTAAATATCCGTGATGACACCAAAGGAGATGGTACCGAACTCACAATCGATGGTAATGACTGTGAAAGTTTTTGTGAAGATCTAAGCTTGTTGATCTTGCAAAGCTTGTTGTCGAAAATTTCTAAATTCAACTAATTCATCCTCTAGTTGCAATACATAATCATCTCGATCTAAGTCACCCCCAGCTGAAAAAGAAGTACCAGTCTGACCCTGTCTCTCATTCTGATTCTCTGGAGGAGGAACATCAGTTCTAGAGGCATTATTTGGAGTATTGGTCGGGTGTTCATTCTCTGCCATTTCTGTATCAAAACACAGCTCACAACTTGTTAATTGTTAGTACATAACACACTAACTAATTCTCATGCAATACTAAATCCCATACCCTGAAATGCTTGACTAACATCAAATAGATTTGGGATTGAACACCTCACGATGTTCAATTCACTCAAACATATGCTCTGATACCAATTAAAAATACCCAATATATTACATAACCATTTTTTTTAAACATATATCGGAAGCGTATATTGAAAGACATACATTTCATATTATATATAACTACATATCAAAAGTTGAAGTGTTATCAAAACACTACCATTGGTTATATTAACGGAAGACTAGATACATCACATTTGGGTGTTAAGTAAATTCAAAATACAACGATAAACCACCAAAATATATCAGAGTAGACAATCGTCAAACATTCTATTCAAAAACTAATTTCTTACCCGACCCCCTATTAAAAGCATAACCTGCAAGAAATAATAAGGTGGGATTAGCACGAAGCTAAGTGAATAGATCTATATCTAACAACCTAACTTAGCCTAACAAATTTGTTTACCGCAAAGCATCATAAACACATAACTTCAAAGAGGATCGGTGGTCCCTGGGTGTCCTCATGCCGCGGTGACCCACAAGTAACACTTGGAACCAACTGCAGGCCAAATTAGACTGATGGTCACAGATCCACTCACCTGACTATGTCAGTCTTCACTCAGAGATCTTATATTACTGAGTCTTCGGTTGATCTGAGAACACAATCAAAACACAAGTTAGTAACTCATTTTATAAACGGTTATAAGTTTATAACTTACTCAAGTATATACATCAAACAAGTATACAATGTATGTAACTAATATGCATAGATACCACAATTGCATAAGTCAACAAATCAACATATTTACTCTTTTTTTTGTCATGCAAACGCGATCCGGGCTCAAGGGGTTGGGATCGCGTTACACTGAAGAAAACCTATCTGTCTCACCCCCAAAACACGTGGCAGCGGAAGTAGGAGGTGTCATGGGGGCGCCGACCAAATTACATATCACAACACAAAGATTAAAGCAAACGACCTCTACATGAGACGTTTTTAAAAATATTACATTCCATAAAATAAAATGTTTACATCATTGACGAGTTCGCAAAATGTATTTCTGAAGATTCTAATACACAGCCGTATTACAAAAAGTTAATGTAAGAAAATCTCCAATATGTGTAATGCATGCGACTCAAACTAGCTAGCGCATCCTGTGAGCAACCCTACTGTTGCTGAGCACCTAAGAATACAATACTAAAAAGGTCAACCAAAAGGTTGGTGAATCTCACAGGTTTATTAGTATAACATGTTATGATGCACAAGATTTATCCGATAATGTTTAACCGAGTGATAAATGAACAAATTAATGTTTTCGATTTGCCATGACATGAGTCCACGGTTCGAAGCCTAACCCGATTAGTGCCTCCCGGAGGTGTCTAATCCGAAACACCTTTATGACAAATACTAAAGTGCCCGTTTGACGTGGTTGTAGCTAGCAACCCGGACGGGGACGTCACTCCCATAATAGATCTATTCTTTAGTACTCGCGCCTTCGCAGTTAACTAACCGTGTGTGATGAGGACTTTTAATGGATTATAAAACAACTCATGTAATAACCGAATATGATAACCGAATTAAATAACCGAATACTCGTGATCATGAAAACATTTAATCATTGTATCTCACCCCGAATTGTAAAAACGGTAAAAGCGGGGCTGTGAGACTCACCTTAGATTAGCAAGTAGCAAACAAATATCAATTAGCAAGCAAAGTGTTCCGATGTGCAACCTTCTAACGACCTAAACGTATAAGGGTTGTGTGAGTAGATGTCTTAAAAGACCATCTATAGCTATTGTATAAGTGGGGGTTAATGTCCACTTAAGTCAATAGTGTAGGTGGAGGGTTTATGTCCACCTAAAGCTAGTTCACTCAACTAGTATGTCCAAATAAGTTTGTTTTATCAAAAGTGGGTATGACCCGTTGGTGTAAGTTTGTAATAATAATTCTAAAAGATATTGCTATTATGTTTGTTTCATTGAATACTTTGTAATAATATAAGTCATGTGTTATCGAGTTGTTCATCGTATGTAGTTATCGATTGATACGCAAGTTGAGTACTTCATGAGAGTAAAGATTCAATTTTGGTCAAAAGGTTCTAAGTGTTGGTTTTTCGTTTGAGAGTGTTTTCTAGTCTTGTTTTTGGTCCAAGTTACTAAATATGTCACCCGAACCCGTTTTGTTTACAATTCTTTCCAAAATAGTAAGTTTCCAAAAATAGAAAGTTTGACGTTTTCGAAACCGAACCCCGTTTTTATTGACTTGGTCAAACCTACTCAGTTTGACCCGAAACTTTCCCCAAACCCTTATATATGTTCATAAGTCACAATAAGTTAGTCTTTCTCTAAATAGCAAGTCCAAAAGTGTCGGTTTTCATCTTTTGCTAAAATCAGTCGACAATCTTAATTCCAGAAATCTTACACCTGTTTGTTGGATTTATTAAAAATATTTCTGTTCCAAATTCAAATAAGGGAAAAATAACAGATGTTTTAAAATATATTATCTACTTTGTGTAATTTTTACAGAACCAATCGAGAAGTCCAAGTATTTTTAGATTTTACTTTTATCTTCTGGAGTCGGATTTAAACACATGCATGCAATCATTGTTTTTGAGCAAAATGTAAATGGAATCAATAAAAATGGTCTTCTTGAAAGTTGTATCCAATGAAATTTTTAAACTTTTGGCATTGGTTTCAAGTCATTTGGAGTTGTATAGATCGGGATATGGCCAAAATACTAAGAGTAAAGTTTCTGGATTTCTGGAACAGATTGTATATGTGTTTTTATAAAAATTATTAAAAATAGCAAACGAACTCATAAAGAGATGAGGCTAGTGGGGTTTTAAAGATGACTTCTTGAACGTAATTTTAGACTATAAAAACGTCCAATTTCATTAAGAAATGAGTGAGTTATGGTTTGGTACATTTCATGTTGAAATCTGGACATAAGCTGAAACATGTATTTTTTTGAATTTAAAGCTAAGAAAAACGATTTTTAAGCCACATTTTGTTATATAAAAGTTGAGTGAATTTTATTATCATGTTATAAGAGTAATAAAAGTAAGAAAAGTATCCTCACAAAGTAGTTAAATGGAGCTTGAGGGCAGAGATGAAATGATGAGGGCTTGTAGTTTGCTTTTCTTCAAAAATCTTGCAAAGTGATGGAGTATTGAGGTGGTGGTTTATGGTGGAGCTAGGGTGGATAATGGTGGTTTTAGATGGTGAAAGAGGGCTGAGATTTCCAGGGAATTAGAGAGAGAAAGTTGGTTTCTAGTGAGAGGCTAGAGAGAGTTGAGAGGAATTGAGAGAGTGTTTGAGTGAATGCATGAAATTTGAGTGGTATGGGGAGAACAAAGCCATGATTGATATTTGCATGAAACGGGATAGGGAAAAAGTGTGGTGAACGAATTTGGGGGCCCCACAAGGGTCAAAAATCAGTTAAATTTGTATCTATTAAGTTTAGGTTACGTATTGTGTTCGTTTACCCGTTATTTTCGCGAAAACGTTAAATCGTGTAACGTTATTTTGAGTCGTTTAATTTAACGATATATTTTGGATATTGTTCCGTTGAAGTATTATTAAAATACTTTATTTTGAGTTGTCAAAATATTTATTGACGTTTGTTTGGTTGCCGAATTCGATTCGCGCGTTTTTACCGAGTTTGAGACGTTTTAGCCAAAACGTCTAGGTTTTTCGTGTATTATTTTAGCAAAATAATAATATGTGATAAATAACTACTAAAAGTAGATTCAAATTATTTATAGAAATGTTTTCTCCAACGTCGTATATAATGTCGGACTCCGTCCGGTTGTTTCACGAAATTTCAACAAATCACGTAAGCTTAATTTAAACAATTACGAAAATGTATATTCACATAAATATACAAATAGTTATAAGCAATTACAATTATTTAGCCTAAATAATATCTAAATACACATAATTAGGGTTTCAGTTAGGTTTACGGATAATCCTAAATTGTCGGGTGTCACATTCTCCCCTTGTTAGGAGAATTTCGTCCCGAAATTAGTTTGTTGCCGCAGTCTGTGGGGTATCTAAGAATAGATGTGAGTGTTTCAGTCGCATTTGGTCTTCCCGTTCCTAAGTGAATTCAGGACTACGCCTAGAATACCACCGGACTTTAACTATGGGAATACGACTCTGTTTTAAGCGTTTGACCTTACGGTCCAGGATTTGAAAGGGTTTTTTGACGAAATGGAGTTTGTCATCAATGTGGATTTCGTCAAGCAGAATAGCAAGTGTCTCATGTCAGCGTAACTCTTCTGACGATCACGTGCGGCCTTCAGCCGGTTTAGAATGCTTACGATTTTCTTAGTTGTTTCATGAATGAATTTAGGACCAGTGAGTTGGCTATCGTCCACCTCGGTTCAGCAAACGGGTGGTCGACACTTTCTTCCATAAAGTGCCTCAAATGGTGCAGCCTCAATGCTGTTGGAATAGTTGTTGTTGTACGAGAACTCGCAATCGTAATTCACTAAGTAGTTCAACCCATTGGTGTTGTCTAATATTCAAATCCTTCCGATTGAATATTGTTAGGGGTTCTTATAACTGAATAATATTGTACACTTCGTACCTTATGGTAGTATCTACAAATCCAGATGGCAAATACTACGGCTCTTAAGTCCAATTTCGTATAAGTATGGCGGAAGACATTCCAACCATAAGTTCATGTAGACGTGGGTAAATCGTTGGGTTGCGCCCAATATAAGTTATCAGAAACGTATTTCCAATACGCAAATCGTCAGAAGTCTTGCAGGTCTTTTAAAGTACAAGTCGTTATCGAGGGTTAGAGGACATAGATCGTAATCTATAAAGCCTATGTGGAGGATTTCGCTTGTTAAACTCAAAGGGCAAATTCTACGATGCATTTCGGTGGGAGTGATTTTGTGTAGTGGCAATAGGAGTAGTAGCAGTGGATGAAGCAGTAGTAGAGGTGGTAGTATTAAGGTTAGGGATGGGGTCATCTTGGAATATTCAGCAGTTTTCCCGGTGGTAAGTAATATCCGTGCTGCCATAGGGTTAGGTGAAGATTGCTCAGATTTTTCCTCAAGTGCCATCGCCTCCAAGTATAGATGGCAATGGATCGGATATGGATCGGGTGACGCTATATCCATATCCATATCCATTTATTTTTCTTCATCCGCATCCATATCCATATCCATTAAAATGACAAATCACCCATCCACATCCATATCCGATAGATGGAGCGGGTTCATGGATATCCATTGGATATTAAAAAAATTGTTAAACATTGTGATAATCTTGACATAATTTGATATAGAATATAGGTAAAACATAGTTTCTAAAGATACGAATCACTTGTTTATTGTTTTTCATCTATTAGTGACCTCCGAAATATAGTAAGAATATATCTTTATCTACATGCTATTAATCTATAAATGGAGATGTAAGAATTTTGATTTACTAAAAATAAATGTTGATAAATTACGATAGAAAGGTAAATATATTTGGGGGATCTAAAGATATAAGAACAATCCTCTTAAATAATTATAATATTATACTATTTATAAGTTCAAAGTGTAAGTACATGTATGCGTATATATGTATTTCGGATGATAATGGGTGCATCCATGGATGAGAATTGGTCATCCACATCCAATCCACTAATCATCCACATCCATATCCATATCCGGTATACATCCATTTAGATCGTCCATATCCATCACCGGTGGATCGGGTGGATGGATATCCACTGGATCGGATGTTGATTGCCATCCCTACCTCCAAGGGTTCATCTTCCAATAGTTCCATAAAGTCGTCTAAAGTAAGTAGGTATAGGAATGTCGTTGGTTCGTCACATAGTTGGTTGTCGTCAGATACATGTTTATCTACAGAGGGACTTGCCATTTCCTACGAGAAAATTGTTTTATCAAAATGGTAAATTAGTAAAATAGGGTTTAGCCTCTCAAACTGCATAAATTACTAATATACGAAAAGAGTTTTAAATATCTCAAGTTTTAACACAAACTATGGGTACCATTTCTGGTCATCACCTATATTATTAACGTCACGGTCTGTCTTTTAGGAAAGTTGAGTAAAAACCAAGTGTTTGTTCTTATATAAAATTTTTGTTTAATAAAAACATCAACGTAACTAAGAAGTTTATAATTTCGAAAACTTCTATAAAACATTTTGTGGAAGAGCTAGTGTAAAATTTGTCGAAAATTTGCCATAATAAAAATATGTTTGAAAGTTTAATGTCCATCATAAACTTGATTCAGTCGTAATAGGTTGGAAACTCTTGTCGTTGACACGACATTTGAAGATTTCTATCTAATAAGAATTGGTTGAAAATTAGAAGTTGTAGATAATTCCGGGTAAATGTTCGATGATAATTCTTTGAAAACTTGAGTTGGTAGAAATCTGTTGAGAACTCTTGTAATTGTAAAGTGTTGGAAATTTACGTTGATTCTCGTAGTGGCATATCCTTAAACGAAGGGAGATAAAAGAATGAACGAGATCCTTATATGAGAACTAAGATTATCGCAGACGTGTTTGAAGTAGTACGTGACATCTCAGTACGAAGATTAATATGATTAGTGACCAAGAGGATGCAAGATCAATAGATTACAGAATTTGAAGTTTACAAAACATGTCGGGCATTGTTACATCCGGACTTAATACGAGGGTTTACAAAAGCTAACTAGTTGAGCACATCCCGCCTTAATAGGTTACAACAGAGAAATAAGCAAATCCTAGCGTGGATTTGATTGTGGAAGTAAAGTGAAGACTCGTTCTTTGGTTTCAGTAAGTCGGCCAAGCATTCTGATATCTTCTTCGTCCTCCGTAGAAATCTGTATTCCTTCTTCAGTTCTCCAAGTCTCAAGTGTTGCGGGTAACCAATTCCATTCGCGGACATCTGCCATACGACAGGTCCTAGTGGGTGGAGTATCAGTAGTAGTGGTATGAATAGGACAAGTTCTAGTTCGAGGTGGTGTGTTTGTTCTTCTAGTCGTGTGTAGCACGCGCGCTCCATGGGTCTATGATACAAGTGGGAACGAAGAGTGCGAAGTGACGGGAGGAGGTGTAGTTCATCTGGGTGTTGAAGTATCGTACGGTTTAAGTTCTATACGTGTTCCCGAGTGATTTGGTTGCAAGCGAAAAGAAGAGGGTGAAGTAGGCGTCACTTATTTGGGTGGCGAATCCTTTGGTGGATTTTCCTCAAGTGAGTCCTATTCGATTATTTCGTTGCCCGATATGGTTGGGCGAGCGGGTACCGTGGAAATCTCCACAGTAGTATGTAAGGCTAGAGCCTCGTTTTCGATGTCAGGTGACGTAGTTATGGGAGTGGTTGCCGTGAAGAATGGCAAATAAGTTTGTATACATAAGGTTATATATATATATATATACACACATATACATATAAAAACCTAGCACATAAGCACGTATAAAGGTTGGTCCCGTTCTATCCACGATCTATGTCTGCTATTGTATTCTCGTTCACTACAACTATTCCAGGTCTTGCATCGAATCTCCTTTAATTGTACATAGTTGATCAGGCTATGTTAAATTAAATTCAAATGATGCAATCGCTGAACCAGTCATACTAAAAAAATAATACTAACCTAACGGTTATAGTCTAGGTCACTAATGCAATCCTAGTTCGCTATAACCTTAGGCTCTGATACCAATCTGTCGCACCCCAAAAACACGTGGCAGCGGAAGTAGGAGGTGTCATGGGGGCGCCGACCAAATTACATATCACAACACAAAGTTAAAACAAACGACCTCTACATGAGACGTTTTTAAAAATATTACATTCCATAAAATAAAATGTTTACATCATTGGCGAGTTCGCAAAATGTATTTATGAAGATTCTAATACACAGCCTTATTACAAAAAGTTAATGTAAGAAAATCTCCAATATGTGTAATGCATGCGACTCAAACTAGCTAGCGCATCCTGTGGGCAACCCTACTGTTGCTGAGCACCTGAGAATACAATACTAAAAGGGTCAACCAAAAGGTTGGGGAATCTCACAGGTTTATTAGTAAAACATGTTATGATGCACAAGATTTATCCGATAATGTTTAACCGAGTGATAAATGAACAAATTAATGTTTCCAATTTGCCATGACATGAGTCCACGGTTCGAAGCCTAACCCGATTAGTGCCTCCAGGAGGTGTCTAATCCGAAACACCTTTATGACAAATACTAAAGTGCCCGTTTGACGTGGTTGTAGCTAGCAACCCGGACGGGGACGTCACTCCCATAATAGATCTATTCTTTAGTACTCGCGCCTTCGCAGTTAACTAACCGTGTGTGATGAGGACTTTTAATGGATTATAAAACAACTCATGTAATAACCGAATATGATAACCGAATTAAATAACCGAATACTCGTGATCATGAAAACATTTAAGCATTGTATCTCACCCCGAATTGTAAAAACGGTAAAAGTGGAGCTGTGAGACTCACCTTAGATTAGCAAGTAGCAAGCAAATATCAATTAGCAAGCAAAGTGTTCCGATGTGCAACTTTCTAACGACCTAAACGTATAAGGGTTGTGTGAGTAGATGTCTTAAAAGACCATCTATAGCTATTGTATAAGTGGGGGTTAATTTCCGATTAAGTCAATAGTGTAGGTGGAGGGTTTATGTCCACCTAAAGCTAGTTCACTCAACTAGTATGTCCAAATAAGTTTGTTTTATCAAAAGTGGGTACGACCCGTTGGTGTAAGTTTATAATAATAATTCTAAAAGATATTGCTATTATGTTTGTTTCATTGAATACTTTGTAATAATATAAGTCATGTGTTATCGAGTTGTTCATCGTATGTAGTTATCGGTTGATACGCAAGTTGAGTACTTCATGAGAGTAAAGATTCAATTTTGGTCAAAAGGTTCTAAGTGTCGGTTTTTCGTTTGAGAGTGTTTTCTAGTCTTGTTTTTGGTCCAAGTTTCTAAATATGTCACCCGAACCCGTTTTGTTTACAATTCTTTCCAAAATAGTAAGTTTCCAAAAATAGAAAGTTTGACGTTTTCGAAACCGAACCCCGTTTTTATTGACTTGGTCAATCCTACTCAGTTTGACCCGAAACTTTCCCCAAACCCTTATATATGTTCATAAGTCACAATAAGTTAGTCTTTCTCTAAATAGCAAGTCCAAAAGTGTCGGTTTTCATCTTTTGCTAAAATCAGTCGACAATCTTAATTCCAGAAATCTTACACCTGTTTGTTGAATTTATTAAAAATACTTCTGTTCCAAATTCAAATAAGGGAAAAATAAACGATGTTTTAAATTATATTATCTACTTTGTGTAATTTTTATAGAACCAATCGAGAAGTCCAAGTATTTTTAGATTTTACTTTTATCTTCTGGAGTTGGATTTAAACACATGCATGCAATCATTGTTTCTGAGCAAAATGTAAATGGAATCAATAACAAATGGTCTTCTTGAAAGTTGTAGCCAATGAAATTAGTAAACTTTTGGCATTGGTTTCAAGTCATTTGGAGTTGCATATATCGGGATATGGCCAAAATACTAAGAGTAAAGTTTCTGGATTTCTGGAACAGATTGTATATGTGTTTTTATAAAAATTATTAAAAATAGCAAACGAACTCATAAAGAGATGAGGCTAGTGGGGTTTGAAAGATGACTTCTTTTTAGACTATAAAAACGTCCAATTTCATTAAGAAATGAGTGAGTTATGGTTTGGTACATTTCATGTTGAAATCTGGACAGAAGCCGAAACATGTATTTTTTTGAATTTAAAGCTAAGAAAAACGATTTTTAAGCCACATTTTGTTATATAAAAGTTGAGTGAACTTTATTATCATGTTATAAGAGTAATAAAAGTAAGAAAAGAATCCTCACAAAGTAGTTAAATGGAGCTTGAGGGCAGAGATGAAATGATGAGGGCTTGTAGTTTGCTTTTCTTCAAAAATCTTGCAAAGTGATGGAGTATTGAGGTGGTGGTTTATGGTGGAGCTAGGGTGGATAATGGTGGTTTTAGATGGTGAAAGAGGGCTGAGATTTCCAGGGAATTAGAGAGAGAAAGTTGGTTTCTAGTGAGAGGCTAGAGAGAGTTGAGGAATTGAGAGAGTGTTTGAGTGAATGCATGAAATTTGAGTGGTATGGGGAGAACAAAGCCATGATTGATATTTGCATGAAATGGGATAGGGGGAAAGGGTGGTGAACGAATTTGGGGGCCCGACAAGGGTCAAAAATCAGTTAAATTTGTATCTATTAAGTTTAGGTTACGTATTGTGTTCATCTACCCATTATTTTCACGAAAACGTTAAATCGTGTAACGTTATTTTGAGTCGTTTAATTTAACGATATATTTTGGATATTGTTCCATTGAAGTATTATTAAAATACTTTATTTTGAGTTGTCAAAATATTTATTGACGTTTGTTTGGTTGCCGAATTCGATTCGCACGTTTTTACCGAGTTTGAGACGTTTTAGCCAAAACGTCTAAGTTTTTCGTGTATTATTTTAGCAAAATAATAATATGTGATAAATAACTACTAAAAGTAGATTCAAGTTATTTATAGGAATGTTTTCTCCAACGTCGTATATAATGTCGGACTCCGTCCGGTTGTTTCGCGAAATTTCAACAAATCACGTAAGCTTAATTTAAACAATTACGAAAGTGTATATTCACATAAATATACAAATAGTTATAAGTAATTACAAGTATTTAGCCTAAATAATATCTAAATACACATAATTAGGGTTTCAGTTAGGTTTACGGATAATCCTAAATTATCGTGTGTCACATTTCTGTTACCGTTTAACACTATGAAACGCGATCCAGAAAAGGGGTTGGGATTGCGTTCACAAGAAGGAAACTAATATGTGACTGAAATCAACTAGCTTATGCGATCCTGGAATTAGAAGTGGGATCGCGTTCATAAGAAGGAAAGCTTTCTGTAACCGGATTACACTTGTTAACGCGATCCGGACAAGTGGCTAGGATCGCGTTCCTAAGACCAAAACTCGACTGCAGCTAATTAAAACTATGAAACGCGATCCGGATTTAAGGCTGGGATCGCGTAAAGACATTTTAAAGCAAAGTCTCAGACCTGCACTTTTAAGCACGAACCCTAACACCATTTTTTGTATCTAAAACAACATCAAACTCATTTTCTAAAGTTACCAACAGCTCATTCAACACTAAACATCATCATATAATAAGATTCAAGCATCAATTTCACACATTCATCAATTTTTAACCTAACTCAATTAAATTCACCCAAACTCAATTTAAAGATAGGTATGAACAAGAAAACCACTTACAAGTTTGAAGAGATGAACAAGATGATGATGAAGAATCTGATATATTGAATCAAATTCACATGCACTAGCTAGATTTAAAGTTGGTTATGGTGTTCTTGCTTTTGTAAGTTCTAAGAATGAAGAAGAAGAGGTGAAATTGGGGAAGAGTAAATGGTTAGGTCGGTATTCCTAAACCAACCCCAATATTAGTCAGTGTAGTTTTATTTCCGTTCTAAATCTATTGTCTGGAACCTAAAAAAACCATTTGCGAAACCAAATTATTTTATTTTACCGACAACTATAACAATTTAAAACAACAATCTTTTACTAATCACAATAAGTCATACAACCTTTTGACCTATTAATCTCACATAAACAAAATAATACAAAATTATTTCTAACACATTTAAATAATAAATTAAAGTAAGGAAATTACCGTCTTACTCCTAGGCCCTTAAGGTGGATGTTACAAAAACTCTTTGTTTGGGCGAATTACACAAGCGATAACCACAACAATAATTCAAAAGAGATGGAGCTCATCTAACCGTAAAGCTAGCTCCATATCCATGCAACCTTCTAGGAATCACTATTTATCCATTTGGTTCAACCGAGCCATACTCCTACAACACGAAACAACGAAAGGGGTAAGAACATCGATTAGTGAGCATATAGGCAATTAAATGAATAATCCACATAATCAATAATGAAACAAGACTTATCACATATCAACTACATATTTTCTTAAACACATATCTACCGAGCACTGTAGAGATTATTCTGAACACTATGCGGATCCGCGGCTATTAGAAACAAGTCTGCAAGGTACCAAATCACGTCGAAATGGATACCAAGATCATCATAACGTGCAAGCACGTATTCGTATGAAACACTGAATCTCTACATAGGCTCATTCCACATAATTCCATATAATTCAACAATAAACTTCTACTTATGATACAAACATTAGATATCCACATATGAAACAAGTTTAAGAAACAAGTAATACTTCTCACGATTGTATGATCCTCTTGCTCAGAAGCAATCCGGAAACACATACAACCGAAACAAGTCATAATAATCCACATCATCAAGCTAGTGACATACTCATTACTTGGCTAATCATCAAGCTAATGAGATAATCACTACTTGGCTAACATAGGATCATCCATTTACATAATTCAATCATTAGAAACAAGTCATAAGAAACAAGTAAACTTCCACTTGATTGTGCAATCCTCTTGCTCGGAAGCAATCCGGACACATACACAACCATTACCCATTTAACCCCCATATCACTCATCTCGATATTTAAACGATGATTAAAAACAAATGATTCACAAAGCCTTCACGTCTTCAACACCTAAACAAATCATACATAACACATAACAATACAATTAGACACCAACAATCATCATGATCTTCTAATCATCATTACTAACCCTTTACCCTCATTAAATTGATTCTTTAACTAATCAAATAAAATTACCTTTTATAATCATAACATCTCTATTATCTAATTATCCATTTTCTACTTCAATTCTTGTTCTATCATCATAATTATACTCCATTAACACCACTAATTACATCTTTAGTGGATTAACATCAATCCATCCAATTTTAGCAAAAACCATAAAATTACTCAAAAACACTTAATCATAAATTCATCACTTTCACTATGTTATATGATTACCAACAATCATAATTACACTAACTAACAACAATTCAATCGATTTCTAGCCTTAATTTCGGATTAAAACCATCAATTTCTCAAAACCCCATGAAAACCCATTTTCTAGGTTAAAAGAGATGGAGAATTCAACTTACAAAAGATTAGAGATGATCAAGGGATGATGATTCCGATTTCTCTAGCTTGGATTGAAGATTAGAAACTGATTTTGGCTCTTAATTTTGTCTCCTGCGTATTTGGTTCTTCTCAATTTGAGTTCTGGAACTTTTTAGAATGAAAACTGGATAAACATATACCTATGCAGTGTACGTATGTATATATCTGCTTAATTTTATTCCCTTTTTAAACTCTATTGTCTTGAACTGAGAAACCATTCACGTATTCTATTATTTTAAACCACTTATAATAGAAATACTTTAAAACAATTATATCCTTGCGCACTAAAATAATACCTCGAAATTTGGGGTGTTACATTTTTGCTACAACCTTTTGTATCCACTACAAACTATAAACATATATAAATGTTTTCTACTTTTCTTAAGTTATATATTGTAACATCCACTTTAAGGGTCTAGTGGTATTATGGTAATTTTCTAACTCTAAATTATTTATTTAATGTGTTAGGAAAATTAGTTTGTTATTATTATGTTTATTTGAGAAGGTTGGGTAAAAAAAGTCGAATGACTCATTGTGACAGGTAAATAAGTAATTGTTTTAACTTTATACAATTGAAGGTAAAATAAGTTTGTTGGAATCGTAAATGGTTTTTAGGTTCCAGACAATAGGTTTAGAAGGGGACTAATTTTAAATGGATATTGGGTCGGTTATGTAGTGAACCGACTTAAGTTTCTTAACCTTCCCAAATTGTTTTGGTTCGTCACTTTATTCACTTTTACAAACTAAAAGCATTTGAGAAACCATAAACAAGAAATTAAAAACTCAAAGGGCTATGATTTTCATTCAAGTTTATCATCATCACCTTGATTCTTAGCTTCCTTCTTGATTTGTAAGTGTTTTGATATGTGGCAAAAAGTCATGTTTTCTGGCACATATTTCCCACACATTTGACCTAATTCTTGGTGAAAATATTCAAATTAAATACTTTTCTACTTAAATTCACCAAGTTAGTCAAATTAAGGGCATTGCTGTAAAAAGTGCTTAAATTGTCCAAAAGGCATGCAAATCGAGGCAGATTATTCAAACAACTGATTCTCACATACTTTTAACCACTTTATGATACAAGTTCTTAATTAGTCTCATATAATATATCAGGTTATTCCAAGACTGTAGAATCAAGAATCGTGCAGATCGGGTAAAAAACGAGGAAAATGGAGCTTTCTGAGCGCAAACCGAGGGCATTCCGCATACGCCAACTCTAGAGACATCCAAATTTGGCACATTTGGCATCATTAGAAGCTTAGCGGAATTACGAGATCACAGGCGAAAGAATCAAGTCAAACGGACGAGAAACGAAGAAGATACGGCCTTCTAAAGCAACGAGAAAAGTCAGATAAATCACACGGCCTACCACACGCCCCCCCCCCCCCCCCCCCCAAGCCGTACACGGCCTTGAGGAAGCCATACACGGCCCTCAACAATCCGTACACGGCCTTTTTGAGGCCGTACACGGCCTTACTTGGTCTCACATGGCCTCGTTCTTGCTTCGTGTGCTTGTACGTATGCTTGTCGACTTGTACTCTTGGATCCAAGGCTTGCCTATAAATAGAGGCCTCATTCACCTCATTCCACACACCACATTACACCATTTTTCATATCTCACTCTCTCTCTAGTATAGTTTCTCTCTCTAGCACTACTCTTAGGAGTTAGAGGAGAATTAGTCTTGTAGTTAGGTTAGTTTTAGGTTAGATCTTGGTTAATATTTAACCTAGATTAACGGAGGGGCTACTTTTGTAATAGTGTAGGGAATATTCTGAGGGGCTTATTTGTAATATTGTCGAAGATATTGCGGAGGTTCCGTTCGTGTATTCTTGTAACACTATTATGTCTACGCATAATCTACGGTTATTTCTTTCCTTTTCTATTATGATGATTGCTATTATTATTATGATAGATTTAGGATTGTTTGCCATGCGTAGTGAGTAGTTCTCTTATGTGCTTGTTGTGATGTAGTTAGCTTGTTAATATTTGGGGTGATGTCACTTTGAATACGCAATTGGGATAATATCGTTATGAAACAACGGAAGTAACGTTATACGACTTTCATTTGTATAGCGCCGGAATCATCACGAATGTGTGTAGTACGGAACGTGGAAGCTATGAAAGTCGTGGGCACAATCCGTTGTGGAATAATGTTCCCAATTGTTACAAAATGAAAACCGGTGTATTGTTAACTTTGTATTTATGAATTTCTAAACCAAAATCGCTTTTCCTCCAATAAACGTGGTTAGAACCTGTATGACAAGGAGTCGCGAACCTTGATCAACCGGTAACTACCTATCTATGTTTTCAAATACAAACATGGTCTGAATTGTGTAACTGTGGAAATACTGTCAACCCTATCATATAGTACACCGTGAATCAATCAGGGATTTATTGGGATATGTTTAAATAAGTGAGGGTTGGGTTTATATCATAGATGGTCAAGCTTTAATACAAACTGAGTAAACTAGTCCAGAGTGACCATAAAGTATGTGGCACCGGAAAGACCATAAGTCGGCACAGTACTTCGTATAACGTTTAAATACGTGGGAAAAGCTAAGGAACTGCCGTCGGTTAAAGACTGTGTCACATCCTGGTTGAACCACACAGCTCTGGACTAAACAAAGACCATTAATACAAAGTTGGCAGTCACCAAACCAAGTCTTAATCTTAAATCCCTTGCCTAGCCTTAGTATCCCCGTAGTGTTAAGAACGGTCAGAACTTTTAGTGGGTCTGTTACTCTATCTCATGCGCCCAGGAATACCATTCCAAAAAGGGTCACTATTCCACTAGATGGAAAGTGTTGAAGAGTTGAGCAGCCTCCTCTGATCAGAATCACCATAACCTAGCAACCCAGTGACATACTGTCTGAGAAATCAAACAGTAGGGTGTTAGTGTTTACACCATGAATACTTAAGCAAAAGCAAGACACGAATCTTTAAAAAACGTTTTCATAAATAACCCTAGACATCACCCCATAACACAAGCTAACGAAGTCATAACAAGCACTATTCTCCATTACTTATTCCCTATCTAGCTTTTATTTACTGTTTTGTTTATTTTCTGCTTTTATTAGTTTAGTTTAAACGGACCTAAAAACCAAATCAAAAACTCTTTTAAAAACCCATCGCTAAATTGAATAGTTTGTCTAGATAACTCTGCTTCACAATACGATTGATCTTAAGAACGACACCGAGTTATACTTACCTCTGTAAGTAGAATTTAGGTCCCCGGCTTTTATAAATTTAAAACTCCATGGTGATGTCCCGTTGCGAGAACGACCGTTTCGGGACGCATCATGTTCCTTTACTATTAATCTATAAACTAGAAATTTTGATTATGATGAGATGATATGGGGATACTGAGATTTGTATTAGAAAATTGTTACTTGATGTTAGTTGTTGCTATTAATTGAATGAGAAACCTGAATTTGAGTTTAGTTTGGTAAAAATTCTGGTTCTAGGTTTTTTAGGAGTTGTAGGTCGTTGGAGGGAAGGGAGTACCCGGCGGGTACTACCCTTACCCAGCGGGTAATCGGGTATGATGCTTACCCGGTTGTTAGTAACACTACCCGGCGGGTAGTTGTGTTTTGATAGGTACCCAGCTGGTACTACAGGCTTAAAACGAAGAATAGGTTATGTTACCACAAATTGTAATTCACCCGGCTGGTTCCTCTTGAACCTGGCTGTTTGCCCTTGCTACCCGGCGGGTAGAAATGGTACCCGGCGGGTACTACTTTATTTCAGCATTTTGAATTTTAGCCACTTTTGTGGTGACTTTTGTTTAGCTTAACTACTTGTGTTCTTGTTTAGAACTTGAATTAAGTTATAAACTAAATTTGGAATGATGAGTTGTTTATCTTTATTAACCAATGATTTGACTAAGTTATTATAAATAGTTACTGTTTAGTTTTTTGATACTATGTATTGAGATATGTCATATGATTATGAAATGAGATATATATTATGGGACGAGTTACTAACTCATTATTTAATTGTATTCTTAGATACGGAGAAGGCTCAGTATTATTAGACTTCTGAGCTTGCGGCTGAGGTAATGGTGAGTGGATCTGTAATCCTCAGTGTGATTTAGTTGTAACGGGTTTGGTTACAACGGGTAAACGTAGTTTTACTGTTTATAGACTGTTTAGTCTGCCATGATGTTATTACTGTTGATAGACTGCTTGGTCTGACATGATTCCATGAGGATTATGGATTATGTGATTATGTGATACATGACCATTGGGCTTATGTGATTATTCAGAGATCAACGTGGGTTGGGTTTGATTGCTATTGTTTGGCCGACCGCCGGGGGGGGGGGGGGGGGGGGGGGGGGTTCCTTGTACATATCGTTAATGGGAACCTATGTCGTGTGGGGGAATAGCAACAAGCTATCGGTTAACTGCTGTATTGGCCTGCAGTTGGTTTTAAGTGTTCTTGGAGGGCCACCGCGACATGAGGGTACCTCAAGAACCACCGATCCTCTTTGAAGCTGATTGTTTACGATGCTTTTGCTGTAAATAGGGTTGTTATGTGTTTATGATGCTTTGCTTTAAACAGAGTTGTTATGCTAAGTTGGGCTGTTGGTTATTTATTCACTCATTTAGCTTTATGCTAATCCCACCACCCTACTTCTTGTAGGTTATGATTTTGATATAACGGGTTGGCAAGAAGCTTTATTTGAGACGGAATGTTTGACCAGGCGGTTACTCTGATATTTGTTTTGGGATGAGTCCAAGTCGTGTTTTGAATTATATTACACCCGATTTGATTTGCTGGGATTTGAAATAGTATGACTTTGTTTACATAATATGTAATGTAAATTATTAATGTATGTTTTGACCTACGCTTCCGAAGAATTGTATATTATAAAAAAAATATGGTTCTAAATTATGGGGTGTTATATATATTTCAATACTTTTCTCAAAACAACTTCATTTCTCTTTCTCTTTTAACTCCAAATCAAAGATCGACTTCTAAAATTTAACTCACAAGTTTGGTGGTGATTGGTGGAGGGTTGTGGGCATGTGTTGGTCATTATTGAATATTAAGGATGAACATAAAACACTATAAAAATGATAATAACAAGTAAAAGTTTATATTAGGGAGTGAATTAATTCATTTTGTAACTCTTTTCATAGATATGTTGGAAAGTTATTATTAATAAGTGTAACTAAATTGATTAATGATGCGTGTGAAAGCGTCTAGTTTTATTATTTGTAAAGTACATGATATACTAATCACTACTATCACACAACCAGGCAAGAATACCCGATCGGAATAGTATAGCTATGGTAAGTCCAGGTCGAACACGGGAACACATGAACGATGTTATTCAATTAAATTGGAATTATTCAGAAAGCAGTAAAACAGGGGTACGTTTTAGTTCCGTACGAACGTTCAATATGAACTAATTAAACAAACCAACAACATAAAACAAGATAAGAGGAACAGATAAATAATCGGAGATAGACATGTAATTGCTTAGGTTCTTCCGCTCAGATTCATATGATCCGGTTCATGTGTTTTGATTGTCTGATTGTGATTTATTTTATATTAACTTAGTTACTAATCAAAGAATCCAAGTTAAATGTAAATTAGTCTCCGGTTCTGGTTAACTAATATCTACAACCTAGAGTCTCACATTAAACATCGATCCGACGTCGCAAGAATGTTGCTCTATTGCGTGCTTTTCCCTAGATTGTGCATTAAGTATTCACAACTGGTTATGATTGATCCTCGAGGTATGACTCAACAATACCTACTAATAATCTCTTATTAGCTTGCTAAGGTTCTACGGACAACGTAACAATCTTCAATCAGACAATTGATCCAAAACATAATTATAACCATCAAATAATCATAATCCAAGGTTATTAAACTAAACAATATACACAAAGTCTAATCCATGATTCAATTACACAAATATCAGATTCATGATATCAAACGAAACACATAGACGATGTTCAAATTGAAATCGGAAGATGATACGCAAACCGAATCGTGAACCACGCGAAGTAGGATCAATTGGCATCAATCCTAACCTTCTTGTGCCTCCAAATTGCCATTGAAATGCCTCTGGAACCTCTTTTAGTCGACTTAGGGTTTGTGGTGAAAAGTTCGGGTTAAAATGAGGAAAAATGAGATTTTATCCTAATCTGCCGAATTGATCCATCCGGCGGATGGAAGCGGATGGATTGAAAATAAGCCCAGCCCAGCTTCGCGTAGCCTGGGCCTCCACCGATTTGATCTATTCGGCGGATGGATTGATTTTCCAGACTTTTTCCAACTTTTCTTCATTTAATCTTCCGGCTTCGACAAATTGATCATCTTTTACTTCGATCCAATCTTCTCTTGTCCAATGTTTTATTCTTTTAGCAACATTTCTTCGCGATTAGCTCGTTTTCTGTTTTTTTTCGATCCAAGCTCCGATTAAACTCCTAATTGCAAATATGAACGAAATGAGTATCTTATTCACATAAAATGCATTAGAAAACTATCAAATATGGGGTCACTTAGTACTACAATATAGTACATTTTGGCGTTTATCAAACATCCCCCACTTGAATCCTACTTGTCCTCAAGTAGACTATCGATTTAAAACTTATAAACGACAAAATTTAGTAGGCAGACAATGGCGCATAGGGACTTACATACAAGCTAGCATTTCGAAACTCAATTTTTTAGCTTAAAAATACTTCAACTTAAGATTTAGCTAAAATTGCTCACAATGATTACCGATATTGTTGTCCACCTAAACAATCTATACTTAGGTAATTGAGCTTGACTTATCATTGTTCTAGCAACTTTACCCTTGATTTGCAATAGCAAAATACCCTCATACATATAACGTGCTAATATTACACATATTATGGATATCCAATTAAAATAATCATTTTTCAAGTCAAGACATTGGTGACAGGTCTGTGCCTCAACACAACAGAGTGACATAACTTGACTTTAGTTTAGCACAATAACTTTTTAGTCAAACAATTTGTGGCAGGTATGTACCTCAGTACAACAAAGCAACATAATTTGACTACATTTTAAAATCTTGAGTTCGTTTAAACTCTTTTTGCTCTTTTTCATTAAATATACTAGCGGAGACCAGGTCTGTACTTACGTACAACAGAAGAAACAACACCCAGTATATCCCCAAATGATATTAATTAAATACCAAAATTATGGCATATCGCACGCTATCATATATAAGAATTAAGACTAAAGTCATACATTGCTAAAGTTCCTCTCGGAATATCGCCTACTTCTTGCATTAATTTTACTTAATAGCTCAACAACTTACACATAGATTGCCTATCGATACATCACATGATGAACTATCTTTTCTAATCTTAAAGAGAATACATTTTCAAAAGAAAAAATTGAGTTGAAAAAAGGACTAACAATTCGCCTTCTAGCTATGTTCCCTAAAAAATAATGCCTTTAAAACAAAGTTCTAAAGTCTACCAATATTTATCGATTTATAACTCAGGACAAACACACTTCTTTTCCCCCATCCCCCACTTAAAATAAAGCAATGTCCTCATTACAAAACAAGGAATCGTAAAATAGGGAATAGAAAAGAAGTGAACAGAAAACTCCCTTGATCTTGAAGAAAAATGTTTTCTTGATCTGATTCTGAAAATATACAACAGCACACTTTCGTAGGCATCACGATTGCATTTAGCGTATGCAATAAGCCTTTAAACCCCTCGGTATCCCGAGTGGACGAGTTATAGTCTCGTGAGGGTTTCCAGGGAACACACCCACAAAGTTCGAAACTGCAAAAACTAACAAGAAAACAAACAGAAGAAAGAGAAAACAAAATATAAAATAACAAAAAAAAAATTAAAACTAACAAATTAACAAACAATAACCTACATAAAATAAGGTACAGGAAATAAATAATAATAATTAGTACATAATATATATGACAAATAGAGCAGAAAACAAAAATTTTTGGCAAAAACATCCTTCCAACTGCCGGCTGGTGCACTCAACCGCCGGTCTAACGTTTGTGCAAACCAAATTCAAAAACTTCGCTCCATTAAAAGTTAAACTATACAACATGCATATACATATAATTAACAAATAAACAATTATGTACAGCAAAATTACATCATTAATCATCACAACTTCTAGAAAAGACAAAAATATTTGTTTAGCAAATCGAGCCTATAAAATTGTGCGTGATTAAAAAGATTTTTTTATTTTTTTATATTTTTCAACTTAATCGAATAAGCAACGATCCCCGGCAGAACAATAGTCCAACCGGTTAAGTGTTCCCTGGCAGCGGCGCCAAAAACTTGATGCGTGTGAAAGCGTCTAGTTTTATTATTTATAAAGTACATGATATACCAATCACTACTATCATACAACCAGGCAAGAATACCCGATCGGAATAGTATAGCTATGGTAAGTCCAGGTCGAACACAGGAACACATGAACGATGTTATTCAATTAAATTGGAATTATTCAGAAAGCAGTAAAATAGGGGTACGTTTTAGTTCCGTACGAACGTTCAATATGAACTAATTAACCAAACCAACAACATAAAACAAGATAAGAGGAACAGATAAATAATCGAAGATAGACATGTAATTGCTTAGGTTCTTCCGTTCAGATTCATATTATCTGGTTCATGTGTTTTGATTGTCTGATTGTGATTTCTTTTATATTAACTTAGTTACTAATCAAAGAATCCAAGTTAAATGTAAATTAGTCTCCGGTTCTGGTTAACTAATATCTACAACCTAGAGTCCCGCATTAAACATCGATCCGACGTCGCAAGAATGTTGCTCTATTGCGTGCTATTCCCTAGATTGTGCATTAAGTATTCACAACTTGTTATGATTGATCCTCGCGGTATGACTCAACAATACCTACTAATAATCTCTTATTAGCTTGCTCACTTTAGGTTGATTAGTTACTAGTCTCTTAACCTATCAGACTCAACATATTTAGCAATGACTATAAACCTAAATCCATAATCATCAATAATCACTAGCACCAAAGGAACTCAATCTCAATGACAATAGTGACCACGTTAAGTAATAACTAACAACCACCCATAAACAAGGTTCTACGTATAACATAACAATCTTCAATCGGACAACTGATCCAAAACACAATTATAACCATCAAATAATCATAATCCAAGGTTATTAAACTAAACAATATACACAAAGTCTAATCCATGATTCAATTACACTAAAATCAGATTCATGATATCAAACGAAACACATAGACGATGTTCGAATTGAAATCGGAAGATGATACGCAAACTGAATTGTGAACCACGCAAAGTAGGATCAATTGGCATCAATCCTAACCTTCTTGCGCCTCCAAATCGCCATTGAAATGCCTCTGGAACCTCTTTTAGTCGACTTAGGGTTTGTGGTGAAAAGTTCGGGTTAAAATGAGGAAAAATGAGATTTTATCCTAATCTGCCGAATTGATCCATCCGGCGGATAGAAATTCCATCCGGCGGATAGAAATTCCATCTGGCGGATGGATTGAAAATAAGCCCAGCCCAGCTTCGCGTAGCCTGGGCCTCCACCGATTTGATCCATCCGGCGGATGGATAATTCATCCGGCGGATGGATTGATTTTCCAGACTTTTTCCAACTTTTATTCATTTAATCTTCCGGCTTCGACAAATTGATCATCTTTTACTTCGATCCAATCTTCTCTTGTCCAATGTTTTATTCTTTTAGCAACATTTCTTCGCGATTAGCTCGTTTTCTGTTTCTTTTCGATCCAAGCTCCGATTAAACTCCTAATTGAAAATATGAACGAAATGAGTATCTTATTCACATAAAATGCATTATAAAACTATCAAATACTGGGTCACTTAGTACTACAATATAGTACATTTTGGCGTTTATCAATTAATCTAGCTAGAAATATGAAGCATTGTTATTTCTTCTTTCACATATGTTATGTAGTTGATTGAACAAAATTTGCAAGATAAGTGAGAGTTTTGTGATAAAAGTTCATGCTTTAAAATGACAGATTCGGTGATGCTATATATCTCCACATTATATGTTTAAACTTTCAAGTTCTTTTGACATCAAGATATATGAGATGTCTCGACCTTAGAGTAATTTTGTATGTTTAACGACAATATTCTTATCATTAAATGTAACACCCCTAAAATTCGTAAGTTTAAATTATATAATATGTTTTATTGTCTAAGTTATACAATATAATATACGTTTATGTCTAAGTTATATGTGTATAGAATATATTAAATGTGCAATATGTTTAAATGTATTTGTATGTTAGAAGATAGTTAGTAGGACTAACTAAGTAAAAGAAAAGTTGTTAGAAGGGTGACATGTGTTAGATAAGAATAGTTGAGGGGAGTAAATTGAAAAGTTGTTAATTAAACCCCTCCATCTCAATTGTTCCAGATACAGAAACAAAAAAATTCAGTACGTACATGTGTATGTGAGACGTTATTTAGAAACAAGAAGGCAGAGGAAGAAATCAAAAATTTAGTTAGTAATTGAAGGAGTTAGAGCTTGTAATCTTCAATTAATTTTCTCTAAGGTATGTTTAACCTTTCTATTAACTTAATTTGAGGTTAGGGTTAATTTCATAAACCCTAGAATTTAAGAAAGTTGAGATAAATGGGTTGATTGAAAGAATTAGTGTTTCATACATGTTTCTAGGTCATGTAACATGATTAATTCATGTTAGTTTTGTTAAAGAAGTTTTAATCATATGTTAATGGGTATTTGAAAGATTATGTATATGTATGTAATATGATGAGATGAGGTTCTTGATAATTAGAAATGGTTATGGTTAGAAAAGCAATTAAATATCCATTTATGTGTGATTGTAAAATTAAGTGTATGAAACCTATTGTAAGAAAAAGGTGTTATGGGATTTAACACCTAGATCATGTGATTAAGTTAAAGTGAGAAGTTAATTGTTACGTTAATGATCATGTTATGTGTTTATATGTGAATAGGTGATCAAAGTGTGGAGATTTTTACAAGTACTTGTCATAAATCAAGTTAAAGGTAAGTAGATGGATATGTCTTGTGGAGTCAAGTAATGAGTTTATCTTTAGCTTGACGGTTCCAAGTAATGAATCGTGATCATTAGCTTGGTATAAATGTTAATTCTTAGTAATTAACATGTGGATGGTTAAGGATCCTTAATATGTTAATGATGTTATGTTTATGTGTTTTCATTACTTATAAAGCAAAGTGCTTACGTTGTTATGTTTAAATATTATAGGTGAGCCAAGTGGAAATCGGGGAGATTTGGGCAAGAAACCTGTTTAAAGCTAGTGGTGGAGCTTGTTGCTCGGTTTGGTAACAAGCTTAATCTTTTAAACCATGCTCTTGATGTGGATACACCCCTTTTGATAAGTAAAACGTGTTTTGGCACTTGAAGTTTTAAGTATGAAGTATGTCTATGATTATGTAATGTAAATCAAAGTGATTCAAGCAAATGGTTATGTATGTGTTAGTTTATGTTGATGTTGACTCATTTGGATGATTATGGTAAATGGAAAAAGTAGTGTTATGTAAATAGTTAAAGATTTTGATTATGTGTCAATGTTATGAGTTGGTGAATAAAGTAGATGCTAATGGTTCCGTTTGACTTTACTAGGTCAATTTAGTGATAAGTGGTAAAGAAATGGTGTCAATATGGTCATCAACCCAAATGGGTCGTTTTGGTGCCCAAACGGGTCACCAATGAGTTAAAGAGTCGAATTGAGTTAGAGTTAGGGGCTGTTTATTTACAACTTATTGGGATTAATGGTATAATGGACTTATTCGATCACCGTATATGTGTGTTTCTTTAGGACTTTTTGGGTCAACCATGGGTTTTGATGGGATTATTCGGTCAAGTGAGAAAATGGTGTCCTCCCCATATAGCCATATAAATTACATTTCTATTCCAAAAATACCCTTCTATCTTCTCTTTTCATTTTTTATCTTCAAAATATCAAGTCGTTACCTCCTATTGAACAATAAAGCTTCATCCATGGCTGTTGCACCATCAAACACCAACGCAAACTTCAGTCCACCACGTTTGCCGTCGTCCATCCACCGATCTTAGTTCAATTTCTTCTCAGATCTAAGTTTTTTTTGTTCGATTTCATCACTTTTGGATCTGAATAATAATTAATCAGTTAACTATCTTGCCATACCATGTCCAATGGTATGAGATTTGCTTTTCCCATTGTAATATTTGTGACGAAGTTTAATCTCAGAGACTTTCAAATATATTTACTCCATATGTTTTCATTTGACGTTAACAAAAATATGGATACAGCCGTTGTTTCTTATGGGTGTATGCTTTCTTTCTTTTTTTTTCTTCTTTTTTTTATATGTATAAGTGAATTGAATTAGTTGGTTTTTAATATAGGAACCGATGTTTTTATAAATAAATTAAAAAAGTTGTCAAGGGGTTAATTAAATATTATTCACACCATGATTCTTGAATAATTAAAATAGTTAAATGTTTGTAAATTTATGAGTTAACAATCAGATTTATAATAATTAGATAAAAACAAATAATTATTTACCCAGGGATAAAGTAGTCATTTTTATCATTCAGACCATTTATTCAACATAAAAAGTAAACAGTATTATTCATTAACTTATTACTGGATTTAGTCATTCCATATCCAAACTGCCATCAATATCCATATAGGACTTAATGGAAAATAAAGTAAACAGCCCCTTAGTATATGATGGATGTTTTTGTGGTAATAGATTCAATGTGTATTGTTAAATATGTGGTCTAAAGATTGAAGCCTGAGTCGGCTTAGTTTGAAATATGATATGTCATGAAAATGGTCAAAAACGAAATTGGTCAAGGATCTAGATTTCGATAAAATGCGAATTTGAAAAAAAGTGTAAATTAGGAAATGTTCATTTTATCATTATACTAGGTAAGTTCAAGGGCTGTGCTACGCACAGCCCGGGCCCTGGGACGTTGTGGTGTTGGTGTTGCCGGTGTTTTTATTTGCTACGAGTTATCATGAAGTTAATATTTATATACCAGGAGGGTTCATAGGACTGTATATGGATAATAGATATTTCAAGAGGTTTTGCATTGAATGTACAGAGGCTTCGTACTAACAAGTAGACCATTTAAAAGTTAAAAGTACATCTTGAAGCAGCGTAGCCCTTGTTCTATGATAGAAATCAAAAATACATTAGTCGATATACAACCAAGGGTATTCATATTTTCACCTTGAGTTCTAATATTGGTACTAAATACTTAGTTACATTACCATCAGTTCTTACGGTAGTACTAAAAACCTACTTACATCACCACCAGCAATTGTTAAACAGTACCCAGGAATAGAAGGTTTTAGCAAAAATTATGTGCATCATGTTAGTGATTCAAAGGAACCGTTATGGCAGCTGGGCATCTTCATTGATACGCTCAAAACAGAAGGTGGTGGGTGCTTATGCTAATCGGTGTGTTCATTTGGAAGACTCCTTGGTCTTCTTTGGCGGGCTTTCATAACCTGGAACAGCAGCAATCACAATGTCTTTCTTCATAGAAAGGGGACAGATTTGAGTTGTGCTCTGGATATTGTCCTTTTTGCAATAAAGATCGTCTGCAGATGCTGGTACTTTTGCAACCGTTGGTAGTAATTTCTTAGTGGTCTTTGAAGGCATGTGTGGGCTGAAAAGTTGACCTTTTTCTTGTCGGTTACTGCTTGATGTACAACATTACTTTCCAGTTGAATGTCTATCAGATTTGGTAGAGGAAGAGGTTCATCCAATTTGTAACATTTCACAACACAAGTATTCACCTTAGGCTGGCCATAGTGTGTGGATTCATAAGATCTTAAGAAAGCAGCAATTGTGTGTTGATTCACCGACTTAGCAATCTCATTGTGAATATTAAATTATTAACACCCTGACATTAATATGTACACCAGTAAGTAAATGTTGTGCTACTACTTTGGTAAGGCTATACTAATTTTGATGCACGTAGTGCCAACATTAGACAGCGAATGATAGAGGAGCAATGGGAGAAAACACAGAGTGAAAATGTTGACTTACATTATCTTCTGCTTCCATGAGCTGTATAGCATCAAATGGCATCAGTTTTCAGCATCCGGAGAGCATATAGTTGTAGTGATACTCGCAGTACCATCATCAATGAGAACGAATAGTCTACAACTGCTCATTCCACATACGTATCAAAGTCAAGTACTATTCAGGTATAACGATCAACTCTAAAGAATAGATATGGGAAAAGGTACTTACACTGCTTCAACTTCAGATTCAAGGTTACATGATGAACACACCACAGTCCAAGTGGGGGTTCTGCATCCATGGCTTTTTTACAATTCGCGCAAATGGTTTACCAAGAGCTTCTATCTTGTTCAAGAAGCCGTAGCTTACCCCTAACCCATCTCGCCTACAGTCAGTGTGGATTTTGTTAAAATGGTTTTTTAAAGTGGCAAACTGCCAGAGTAAGCAAGAAAGAAATTGTAATTGTCAATTACTAAATGATCATATACGTATAAGCATATCTCCTGATGTGGCTACTGTTTATTCATACTTAACAACATAACTATATCATTGTCTAACATGACAAGTATATAAATGACAATTCCTTATAAAGCATACAATTATACATAACACGACCAGTCAAGTAATGGACCAAACATATCACTTGCTCTAGCAACAATTATTCGTAATGAGTCAAATATATTTTATTGTCTTAATATGTTAGAATTGTTACGTACAGGACTTGGCAAGAAAGCAGCTTTGGAAACGGGTATTATGTCTTGTACGTGTGGGTAAGGTAAAAGAAATTCCGTATTCATGTAGCTTTTCAGTTCAAGAATGCAAGCTAGTAATTTCTGGGAAAAACCGTAAACTAAGCAAATAGTTCAGTCTTAAAAGGGTACCATTCTTGCATCTGCAATGATTCAACAACAGGTGGATTAATCATCAGAGAGGAGGATGGCCTTATGGTAAGTGAAAGTGCTGAATGAAAAAAGAAACATTCACACATGATGTTGCGATTCTATAAATAGAAATCAATAATGTAAACAGATTTTTTTGCTCACATTTGAAGGTTGTAACCCTTAGCCGCATCCCCACGAACATTGGCTCAGTGTAAATTAAGTTGTCCAAAGTCGGTCCATCCAACTGATCAAACTTATTCCAAATTGTAAGTAGCAAAAGTTTCCTCCTGAAAGAAAATAATATTTAAAAAATACGACAACATAAAGTATTTAAAAGGGAAATGATAAATTCCACTTACTCTTCATCCACCAAAACAATGTCCCTTCTGGTCGACCTCTCATATGGATTGTTAGATTGTGGACCGAGACCACGACTTGGAAAACAGTGTAGCACAACGTCTCTGACATCTGTATTGAAGAAAAACAGTAATGAAAGTGCGAACATTATAGCTACAACATGGGAAACACAGTTGAAAATACTAAAGACTGGTGGAAGGGAAGATGAACTTTACTGAGGACGGTATCTGAATCAACATACTTGTATAGGTAACTGAACCTTGTAAATTCCAACTGACATGATAAAGGAGGAGGGATCGGTTCCACAAGTTAATCTACCAAAGTCCTGTTGGTAAGAGTCCAATAATACTTGTATACACCACTTTCATAACGGGAATCATTCGGTTTCACATTAGCATTCGAGATGTAATATCTTTTATACTGCTGAAGAAGACACGCGTAGTAATGCACATCTGAGCCGAAGATCATTGTAGTTACTGTTGTTCCCTGTTATACATATTTTAGCATCAAAGCATAAGTATAAGGAGGAAAGTGTTTTGAGCTACTGAAATAGTAAAATGGACTACGGAAATAGCTACCGAATACCTCTGAATCACATAGAAGCAGCTTCTTGTACTCATTTCTCGATTGACTTATTTGCTTATGGCCACTTTCAACTATCTGTACAAGGACAGTCCACCTTTTTGACCCTGGATTGATGTCTGAAACCGATGAAATACATCTCGACATTGCAGGCTTGCAAGAAAAACTTTGGAGCCTTGCAAGGAAAACTATAGAGGAGCAACATTAGAAGGTAAAAACCATCAGAAAGCACAACCGAAACCATGAAAAATGGTGGCAAACTTCATAACAATTTCACTCATAATCTATTCATAACAATCTCCATTGTGCATTATCGAGATACTATTATGGGCTAAAATGTGATTTCATTGTACAGTATGAAACTGGCAGCCAATAGACCAGCATGAAAGGCCCAAAACAGAGGCCAAATCATAGCTTTTCAAAGCTTATCAAAATTAGCATCTGGTAGAACAAATGAAATTCGATTCCAGTCATTTTTTAATCGTTTTTGGTGAAGTAAAAGCTGGATTATGACATGAAAACTATCCCAGTCATTGTGGTGTAGTAACCATGACTTAATACATCTAACATTGCATCAATCAAGCCTTTTTATGGCTGTTTTTCAGTATTTTAAACCGAATAAAAACAAAAATAACTGATCATTTCTCTATCATTTTACATGAAATCGAAAATCAATAATCACATGCATAGATATACCTAATATTTCTGTTTGTAAATAAACTAATAAAACCATGTACATTGCTCTAATTTAAAGCTTTTAGGTCTGTTTTTAAAACTTCTATAACGAACTCAAACTGGCAAAACTTCTACAATAAGGACCTTAAAATAAAACTTTCTAACTTGCTAATTCAAAGAATGACTATGAATATATATGCAAATAGTTTACTTTCTAAGTTGCTAATTCAAAGAATAAGTATGAATATATACGCAAATAGTTGGTATAAAACAACTCCTATTCGTGCATCACTTGGATAGCAAATACCATAAAAACAGAACAAACTGTGTATTAAGTAAACCTTAAACAATAATAACAAACACCATCTTACATGATATTATCAACCGTTGTTCTATTACTTAGCATATATTATCATATATATTATCAATTGTATCATCACAAAATTATGAGATTCATGTCTTATAAAAATAAAACCTAACTATTGTAAATAAGATTTTTCTCTTAAGCATTTTATCGAACACATGGTAGACGATATTGATCTGCTAAAAAATTCACACATAGCTACCATTTTTCTTACGACCTAGGGCAAGGGACAGATTGTATAACATATTAAGAGACGATGAGCAGAAGATGAAATTGAAATCATGAATGCTTCATAAGAACACTTACAGTGAGAGTGAAAACACTTACAATGAGAGGAGAGGTAGAGAGAGAGCACATTAGAGAATATTACGAAAAGAAAAGGTGATATATGATCGAGGTAGGGGCGGGAGTAATACACGTGTATCTGAAAGAGGAAGATGGGTATACACGTACCCTATTTACGTGGTACAAATTGAAGTGTATACGTGGAGAATAGATATGAAAGGGAGGAGAACTAATGCTTCTTATTTAAAAGTTAATGGAAATGGATACTTGCTTGCAAAATTTGATATTCCCAGGTCTTACAGATTTAGAGATATGCGAATAGGAAATGTGTTTGAAAATGGTTAAGTGCAGGAAATGAACCCTGGTCTGCTGTGTAGGCAGACTACCCGGCGGGTAGTCAAGTACCCGGCGGGTACTAATGCAAGTTTGTTGACAGAAAGTGACCCAAAATTGAGTACCCGGTGCGTACACCTAGTACCCGACGGGCACTATTGCTAGCCGGCGTGTACCAGCCTTACCCGACGAGTACCCAGCTGATTCATGAAATCTTCATTCTCGTTTATATGTTGAGTTTAAAAATAATGTAATAAGATATGTAAATGAAGTAAATAAGTTATGCTATGCTTTTGGGACAATAAATATTATAAGTTATAAAAAAAATAGTTACGTTTTCGGGGTGTTTCATTAAAAGTTATACTTTTCAATTGATGCTAGAATTCCCTCGCAATGTGAGGGCAAACAAAATCTAGTTTCTTTCAATGTAGTGAAAAAAGGTACCACATGTGTATATATTATAATTCATTATTACTGATGATAAAAGATTCAATTAGTGCTTCCAAACTTGTGATTACTAATTAATAATTCAATTTAGTAAGTATTACGCAAGGCTACAAGGGCTAGAGACCTAAAGTGTTAGTATGAAAATATGTATAGCTACGACCGCTTAGTTGGTAATAGGTGATGACATATTTACCAAAAAAAAATGGAAAATCAAGGGGTTCAAGCCCTAACACCTCATTAGCCACAACGTTGGGTGAGCCAGAAATGTTTCTCATATTATGAATAGGCAGCCGATGGTAATTCGGTCTCTGGTAGTTATCAATTTTACCACGAGTATGGTTTCTGTCAAATTATGTTTTGAACTCATATTATATGAACTGCAGTGTGACATTTTATCTAAACACCGAGTATTTTATGATAATAACAATAAAAAAATAAAAAAATTATTCAAGTATTATTTAGGATGCTAGTTTGTACAAAATAAATAAAAAATATAAATTATAACGTTGGGGTTTTTGGTTTATATGGTCAACGGTTGGTAAAACAACCGTTATACTGTGGACACGTAATTAGTGAGTATTATTTCATATTCCATCTTTCATCTTTAACGACTTTATATATTTATGTTCACATTTTTGTGACATATCATAGTTTCAATCTTTAAATAAATTAGTTGACTTCTAAGTATATAATTATTGGGAAAGGTTATTGTAAGATCACTTATTATCATAGGAACGACTTTTTTTACTTTTAAATTCAATGTATGTACATGTTTTGCAAAAAAAGTTATGCTAAAATTATTAAAATTTTATCTTCTTTAATATTAGATTAATTAAAAAAATAAAAGAAAATATATGATACACAAATTAAAGTTGTGTATCACATCCTTTTATGTATGATACTGTGATACACAAAAAAAAATTATGATGTGTATCACATTTTTTTTTTAAAAAAATTCTCATAGTAAAGAACACACAATTCTAAGAATTTTGATATATATTATTCATCAAAAACATAATTTAATCTTAAAGTTTAAAGTAAAAATGTCTGTTCCTACCGTTCCCACCATAATAAGTATTCTTATTTGAACCTTACCCATATTACTTTTTCATATTACAAAATGTATTTTATTTATAGACACTTAAAAAGAGAGGTAGAGCAGGATCATATATATCTGGTAACGAAATTTTCTCAACAAAAAAGATATATATACGAGTATTAAAAGTAACACAACAAAACTAAATAAAATTAAAAATGGAAATAACTACATGAGAAAGTTTAAGTTAAGTATAACCCGTTTACCATACTAGTTTCGCCCGAGTGTAATAAGCATGCATTTGCACTTTTGATTCAACCGACAAATAATCAAACATGTAACGATAACATGATTGTTTCAAATATTGCAACCGACACTTATTTGTACCCCACCAATTCCAGCTTTGAGGGCACACCACTAGCCAAAACAATTTGATTTTACCCCTAAACTAATGCGGTAAGTACAAATGTTACTCTAAAGTATAACGTGGATCACTTTAACCCCTCAAACTACAGGATCTATCAATTCGTGTCGAGTTAAAAACTAATTGGAAAAGAAAAGAATGGAAGAAGTAAGAAGATAAAAGAAAAGAAATGGAGAGAACGAAAGTTATGGAATTGTGTTCTTAAGATGGAAGGAAAAGAAAGGAAGAGTTCCCAATCATCCCAAATATGGAAGGAAAGAAATGAAGAAAACATGCATTGAAACATTCATTCTCCTTTCACCCACTTCCTTTCCTTTCCTACTGGAGTATTAAAAAACTTAAAAACATCACTTTGTTTTATATTCCATTCACTTTCTTTCTTTTCCAGCCTATATATAACTTGAGAACACTACGTTAAATTTACAAGCTTATATGTACACGTATAAACGCACATATTATATACGGTCATCAAATTATTACACTAAGTCAATGTAATTGTCAAATTACGAAGTCTTTTGCAATCTTAGTTAAGAAATGATTCTAAATAAATTTATAAGTGTCGTTGAAACTATATTATATATCATAGTTTTTGATAAACGTTAATATTAAAGCTATGCTTGATGAGATTTTTGTTTTAAAAAAAATATGTATAGATATCGAACAATTGATTTTAGTTGATCAAATGTTCATTATTAATAAGAAATTTTAGCCTTTAACTAACTCCATCCCAAATTTATTCTTCATGTTTCATTTTGTAATGTTCATTATTAATAAGAAATTTTGACCTTTACTACCTCCATCCCAAATTTATTCTTCATTTTTCGTTTTGTAATGTCTCATAATAATTGTGCACTCTCATTTTCAACCAATCAGAAAGGGTTAAGTGGAGAATAATAAAATCTCATTGATCAACAGTACAATTATTATATATTTCTATGTTCAAATTTGGAATTTATAATTATATTGAAACGGAGAGAATATATCAAATTTAAAATTGCCGCTTAAGCTATATAGAAACGATGTATTAATTGTTTCACTAAAGTTATATAAAAACCTTAATAGTTACCGCTTTCACTTTCACATGTTGATACCTTGCTTGGTCTCTAAAGGAAAGCACCATTATATAGAAAACAGATACTTTTCAATGAATTTGACACTTCCTTGATTTTCCACATGAAAGTTTAAATCTTTTTAAGAACAAAATTTATAAAAATAAAATAAAATAAAACCCAAAATAGTCAAAAGGGGGTAATTGTAGTTTACATAACTATACGGACTAAAGTAGTCATGGACCACCAAAATAAAGGGCGTTTCGGAAAAGACAAATCATATGGAGGGTGTGGATGTGGACAATGCGACAGTGATACGGTTGTTTGTATTTAACCGAGAGTATTAAACTTGATTATACGGAGTATTATACTAGTAATATATATTTTACTGAAATAAATAAAAGTAGGTGTACGTATTTTAAATAATAATACATTACACAATATTTGGGTGACATTGTATACTTAAATATATTGAATTCTAATATAATATTCAGCATTGATGGTGATGGGTACCAAATAATTTCATGGACAGTCTGGATATCACTTCCTCTACACCCATTTATATACGTATTTTTTTAATTATTACGGAGTATCATCCAAAATGCATTTATAATTTTCCGTTGGTCACAAATAATACTATATATATATATGGATGGATTACACTTCCTTTTACAGTTTACACTCTTCTATTATATTTCATTAATTAATAATTATAATTAATAAACTTATCCTCTTATTATTATTATTATTATTATTATTATTATTATTATTATTATTATTATTATTATTATGGTAGGAAATTATAGTTACCTATGTGTTATACATGTAGTAAATGTGAAGGTCATGAATTTAATTATCATCTACATATTAATCACTTATCACGAGATTTAACTCTGTCATATTGATTGTGGAACTCATTGATAGAAGGCCGTTTCGGAAGGCCGTCAAAGAGCCATTTTTAACCTTTTTTTTACAGATTAATAACAACAATATGAACTATAGTTTAAGAAGGTATTATATGTTTTGTGTTCAATAATAAAGATGCTTTTCATCTTATTTTGTGGGGTATTATTTGGACTTAGTTTAACTTCACCATAAACTGGTATATGGCAGATTTGACAATGGAGAAACAGATGTGCTCATGCAACTTCCGTGGAGGGGAAAAGATGGTATTAGACACAAGGATATGATGTATTGATTGTATTTCCATCCTTCAACGTCTAAGCTTGCTTTGGATTTCATCTAGATGCAAAAATTCTAATTGTAATTGGTCAGCTTGGATTAGTAGGCGTAGAAGTGTTTTTAACATAGGTTAATTTTCTTTATTTGTTTTCTTCTTGAAGTTTTTGCTGCTTTTCTCCTGCATTGAAAAATTGAGTATGTATTTTGATTGTTCCAGTGATTTTCTTTTTATAAAATATTACTTCCTCCGTCCTAATTTTATTGTCCCCAGACAAAAAACACGCACTTTAAGAAAAGTGTACTAGTTGTACTATACAACCAATAAGATTTAATCTCTCACCACATTCAAATGTTTTGATTGGTTCGAAGTACTAAGTGGACAATAAAATTGGGACATCCCAAAATGGAAAGATGGACTATAAATTCGGGACGGAGTGAGTATTTATTTACTATTTAAAAAGAAAACATGATAATAATCAAATGCTTGTATCTTGTTTTTTTAGATTGAAATTTTAATACACCGCTAATTAAACAATCTAAAGAAACAAACTTACATATATAAATGTAGGTAAGGTGACAATAACAATATAGCATATATTTTCATAAATGTCGATAAGGTGACAAAAAAACATCATTAAACAATAATTTGCACACCATAATTGTTCTAACCAACAAAATTAAATATTCTTTTCTTATTTTATACAATTAATTGTTGTAAAGCAATATATGTATTCCACATGGATATATATAACTACACTTTAAACACACAAACACCACTCACTCCATTTAACTTATCCTCACTTCCCACCATCATCACACCACTATAAACCACCACCACCAATGAAGACGATGTCGTTTCTTTCTCTTTCCATCGTCTTCATCCTCTCACTCACCACCGTCGTACACTCCCACAACATCACAAAGATCCTCGCCAAACACCCCGAATTTTCGACATTTAATCACTACCTTACCATCACTCACCTTGCAAATGAGATCAACCGCCGTCAAACAATCACAGTTTGTGCAGTTGATAATGCCGCAATGTCGTCATTAATCGCCAAAGGTCTTTCGATACAAACGATTAAAAATGTTCTTTCGTTACACGTTTTTGCCGATTACTTCGGCTCGAAAAAGCTTCATCAAGTCACTAAAGGCTCCACCTCCACCGCCACCATGTATCAAGCCACCGGTGAAGCACCAGGTATCTATACAACAGCAAAATTATCGTAAAATATAACGCGTATAAATCGATTAATATATATATACATCTTTCTACATTAGCTTATTGTAGAACCTTATCGACTTTTTGACATTTGTCAAAAAGTCGATAAAGTTATTTTCAACGAACTTATTAACTTCAACTTACAACTGATAAGTTAATACGCTCAAGGTAATTAACAGTAAAAAAAATAAACTTATCATTATAATTACATTTTGATTAATTTTTGTTATCCTAAATATTAGGAACGGCCGGATACGTTCATATCACCGATATCAAAGGCGGTAAAGTACGATTCACGCCGGAGGACAATCCGAGTCAAACCGACACCGTTTACGTAAAATCGATACTAGAAATGCCGTACAACATCTCCGTTATACAAATCAGCTCGATTCTGCAATCTCCAGAAGCCGAAGCTCCAACAGCCGCACCAGATCTAAACTTAACTTCGTTACTACAACGCGACGGTTGCCAATCGTTTTACGATCTGTTAACCACATCAGGTGCAATCGGAACATTTTTAAGCTCCGCAGATGGCGGTGTAACCATTTTCTGTCCAGGTGATGACGCAATTACTGCTTTCGCGCCAAAATACAAAAACCTAACAGCTCCAGAGAAAACGTCATTGTTGTTGTACCACGGTGTGCCTGTATATAACTCTATGGGAATGTTGAGATCTAGTAACGGATTGATGAATACTTTAGCGACGGAAGGAGCTAAGAAGAAGTACGATTTTACGATACAGAATGACGGAAATGATGTTACGTTGAAGACGAAAGTTGTTACGGCTACGATTAGTGGAACGGTTGTGGATGAGGAGCCGATTGCGATTTATACGATTGATAAGGTTTTGCAGCCGAGAGAGCTGTTTAAAGGCGCCGTTGAAGCCGATGAGCCGGCGCCTGCACCTAAGGCGGCTAAAAAGAAGAAGGCTGCGAAGAAGGGTGATACGACGACCGATGATAGCGCGGATGCACCGGGACCGGGTTCAGATGATTATAGCGACGATGATGCGGCGGATTCGACGGCTAATGGTGGTGGTAGATTTGAAGCGTCGGTGGCTTTGGTTATGGCTGTCTGTTTTGCGTGGTTCGGTTTGTTTTAAATTTTATTTTTTTTTCATTTTTTTTTTTCCTTTTTTGTATTTTAATTTTGTCGGTGTGATAAAGTGACAGCGAGTATCATGGGTCTACCACGAGATTTCCACATGCAAGAATAGATTTCTCTCTTATTTTATATATTTTTGTAATAATTTATATGATTAAAAAGAAGAAAAATAATGAGTCTTTTTTGTTGTTGATGTTATTATTTTGATGATTGTAATTAATTATTTTGTGTCATTAAATAGAAATGATTTGTATAATAGACATATCTCCATCTTTGACTCTTATTATGGTTTTAATTTCGTTTTTTAAATATGTTTCTAATAATTAAAGAAATAGATAGATTAATGATGAGTGGTGAATGAAATCGATATTGTACTACTCCGTATTAGGTTGGTAAAGACTTGATATAAGCATTAATGAGACAATCTACGTGTGTAATGACCCATGCTAATACTTCCTCCGTCCCATTGTAAGTGTCCAGTTTTGACTTTTGAAAGTCTTTCTTTTACAACTTTGACCTTAAATATTTTTGTTTGTGTTATATACTACTTGATGCAAAGTATATGAATGGATTGAGTTATAAATGTATTTTCATTGATATAATTTTCATCAGGCATTATATCACACAAAAAAATATTTAAGATCAAAGTTGAAAAAGATAGACTTCAAAAGGTCAAAAGTGGATATTTGTAATGGAACGGAGGTAATAGTATCTATTCGGTCAATTTATATTCATAACCTATACCTAGCATTGGCGGTACTAGGGTGGGACCGTGTGCGCCCCTGCCCACACAAAGATTTTGGGAATTAGCTTTTATATGTGTATCAAAGTGAAAATAAACAATGCTGCGCACATAGCCTGGTGGTCAGGGCTCTTAAATCTAAACCAGTGGTCGCTAGTTCGAGTTAGAGGTGACAATTTAAAACCCATGGGTCTAGTTGGGTTTTTCTAATTTTTATAGATAGGTCTTGTTGGGTAATTAAAAAAATGTTCAAGTATGTCATTATTACTCATTATGACCCAATAGGTAATAATGATATACTTGGGTCTTATTTTAATTACCCAATTAGACCCATCTATAAAAATTAGAAAAATCCAACTAGACCCATGGGTCTTAAATTGACACCTCTAGTTCGAGTCTGCTTCTACGTTTAATCTTTTTTTCTATATTGATTTATTCATTCTTCCCTTCTATTACTTATTCTATTTTCATTTTTAGTATCTTTCTTTCTCTATTCTTTAACTAATTACTATAAAAAAAAATATATCTATAAGCATAAATAAATGCGTTATTCACACACATAGAATTAGAATAGTTCGAAACGTTATGAGAGACGAGCTTGCGAATAGAAGCACACATAATCACAAGGTTTGTTCACATTGCAAAATTTTACGAACCTTTGATAGTTTTTAATTTTTCTGTTTTTTATTTTATTTTATTTTATTAAGCCGAATTATTTTCGATTTTGTTGGATTCATGCTAACATAAGTTTAAGTTTTCGATTTTGTTGGATTCATGCTAACATAAGTTTAAGTTCGTTGAGTGTGACATATTACTTGAAGAAAAAAAATATCAATTCGTAGCCCATAACTTAAGTTATCGAACATTCTAAAACGTGCCCTCACATATACATAGTTCTGGTACCGTCCCTGATAGCTAGGCTCTCATTTAAATAGACTTAACACCAATTGTTTTTCAATTAGTTAGTACTTAAATACATAGAAATATACACTATGAGTATTACAAGATTAATACTGTTTTAAAACATTTGATTTGCTCAGTATTGCTAAAACATTTGATTACCTAAAAAGAAGAAAATATAAATCAAAAAACAGATTTCAGATATATTAAAAAAAAAAAAAGTTATTAAAGAATCTGCCAACTGGTCGTACGTGGACATGTGCCTTGTTGGAAGTAGTTGGGTTTCTTATTTTTATTCATCGTTCTCTCTTTTAACTCTAGCTAGTCATATACAGAGTATATATATATATATATACTTGGCCTTTTCTTTAGTAAATACGGAGTTATAATTACCGTAACATTTTTCTTATAAGTTCTAAGGGGAGGGCTTCAAATAAGGAGAATGAGGAACAAACCGGATATCCGTCATTTGGATAAATGCTTTAGCTTTTATAATTCGTGGCCGAATAACGCACTTTTATTTCCCTTGTACATGAAGTGTGCTCATTCTCTTTACATCCCCTTTTGGTCTAGTAATCATTTTAACTTAACATAACTAGTATTAACTCGTTTGAATTGAAAGTGCAATTCCTAGCAATCATGGATGTTTCGTCATTATTGGTGGACCATTGCCTTAAAATCCAACAACAATGTCAATGTTTCCTTCCAACTCCACCATATGCTCAAATTGCTTTTTGTTTAGTAAAAAGGAAAGATCTAGCTTGTACTTGCAACTTTACAAGTATGAGTTGTAAGATTGGAATTTATAGGCATTAAGCCAATTTTTGATTAAGTTAACCGACCGGCTAAAATAATGTTATCGAGTCGATAAAAAGGGGCCCCGATTTTAGGGTAGTATCTCAACTACTCTTTTGACCTTGTTAAGTTGGATCAATTTGTATGTATAGTTGAGTTAAGGAGATCTTGAATTATTGTTTTGAAGATTACATGTGTTATTGTACTTTTCTTGTTGGTGCATAAAACACCCTTCTTAAACGTGCTTCACAAAAGCAAGTAAAAGGCAATGAGGCTTAAGTTTGTTTCATGTATGATGAGCATAGTTTGTAAGCAAAGGATCGATTTGGAACAAATTTTCCACTAGTCCAAAAAGTACACCATATAAACACTTTATTATTAGCATATCATATGATTCCCTATTCAAGATACTTGAGAAATTAATCATGCTTATATTTCTTTATATTCCAATCCTACCTAGTTTAAGACCCTTATCTTTACATCTTAATTTGATTTTGATTAATATACTAAACCAAAATCCAATATAAGATTCTGTTTTATTTTATTTTTTGAAGAGCTAAGCAAGTTAATACTGTACTAAAAATTACCCATTTCACGTAAGGACATCTTTCTTTCTCACCTACATATCATGTGATTACATTATTATTGTTGCCCTTTTTACACTAAACACATGGACCCAAATGACTTCATACATGACCAATTCAACACTCCAATTTATCTTCGGTACACGACTAAAGTACTAAACATCGCCCTATTACATTTCACCCACATCTCAAATATGATACCCAACAGCAAGTTCTTTTTATTTTTGATACCATCCCTAATACAAACAAGGGGTAAAAAAGTAAATGTCATCCAACCGATCATTACTCGGCGAATTGCCACCGTACACCAACAACCCCTCTTTCCCATCCCGCCTCCCACCCGAAAACGCACACCACCCTCGTGGACCCGGGTGGTCCCCGCCACCAGAACCATCCTCCACCAACTTCCACACAAGTGTCTCTGTATCCAATGCATAAACTTCGTGCGTGAACCTCCCCGCACCCATGTGACCTAAATCACTAGGGTCTATTTCTCCACCACATACAAATATATACTTCCCAACTGCAACAGTTGAAAACACACTTCTAGGAGTAGGTTTCTCGCCCGTTGTCTCGACCTGGGTCCACTTTTCAGTTTTTGGATCAAAGAAATGTACATCATCAACCTCCATACCCGCAAACCCATATACCACCCATATTCTGCCTCCAACGGCCCCAAGCCCAGGCCCACCTCTGCCCTTGAGATTATCTCCTGGTAAAGGATACTTGGCCCATGTCTTGTCAACAACATCATAAGCCCATAAATCATTTAGCCTGCCAGCAACACCACACCCACCAAATATGTACATACGGCGGTCATCCATGGCTACCGAGTGGTAGCTACGGTGAGCGGGCCCAGTGTCCCCGGTGGAGAGTAGGGTCCAATTGTTTGTACATGTGTCAAATGAATAGAGCTCATTAAGCTCTGCATGTGTGGCATCCCTACCGCCAAAGACATATATGGTCTCACCAATAGAAGCCATGGTTACACCAACTCGTGGTGGGGGAGTGTCTCCGGTTACTTCAGCTATGGACCATGTTAGCTCATTAAGGTCAAAGACATAGAGAGAGTTGTCGACAGGGACACGGGGCTTGAACTCGCCACCAAAGGCGTAAGCTTTTTCCCCAACAATGGTGATTGCATGAGAACTTCTTGCACCAGGACCACTTCCTTTTTGGTTCAACTGCAAAATATAAGTGTCCTGTGTCAATACACCATTTAACAAGAAGTCCTATATCTCTAGTTGATATACACCACCACTCAAATTTCCATTACTTATAAGCATTTTAATTATTTAGATAGCAATTCAGTAGCTAGATTGAAGTATATGGTAAGTTCAATATCAGATGGAAAATCGGAAAGATAAAAAAAGATTGACAAATTAGGATCAATTTCGTGTTTAAAATATACTGTTCGGGAGTATTAAAACAACAGGTTGCAATTGAAATAAAAGATCATTTTTTTAAGGGCAAAGACTCTCACACCCAATACTGCTAGGCCAAAGGCCTGTTGATCATAGTTCCTAATTCAGAACCTTTAAACTAAAATCACAAGATCACAAATCACCAAAATTAGCACCTAGTGATGAATAAACCAAAATATGTTTGTATTGGTCTCGAAGACTTGTATTGGTCGCATAGATAAATCAAGTATACCATGGGAGCACTGAAGTACGATCTCTGCTTCTGATGTTACAGCCAAGTATTGTTTGGGAGCACACAAAACAATGGCTGCAAACAAACCAAAAGATAATATGGTTCTAAGGTTATAACGATCATAGTTGTCAAACCATGAACCAATATACCAAAATTATAAATTATTGATCATCAATCAACTCCATTAAAATTTAAAGAAGTATAAATAAAAAACTTTTTAGAAAGGCCATAAGGACTTAGTCATGTCCCACCAATTGTTCTTTATGACTGTACTAAGCACCAAAACATCAGCAATCAGATAAGAAATCAAGGGTGAATACACAACAGCAAATAGCTATCAAGTAGGAATCCAAGTTGGTACATGAATAGATTCATATGATTTTGACAACTGTTACATTGATTTAGCTCGAATTCGAAAACACTCACTCATATTTCATGTAATTCTGTTGCCTACTTCCATCGGTAGTTCAGAACATGAACAAGGCATTAACGCCTTTATTTCTGAATAACTTTTTAAACCATTTTATTAGACTATATCAATACTTTTGCCTAAAGCATTTAGCTCTGCACTTTAAATATCAATATACACGATTTTGTATCTGGGCGGTTCATTACTATTTGGATCATGAGGGCATATAATTGTCCACTTTCTAACACGAATATCCTTCTAGTAGTGTAAACATTCGACACATTGGTTCACGTACATCCTCGAAAGCATAAACTGCCAATATATATAACATAAAATCCAAAATTCGTCAAGGTAGAGTATATACTAAATTTCTGACCCCTGAAAATGAGTGTAAAGCTCAGTTTTTCCCAAAAACAGATACAGAATTTTAGTCCAATTTTATAAAATATAGGTAAATTCTGTCAAAAGAATGAGGTTTGAGTCTTGAATCCATAAAGTTTGAAACTTTGACTTAATTTTCTTGGCAGCATAACTAATATTTCAAAGCAACTTGTGATTCTTAAAACCCTACCTTTATATAATTGAGAATCGGTACAGTAATCATAGTAATTATGACACAATTAAAACAAACCCTAGCCAAAATCTGAATACTTGTTATAGAAAACCAATCCGATTGATCAGATTGAATCAAAATAATATATGAACAGATTACAAGAGCACATAATGATATGCAAAATTGGATGAAAGAAGTAATGATGAAGTTAAATGAGTAATAATGAGAAGAAAGTGACCTTAATCCATTTTCCTTGAGTTATCGACATTGTTGAGTTGTTGTTGCTCTGCACACACTTTCTTTTTGTTTGTTTGTTTGTTTCAGTTTAGTATGAAACAGCCTTCTGCTTATATAGAAAACGAAAATGGTGATCTGATCTCATTTTGTATCCGTCTGGGGCAGGTGTGTTTCGACGTCATATCTTAACCAGGATAATATAACTTTTTATTAGATTAGATATTTAGATTAGATATTAGTTAATAGTTAATCAAATTAAGTTTAAAATATACCAACTAACATATAAGATGACTCGACTCACTCTAGCTAGTTAGCTAGTTAGTGTGTCAGTTACGCCAACTTAACGTCACGTCAATACTTTCAAACTGACACACAATCGACACAATAGTGTCAATAACAACCATGTCACTTTAATTTTTAGATAATATATTTATATGGGTCTCACCTTCATCTAATTTGCATAGTAATAACATTGATATGCTTATGTTTACTAATATGACCGAAAGTATATAAACCTAAACGGGTTTAGAGTTATGTGGTGGGGTGGTTATTGGAACTCCCTTTATTTTTATGTGACGACTGAAATCACTAACCAATATATATTGATATCTTTTTCAATTAATACTTTTTTAAAACCATGTAGCTCCAGGTTTAAGTTAATATCATGGTAACTCTTATTTCTTGTAAATTTATTTTATGTATAGATTAATTAAATCAGATAAAAATAAAAATAAAAAAGCAGTTGGGTTCATCATCCAAAATAATGAAACAAGTTAAACTACGACATATACGTTTGACAAGCTAATAAAACATGAGAAATAAAGTAGACGAGGGCCCAATTTGTGAATTATTTAAAGTTATTAGGTAGCAATGTAGCATGATGCATGCTCTATGCTTTGATATATTCATATGATGATGATGATAGATTCCTTAGACTCATATTTAATGTTTCATTTTACACAGTAAGAAAAAGAAAGATGATTTGGTAGCTATTGATCGTTAGGGATATTTAATGGTGTATGACTAAAAGTTAGTGAAATTTGTAACATACGTGTAAAAGCACGATGGTTCGTGGTTCTTGATGGAAATTACAACCAAACATATTCAAAGTCTTTTGCTGGTTGATTCTATGAGGACTATATACGAACAATTAAATTGTTTCAAACCTTTTTTCATCTTATTGCTTCAAAAAATAAAGCAAATCGAGCCAGTTTATGAAAAATAATACAAAGCCTTATTATGTGCATATGAGATTTAATGATGATGAAAATGGTAGATTAAAAACTAGATAGTATTTGGTATCGATCATGGATTGTTTGGTTTCCAATCTTTCGTTAGTCATGAAAGTGAAGGATAAGACCAAGTGAAGAAAAATTATAAAGCCAAAAACAAACAAACAACTGTTGGTAATCATGTACACGAACATCTGTATTGCAATAAACAACGGAAAAAATACAATGAAAGATTAATATGACGACCCATACTAATCGCCCTTGCATTGATACCAGTAAGGGAAGCATAAAGCACAATGACAGGTTTACATATTGTATTAGAGATGTATTCAAGTCGAGTCGATACTACTTAAACTTGACTAAAATAACGTTATGATTCTAGTCAAGTCAAACAACCTGAATAGACGCTTGAACTAAACTTCAAAAACAAAAGAGTAAATTATTTAAATCGTCCATGTGGTTTTCAATTTGTTCCATAGGTCGTCCCTCACTTCTAAAAATTATTTAAATCGTCTATGTGGTTTTCAATTTTGTTCAACGATAGTCCAAAATGGACTATTTAAATAATTTATTTTCGGAAAGTTTTGTTCACCAGTAGTCCATTTTGGACTATCGTTGAACAAAATTGAAAAGCACAATGACGATTTAAATAATTTTTGGAAGTGAGGGACGACCTATGGAACAAATTGAAAACCACAGGGACGATTTATATAATTTACTCAAAACGAAATATTGGAATTTTAGTCCGGCTCACAAGCTTACTAAGTTCGTGTCCGATTACAATTTAACATAGTGAACATTTGTAGTACCTATTATCAATGTTTGATTTAATCCGAAAACCGTCATGACCACTAATACAAACCTGTTTTAGTCTTGATGTTAATGTTAGAAGGTTAATTCCTCCTTGCTCATTTCATTGCATAATGTCTCAATATATACAAGATACAATCAATTCAATTTTGCATGTGATTGACTTTCCTTATCTACATGCAATCAATCCTCTACGTACTTTAGGGAAGTATTACAATAATAATTACAATATATTTTACATATCATATACAATTCTATCATACCCCCGCAGTCGAAGCGGGAGGAGGACGTATGCTGAGACTGTCTTTGAAATCATCAAAAAGTATACGAGGAAGCCCCTTCGTAAATATGTCAGCTATTTGATAGCGAGATGGAACATGTAGAACTCGAACTTGACCTCGAGCAACTTTTTCACGCACAAAGTGTATGTCCATTTCAACGTGCTTTGTGCGTTGGTGTTGGACTGGATTACCGGATAAATAGATGGCACTTACATTGTCGCAATAAACAATAGTGGCTTTACGAAGTGGACAATGTAGTTCCAATAGCAGATTACGAAGCCAACATGTCTCGGAGACAACATTAGCAACTCCTCGGTACTCGGCTTCTGCACTGGAGCGAGAGAGAGTGGACTGCCTTTTCGAGGACCATGATAATAGGTTGTCACCAAGAAAAACGCAATAGCCAGAGGTTGACCGACGTGTGTCCGGACAACCTCCCCAATCAGCATCCGTGTAAGAAATGAGGCCTGTAAGAGAAGATTTGTAGAGATGTAGGCCGTGAGAAATTGTACCTTTTACATATCGTAAGATTCGTTTCAAAGCGGTCATATGATCATCTTTGGGATCGTGCATATGAAGACACACTTGTTGTACCGCGTAAGTGATGTCTGGCCTCGTAAAGGTCAGATATTGTAGAGCTCCGGCAAGACTGCGGTAGTGAGTAGGATCCACAAAAGGTGCACCACTGGAGTTACTCAATTTTGCATGTGTGTCGACGGGAGTTGCTGCAGATTTACATGAAGACATGCCGGCTCGTTCTAAGATATCTTCAGCATACTTTTGTTGTGATAAGAAAAGGCCGTCTTTATGTCTGTGAACGGCTATTCCTAAGAAGTAATTTATTGGGCCAAGGTCTTTCATTGCGAATTCCTTAGCGAGAAGAGACATAAATTGTTGACGAAGAGAGTCTGATGATGTAGTGAGAATTATATCATCAACATAAAGTAGAATATATGCCATATCGTTTCCCTTTCGATAGATAAATAAGGAAGTATCACATTTACTGTGAATGAAACCCAATGTAAAAACAAAATCCGCAAAACGTTGGTACCATGCCCGAGGTGCTTGTTTCAACCCGTATAGAGATTTTTTGAGTAAGCAAACATGATTCGGATATTGCGAGTCTCGAAAACCCATGGGTTGATGCATAAAGACCGTTTCGTTAAGATTGCCATGTAAAAAGGCATTCTTAACGTCTAACTGATGTATAGGCCATGAATTACATAGAGCAATACTCAAAACCGTTCGTATGGTTGCAGGTTTAACCACGGGGCTGAAAGTTTCGCCACAATCAATACCAACCTGTTGAGCCCTGCCATCACCTACAAGTCGAGCTTTGTATCGCTCAAAAGATCCATCAGAATTCCTTTTATGACGAAAGATCCACATTGATCTAATGACGTTCATATTAGGTTGTTTTGGTACTAATTCCCATGTCTTATTCGCAATGAGAGCATTAAACTCATCGGTCATGGCATATTTCCAATTCGGATCAGATAAAGCTTCTTTAGGATTGCGAGGAATGGGTGAGATTGGAGAAGAAACATGTAAATTAAATTGACGTTTGGGTTTTGACACACCAACCATGCTTCGGGTGGTCATAGATCGATTCGGAGTGGGAGGAGCGGAGCGAGGTCTAGACGAATTAGACTGAACAGAAGAGCGAGAAACAGCTCGTGAACGCGGCTGTGGGGCTGGTGGAGATGGATGCACCGGTGAGGGAATTTGACCTGATGGTATAGGGGACTCCGGTAGAGTTGCTGGTTGCGAAGAGTTATCCGTACTAGCTGTTGGAGCCGGATCAGAAGAAGAGATGTCGTGAAATGAACTTGTTGGTGTGCTTTGGTGAGTTGTTGATATAGATTTTGCACGTTGGTCTTGAGCAGAAATATATTTTACATATCATATACAATTCTATCAGTTAACATTTTCATAGTGTAAATCAAGTTGAATCAACATTGAATACATTGATTCATTTGAGCTCGAGCTCCACCTAGAAAAAAAAAACTTGAACGAGTTAGAGTTAAATTATAATCTTTGAATTTTATAATTGTTTGGCCCAGGGAGTTTCGATATCTAAAAGACTAAGGTGTGTTTGGCAACATAAATGAGTTATGTTGCTTTCCACATTATAGATAGGCAGTTGATTATGAGTCGATCTGGATTGTCTCAAATAAAAGATTAACGGTGTGTTTGGCATCAAATTAACTATAGATCATGGAGTTTGTGGCTGAGGTTTTATTTTCTGAAGCTACATGAATTGACTTTTATTTCAGAAAATTATTTTTTAAACACTCCTTATCTTATTACTAATCTGATTTATGTAAAGGAGTGGAGAGATTATTAAAATTAATATGAACCTGTCGGCCAAACACACCCTAAAAGGCTAAAACCATTTAAGCCCCCGATGCGATAAAACAATCAGCTTAATCGTTGACATAAAATCTCACTACTCAAACAAAACTTTCTTAAAAAAAAATTCAAGAAAGAAAAATGTCACTTGGATACGCAGAAAAGCTTTCTTATAAAGAAGATGTTGGGGATGTCGGAATGTCCGAGTTTTTCGATTCCCCTGAGGTTTTGCAACAAAAAGTTTGTTTCTTTCTTCCCCTCTTTTTGTTCCTTAATCTCTGGCCTCTGCTATGCTATGTGTTTAAACATTAATTTGTTCTTAGATGAATTTTGGAGTGTTTGGGCTTTATTAGTTTCCAACATTATGATCCCTATTTGTTTTTAATAATCGCGATCATGATCATTGTATGTAGCTATTTACATTTGTGCAATGTGTTTGGTCTGTTTAGCCCTAAATGCTATTATAATCTTGTTGCAACTGCTGTGATTGATTTCTCTCATTCAAAAGTACTTCTGTAACATTGTGTTTTAAATGATGGTAACATTTTGTTGTAATATGTTATTCATGTTTCTGCTAACCATTTTTTTTTTTTTCTCATTTGCAGATTAGGCAACTTGCAAAGCTGATTAAAAAGGTTGTTTGAGTTTGAATCTCTAGTTTTTATCATTTATATTTACCTCGAAAGTGCATAAAGGATTGATCTAGTTGTTTCATTATATTTCTTTCTTTTAATTGTGGCTGCAGAGTAAGCATCTAGTGGCATTCACAGGTGCAGGAATATCGACTTCCTGTGGAATACCTGATTTTCGAGGCCCCAAAGGAGTTTGGACTCTTCAGGTGTAAAACTAGACATCCGTATCCTCGTAAATGTCATAATTATTGAAGACTAGGTATTAACGAACGTTATTAAGTGTGATCTTTTATTTGGATTGCAGCGTGAAGGCAAAGGTGTGCCTGAAGCATCCTTACCATTTCACCGTGCAGCACCAAGTAGTACGCATATGGCGTTGGTAGAACTGGAACGGATTGGTATTTTGAAGTTTGTTATTAGCCAGGTTACATATCGTGCTTCATTCTTGAATAAATCATATTAGGTTTGTCCAAACAAAATGTTTTATCGCTAAAAAGGAAAAGAGTTATGAGTTAAATAAGTCAAACCTGTCAAACGGGTCAAAAGTCGCCCAAAGTTTATTTTATAGTGCATATAACCTCCCAGATGGCTAAATCATTCTAGGGTTTATTGCTTATTCATGAAGTGAAGTTGCACCATATTACCAGTATATGGAATATTCTTTGTACCATTTAATGCAATATACTTACGTACTCAGTTTGTTGCATTTAATAGTGAAAAAGGATAATTATGTTGCATTGAATGACAACAAGTTAATCGTGTAAGTAACAAATGGTAAGTATGTTGCATTAGATTGTAAATTGAAGTTAATCACACATATAGATAACATCTTGAATGTTTGTTGCTTGAATAAGCAAATAGATCCATCGCTCTATTCAAAAAGTCAGATTATTATCAAAATAATACAGTATGTTTTTTATAGTCATATTTGATACAATAGTTTTTTTATAGATTAAAAAATAGGAGGAAAATGGTTACTGGTTAACTTAGCCCGAGCCGTACCAGCGTCCAACAATATTACCCGTTGTGGCTTGTTGCCTTTGTTGCTCATTTTGCCATAATTCACCTCTCCTGAAAATCCAAGTTTCTGTCAGGGAAGCTATATATGCATATTTTTTCATAGAGATTTTAGTGTTCATGAAATAGGCTTACAAATGCTTCCTCAATTCAATTTTCCTGTTCTTTTTCTTGTATTATGTAGAATGTGGATAGCCTTCATCTGCGTTCTGGAATACCAAGGCACAAGCTTTCAGAGCTGCATGGAAATTCATTTAGGGAGGTTTGCCCTTCATGCGGGAAAGAGTAAGAGCTGTTATTTTATCTGCATATTTATTTTAAGTGCTTCTGAAGTATTCGATCTATACTCTGTTCATCATTTCCTGTGGAACACAAGTTATTTCTGAACCAATTCTTGATATATGTACTCGTTACTCATGTAGGTACTTGCGAGATTTTGAAGTGGAAACTGTAGGTTTGAAGGAGACATCAAGACGCTGTAGTGATGCAAAATGTGGGGCAAAACTCAGGGACTCTGTCCTTGATTGGGAGGTACTTTATAATTAAAGTTCGTCCATTAGCTAAAGAGCTTTCTGTGTATCTTATTTTGTGATATCTCAAAATAAAAGGGAACCCGCAAATCGTTTTCTTTATGATTCTTCCTGATAAAGTACAGATAACAACTTCGACCCATGTGCTTATGAATTGGCTGATTTGGGTTATGTTTTATCTCAAAGGGGTCAAATACAGAATAATAACATGGAAACAAGTCAGATAGATTGAAAGGGTTGAACGGGTCATAAATCATTAAACGTTATTTATATTGTAAATTCGAAATTTTGATTTGCATCATAATAATAGTTTTTATAATCATAATTGACACTTTAATAGACAAAATGGTTACCCAACCGGCACCATTCTGAATGGTTACCTAATGCGCTCGACCTACGCATCTTGTGCCACCTTTATAATAATGTTAATTTCATAACTTTATGGACACACCTTTTTACTTTTGCTTGACCCATTTTCCATTGTAGGATGAATTACCTCCTGCAGAGATGAATGCAGCAGAAAAACATTGTCGAATGGCGGATATTGTGCTGTGTTTGGGTACCAGGTAATTTGATCCTTGTCCACTGTCTCCTTTTTTTAGAATATTAGAAAGTTAAATGCACAGATAGAAATGAAGTTTCTCCATATTTGATTGATATCCGATTTACTTGCAGTTTGCAGATAACCCCTGCATGTAACCTCCCTCTAAAGTCCATTCGCAATGGAGGAAAGATGGTAATTGTCAACCTTCAGGTATACCATGTTTGCTTCTTAATTTGTTTTGTTTTCTAATTTGTATAACCATTGACTATTAACTTGTGCGTGTTTTATATCTTAAACTTTTCACAGAAAACTCCAAAAGACAATAAAGCAAGTTTGGTCATACATGGATTTGTTGACAAGGTATAGACCTTTATTTGCATTCAACATATACAGCCTTTTTTTTTTGTTTTCATTCATGTGCTGATGTGCATAAACTGCTTTGTTCCTTTGCTGCTTTTTGCACAAACTTTGGTGGTGACACACATATTAGCTGGATTGTGATGTGAACTATTTTCATGTAGGTAATGGGCGGGGTATTGCAACTTCTTAAATTGCAGATTCCTTCATATGTTCGAGTTGATCTTTTCCAGATAATCTTTAAGCAATCCTGCTCTGTCCCAGGTACTCGTGGTTTTTAGGGTGTGTTTGTTATGTGATTTTGGTTATTGGTTTGGGGAATGGAAGATTAAACGAATGTTTGGTATGAGGTATTGGATTTTTGGTAATGAATTTCATTTCAATACACATGTATTTTCTCTCATGTTTTCTTAGTTTATGTTTTTATGTCTTCATAATCCATTCATTTTTTATTCGAAAATTATATTAAACTCACCTTATTTTCAAAACAAACAAGTTGTTAAACAATTCAACCTGTTATATTTCTTTCTTATCTTTAAAACCTATACCCATTACTCAGTCTACAAAACAAACAACGCCTTATCTTTTCAACCATTAACATAACAAGTGTAGTTTTGTTCTTCTGTAGACTGTAGTTATAGTTTCTTAAAATGGTTTGTTGTACATATTTCATACTAGATTATGACACTTCACCATCTTTCTTACTTTAATAAAACTTGACTTGCAGAGTCAAAATATACAAAATGGTCTCTTAGAGTTATTAGTGCGCATGGAGAAAAGGCTCTGCTACCCTTTATCGAATCAGTCGAGGTATAAATTCTACTCATTTTGCAACGCAATGACATAATCTATAACATGCAGTTTACATGTTGTCGAGTTAAAAAGAAAAAAAATATCTACTTTTGTTGATTCTGAATACTGTGTTTGATTCATATGCTATCCAGGTTACCTTCCCAGAGAGGCCAGAGCTGAAAACTGCTGTTCTAAACCAGCAACCCTTTTTGCTGAAAAGGTTGTTACATTTGTCAAATACGCCCTTTTGGACTCTTTTTTTTTTTTTTTTTTCTATTCCTCGACTGTTCTTTTGCTATTTCCAACTGCAGGGAAACACTTAAATCAAGACCGCTTCACATGGTTCTGTGGGTTAACTTCAGTGAAGGTTGTGCATGTCGCTTTACCAGCATTGATTTCCCAGTTGATTTCGAGGTAAAAAATTGCCCCTTAAAATGAAAATCCGTTCCATAACTCCATGTCTCCATTTTTCTAAACAAAAGATAAAAAATGTTAATTTTTTATGTAGGCATCAACTAATGATATCAGCCAAGATAAAGATATCGTGATTCAGCAGCTTAGAGACAAGGTAAATGAAGATCAATATTGTGGGCAGTCATCTGTAATTGAGAGAAAAGTCATTTCAGATTCCGGGACAACAATTTCAACGTACGCTGTTGCTACAAACATTGCTCTGTATGATGGGTTACTTTCAAAAACCTCTGGTATTTCTGAGTTGACTAACAAAGTCAATGGAGACCAGGAAAAAGTTAACCTTGATAGTGATATAGATATGTCTACCAGTAGTGTACCTGCAAAGAAAGTGCGAGTTCATTAACTGAAAGTCACTTATAGACTTGTATATGAGGATAAAGGGTAAGGATTGAAGCCCCCTTAGCTCTGCCAGGCACTGGACAGGGGTTAGCTCTGTAAATGTGTAGAGCCAAGTGTGTTTTTGATGGTAGTTAAAGAAGGTCAACTATAGCTAGTAAAGAGAAACCTGAGTCAACTTTGAAGCTAACAGAGTCAACTCAATTTGTTAGTATGGCAAATCATGTTATGTTCTTGATTCTCAGGCTTTTTTTTGTGCATGTCTAGAGCTGCAAAAACCTGCTTTTTTGTTTACACATCTTGTGAAACATTCTGGTGTTCCTTTTATATTTTTTGGTGTTTATTGATCTAATTTACATCCTTCTCGATCACGTATGGTAATTCAAACGTAATTTGACTACCAACAGCTAGTAGGAGTGTTAATGATTCGGTTAACCTTCACTTTTTAGAAACCTCTAAGTAGGGGTGAGTACGGAATATCGAAACCGACCCAAAAACCGAAAATAACCGAAAAACCGAAACCGAAAAAGCCGATCCATATCAATAACCGACGGTTTGGTTTTTGATTATAGAAAAACCGAAGTATCAGTTCGGTTGTGATTTTTTTCGGAAAAACTGACCGAAAAAACCGAACCGAACCATACGTAGAAAAACATATACTTAATATTTTACACTTTGGATTATAGCTTTATAATTTGTATTGTATAGGTAATATAGACTTTACATTCGTATAACTTCAATCGCAATAAATTGGATCATTTAAAAAGATATTGTAAACATATGGTATGATAATATGATTTGTTTGAATTAATTTGTTGGGTTAAAAAAAAAAACTAGTAAAAGTTAATATGCTTCATTGACCCCAGCCCAAAAAACGTCAAAACAGGAGAAACCGAAAAAACCGAAAACGAATCCAAAACCGAATTCAAAACCGAACCATAAAAATCGAACGGTTTCGGTTTTAAGTATTCAAAAACCGAAGTTTATGGTTCGGTTTATGGTTCTAGCCAAAAACTGACCCATGCTCACCCCTACCTCTAAGTGAGCTTTCAATATGTTAAAGCTGAAGTTGTTATTGTTGTTAACCTTATTCCGATTAACCTCGACTTATGGACGTTTGGTTAATGTATAATATATTACAGTAATATCTATATGCAAAACAAATTGACTTTGCATGTGTATTAATAATAAACTTGATGGCAGCCAGTGTTCTTCTCAAGTGAACATTCTCGTCCAAAAATTGAAAAAAAGATTAGATTTGATTGCAGTTATTATTATTGTATCTTCTCAATTCTTCTTTCCTTTTTCATCTATTAATCAAACGTCTAAAATGATTAACTTCTAAATTTTTGGACTTCCGATGCATAAAATAAAGTACACGAACTAACAGGAACTATCCATGCAATTAACTCCAGTTTTTATCTTCAATGTTTTCCTTTTAATTCATATTGGATTTTGGCATTTGGTTCTAATTACTTTTAGTAGTTGTTTTGAGAAGTTTTTTTTTTGCCCGGTAATCTCTGGTTTAATGTCTTACTAATTAACTTTAAACTCGTAATAATCACCAACTCATGAATGCATGATCACAACTGTCTCAAAAACAATCACAATTATCTGTTACTATTCTCATCCTTTGTAACTAAATTCGGAGAAAATAGTTGATGTGCTTGCCAAGTTGAAAGTTGAACTTCATTTCTCTCCATGTCACCAGTAACTACATGGTCTGTATCAAAATAATGAATTGTAATAGTAGCACAACATTATTGTAGTCGTTTATTAGTACAGGTTATACATGCTACTATTTCTCAACCTCAAATGTCAAGTCTGCAACCTTTAATCCGCCTGCTAAGTGACAACAAAATCTTCTGTACAGGTCTTTCACTTGAGCTAGTCCTCAGGTCATTGCAGAGGGTAAAGAAGCTTGAAATTTTTTTAACATTGTATAACCTTTCTATTCAACTCTGTTACCTTAAAAACGGCAAATATTTTTTTGACCTTAGTGGCATCCCCATGCTGGAAAGCTCAAAGAAGCAAATAGCCAAAACTGTTGACCCATTTGAGACCTGAATAGAGTAATATAGTCATCGAATAAAGTCAAACTGAACAGTTCTCTTCTATAATCAACGCTGTTAAAGAAAGAGTAATGTGTTACCTTCGGTCCTAAGGTTTTTCAAGTTAAAATCCAGCCGTTCTCCTTTCGCCTTCTCAGGTTTCTGGCCCAAACCGTGTAGCAACAAAAATCAGCTAATTAGAGAGTTTTCGCTTCCTTCATCATATTCCCATTTGGCTTCTTTCAGGTTCTTGATCTTTAGACGTCAACATCCTGGGAGACAAAGTCAACGAAAAACCCTTCTCTGTCATTTGTCGACTCAAATCATTACCTTTCTCCAAATCACCCATCTTGTAACAACAGTCTACAAGACAGCTGTATACGAAGCTATTTGGAGCCACACCCTTTTGTACCATTTCACCTAGTAATTCACATGCTAAATTTAAATCCTTGAACTTGCAAAAACCAATGATCATCGTGCCATAAGTTACATCATTTGGACTCAAACCTTTTTCCTTAATCTCACCAAACAATTCTTTTACTCTTTTGGTGTTACCAATCTTGAAAAAACCCTTCAGCAAATTGTTATAAGTAGACAAACTTGGAGGAAACCCGCCATCTTCAACTAGCGTACAAGCTTCTTCAATTTTCCCTTTCTTGCACAAACCCAATACAACAGAGTCAAATAATGAAACATTAATACCTAGACCCTTGTTGTGTAGTTCAATCAAGAGCCCCGAAACCTCTTCAAATTTTGCGCACTCAATAAGAGCATCAATGAGGACTTTGTAAGTATACGTGTTGGAAAAGAACTTTCTAGAAAGTATACATCTAAAAATAGTGAAGGCGTCGATTATTTTACCACGTTTACAGTTTTCTTCAATTAAAACTGTGTAAGTTTCACCTGTCGGGACCAAACCACGACCTATCATTGAATAGAAGTATTTATTTGCAACCTTAAAGTCACTTAACCTACAAAAGCCATTAATTACTGATCCAAATATGTGTGCATTTGGCTCTACACCACTCTCAATCATTTCACTCATGAAAGATCTAGCTTCATCCATTTTCTCAACTCTGCAAAGGCTCCCTATAAGGCTTCCATAACAAATCTCATTTGGCCTTATTCCTTGCTCCTTCATCACCTCCAACACTCTTTTACACTTTGTGTAATCACTTTCTTTTGAACAAGCACTTAAAAGGGTCTCATAGACTACAAGATCTAGTTCATGATTTTTCACACTCATTTCCAAAAGAAGAGCACTAGCCTTATCAAGATCCCTAGTGTGACATAACCCAATGATTAAAAGACCATAAATTTTTGCATTCGGTTCCAAATCAAGCTTCTTCATCTCTTCCACAAGTGCAAAAGCATCTATCATTTGTCTCACCTTACAATATCCATGAATTAACAAAGTAAAAGTTCTAAAATCCAGTTTCATGCCTAAACTCATCATCTCATTCACCAACTCACGTGCTCTCTCCATCTTAAGTTTCCTGCATAGCCCATATAGAAGTGTATTATAAACAGTTAAATCTGCCTCAACACCACTAGCAACCATTACATCCTTAACTCTAAACGCTGCTTCCGGATCACCCTGTGATAAATACCCATTAACCAATGCATTATACGTCACCATATTTGGCTGCACACCCACATCACCCATCTCTTTCAATACTATGAATGCATCTTCCCATCTCTTATTCAGGCAAAATCCATTAATTAAAGTGGTATACAAGAATACATTAGGCAGTATTCCCTTTTCGATCATACTTTTCTTGATCTCAAGGGCTTCGTCAAGACACCCTGCGTTGCACAAACCAGCAACCATCACATTATATGTGACAGAATTCGGTTCACACCTCTTTGCACCCATCTCAACAAACACCGATTTCGCCTCTTCTATATTTCCCACCATACAATGAGCTTTTATCATATTCGTATATGCAAAAACATCAAACATACCAAATTTTTTCGGCATCCCTTCACAAACTTTCCAAAAAAGCTCTAACTTCTTACCATTAAGCAAATCTCTCAAAAATGTGTTATATAACAAAGGACTACAAACAATATCGTCATCTCTCAACAGAATTGCAGCAGCCTCATCTAACAAACCTTTTACTCTATATCTATCCACAGTCACCTCAAAAACCTTGGGATTCAAATTATCATAAGAATCAAAACTATCTTTATAACAACTAGCAATTGAATCAAAAACCAACATTGGAGACAAACCCAATGCAATGATAGCATCAATCACAAGACTAACACATCCATACAAGTTATAATTACACAGAGTAATGGCTAAAAAAGATAACTTTTTGAGGTTTGGTTGCATACTCACATGGTTTTCTTGAAGTAAAGTTTGAATCACAACTGGGTTTAGCTTTTTGGGTACCTTTGAAAATGGCAGAATGCTTTCCCAGTTATCTGATTGAAGAATACTTCTGATTTCAGCAACCAAGTTTTGATTTTGTTTGGTGGGTTTTGATCTAGAAGATGCATATATGGATCTTTTGATGGCATTTTGATGAAAACGCAATAAATCTTTTGGCTTATTTCGTAGTATTTTCCGCATTATGGTTAATGATGAAACACACCCTAATCAGTTCAGTGGGTTTAGATCATAGGATTCAATAAGAAAATGAACACAAAAGTTTAAGAGAATTCCATGATTTTTATTTTATTTTGACCTAATTGAACGGAAATTTTGAAGTAAAGTGTGACATCAAATTTAGGGCTTTTTAAGTTCTTGGGGTATTTTGTTATTGGGCTTTCATATTTGTTACTTCTCGGGTCGGGTCCAAACCTCTTATTATTTCTTACTCTCTTAAATAAAAATAAAAATTTGAATTTTGGATGCAAGGTTTTTGCTGAACAATTGATTTCCCCAAAATATGCACTCAAAATATTTTTTTCTTATTTCTTTTTCCCTTGTATTAATACGTACATAGACATTAACAAAGATTAAATGATTGATGCGTTAATAAAAATTGATCAACCGAGAATGCAATGGTAATTGAGGGTAGTAATACTGTTACACGTTTTATAATCATTTGAATTCCTCGTATTTCACGTGTTCTTCACGTACCCTCGCGCTACCAGATTGCTGATATCTTTACCAAGGGCCTTCCTTGAGTTCTCTTTGATGATTTTAAGGACAGTCTCATCATACGTCCTCCTACCGCTTCGACTGCGGGGGTATGATAGACATGTATATTATATGTAAATATATTGTATATAATACTTGTAATCCATTTCATATTTCACGTAGGTTAGTTACCATATTGACAGCTATGTAATTGTTATATATTGTGAGGTGATTGAATAAAACATTCACGGGATTATTATATTCCTTCGGTATTTTTGACCAAATTATAATCATTACAGAAGTCGATGATAATATTTTTCATCTACTGTCGTAATTGTTTACTTGAATCTCAATATTAAAGATATATGTATGTATAGGGCTGCAAACGAATCGAGCTTTTATCGAGCAATTCGAGCTCGGCTCGAGCTTGAGCTCGTTCGATTCGAGCTTTTATCGAGTTCGAGCCCAATCTCGAGCTTAAAAGTAGAGCTCGGAATATATATCGAGCCGAGCTCGAGCCTTTAAGAGCTCGGCTCGAGCTATTATCGAGCTTTTCGAGCTTTTATTAGTACGTATATTTTTATATTGTATATATGTAATTTTGAATCTAAAATGATTTTATTGTTATACTTTAAATATTATTATACTACTTTACATATGTTATAAGTAATTTTCACACTTTATACTTATTTTATATATATTTTTAAAATAATTTTTGGTATTTATTTATATATAAGATAATGTAAAATAAGTTTGGGTATTCAAAATTGATTTTTAAACGAATATTCGAGCTTTTCGAGCCGAGCTCGAGCCATCCTAAAACATTTTCGAGTCGAGCTCGAGCTTGCGTCGTGAAAGATCGTCGAACTATCGAGCCGAGCTCGAGCCTTTTATAAATGAATCGAGCCGAGCTCGAGCCCTGTCTAGCTCGAGCTCGGCTCGACTCGATTACAGCCCTATGTATGTAGAGATGTCGTTTTTTCATAATAACCAAAATAGTTATAGGCAATATTTTTTTAGTAGATTGATATATTGATATACTTTGAGTAATTATGTATGGGTAATATGGACATTCCTCATCTTCAAGAATGCAAATATTAAGGGTATCGGGATAACCCTATATAAAGGTTAGCAGAATAGATTAGTGGACTAGTAGATTATCTCATTTAATTTCTCGATGCCACTTGATTTATGTATTTTAATAGTTTTTTTTTTTTTTTTTTTTTATAATAAGCTTATATTTGTTAGAAAAAAGATCAAGGAAGTACATGATTTTTGTAAAGTATGAAAGTACCAATAGGAGTGTGCCATGTGTACAAAGAGAATACCCACATGTAAAAAACAAATTTACCCCCTAACTTGAATATCTCACAAACGACAAATCGAAAAATTGTGAAAATTGCACCATTAGATTCAGCATTTAATCCTCTTCAATTTGCCGTCCATTAAGACATACTTTCGACGATTTTTTTTTTCACGTTTTTTAGTAGGTTTTACTAATTGCTAACACATGTGTTAATATTTGGTTAAACATTTAATTTAAGTATAAGGTTTAGGGATTAGGGTTTAGGGATTAGGGTTTAGGGATTAGTAGGGTTTAGGGTTTATTAGGGTTTAGGGTTTATTAAGATTTAGGGTTTAGAGTTATATAAAGCGTTTAGGGTTTAGAGTTTGGGGTTTAAGGGTTAGGGTTTAGGGTTTGGGTTTTGGGGAGAATACCCACATGTAAAAAACAAATTTACCCCCTAACTTGAATATCTCACAAACGACAAATCGAAAAATTGTGAAAATTGCACCATTAGATTCAGCATTTAATCATCTTCAATTTGCCGTCCATTAAGACATACTTTCGACGATTTTTTTTTCACGTTTTTTAGTAGGTTTTACTAATTGCCAACACATGTGTTAATATTTGGTTAAACATTTAATTTAAGTATAAGGTTTAGGGATTAGGGTTTAGGGATTAGGGTTTAGGGATTAGGGTTTAGGGTTTATTAGGGTTTAGGGTTTAGTAAGATTTAGGGTTTAGAGTTATATAAAGCGTTTAGGGTTTAGGGTTTGGGGTTTAGGGGTTAGGGTTTAGGGTTTGGGTTTTGGGGTACCCCAAAACCCAAACCCTAAACCCAAACCCCTAAACCCCAAACCCTAACCCCTAAACCCAAACCCTAAACTTTAACCCCTAAACCCCAAACCCTAAACCCTAAACGCAACACTTTAACAAATGTGTTAGTAAATTGTAAAACCCACCAAAAAACGTGAAAAAAAAATTTTCGTCGAAAGTATGTCTTAATGGACGGCAAATCGAAGAGGATCAAACCCTGAATCTAATGGTGCAATTTTCATAATTTTCGATTTGTCGTTTGTGAGATATTTAAGTTAGGGGGTAAATGGGTTTTGTATTCTCTTTGTACACATGGCACCCTCCCATTGGTACTTCCATTCTTTCTAAAATTCTTGTACTCTCATGATCCATTCTCATATTTGTTATTCGACTGGTAGTTTAGAAACCTAATCCATGATTATATCTTTGTTAATGAAAAACCAAATATTAGCTTTTATATATAACAACTTACAACACCTTTACCAACAAGCAAACGGAATTGTCTTATCATTATAATATAAGTTGGCAAAATATTTATAATTCAACATTTTTAATATTTCGTTGTGGTAGAAAACCAATGTTTTAAGACCCGGTTGGACCGGCCCGGTTGGACCGGTCGGACCGCATTTTTAAGGATTTCCGGGCCATTTAAAACTGGCTTTTTCAAAGAGTTGACTAGTCAACGACCCGGTTGACCCGGCCGGTCGGACCGGGTTGGACCGGGACCCGGAAAAGCACATTGACCCGGGTTTCATGTTTTTTTTTTTTTTTTTTTTCTATATACATTTAATCATTTATATTTAGGGAATGTTTACTGATTGTGTATTTCAAGAATAATAAGGGTAATAAGTGAATCTTTGACTGATGTATCATCACCATTTATTACTCTATGGATTATATAATTATTATATTGATGTGTATTCCAAGAATAACAAGAGAATCGATGTGTCATCACCTTTTATTACTCTATGGATTATAATTATTATAAATAATATAATTAATAATTATATTTATAATTATAAAAAAATAAAAAAATTCACTAAATATTACTATTGTATACTATTATTAAATCCGGTCCGACCTTCCGGCCCAACCGGTCCGACCAGAAAATAACAATTTTTCGGGTCGACTAAAAACCCGGGTTTTAAAACATTGTAGAAAACCATACAATATAATATCTTTTTATTCTGATATAGTCTTCAAAAAAAGTACTGATTTTTATAATATAGAAGTACATGAATAAAATAAAAGAATATATATAAAACTCAAGATGCTTCAACTTGAAGTATTTGGTGGGTGAACAATAATAATACTCCAACCATCGTTAGGTTCGTTAAACTATTTTATGACATTCGTATGCATCGATATCCCTAATCAAATATATCTTTAAATTTAAATGCACTTAAAAATATAACGATGTATTCCTTTTTAGGTTCCAATAGTATCTTCAATAGTTGTTGTTTTTCTGATAAAAAAAATAGTTTTTTTTTTTTTTTGGGTAATGCTTATAGCCTTATACACATCTAACTAAATGTTTGAAATAATAAAGTCAAGTTATCCAAAAAAAAAAAAAAAAAAAAGACACGTTTAGAAAGATACATGTAATGAGTTTCAAAGAGTAACGACTAAGTTGATGAAACTAGAATATATCTTTCTAAATAATGCATTCTTATAATTATTTACTTTTGCTTTTATCTTGAATAAAACTAAAATATAAATAACAACATCAAGAATAAGTATAAAAGGTATTTTTAGATGAGCTATTTTTTACATAAAGTCCATTCTATTTATCAAATTTTTATTACAAAATGATATTTAGACTCTTAATATTTGCTATGTACAATAATAACTTTTGATATATGTGACTAAAAAAACATAATTTATGTCTCATTTTAATTCGACAACAAATCCTATACTTTCCAATAATGAACTAACCATATCTAAAAATCGTCGTCATCTTTTAAACTTTCAATAACAATAACAAATAACAACTATACTACATTTAAAGGAAACATAAATATTGGTATTTAAGATTTAAGATATTTTATTACACAATTACACATCATTTACCTTTTTAATGAGTAATATTTCTCTAAAAAATTATACTAAAAAAAGGAACATATAAAACGTTATCTTTTTTGTATAATGACGTATTTTATTTACGTGTCTTTATACTACTTCTGTCCCATCTGAATTGTCTACATTATTATTTTGAGTTGTCCCAAATAAGTGTCTACTTTCATGTTTAAACTGATCGAGAAGTGTAGTCAGCGAAGAATCACATGGAGTATTACTTTTCAAAAAGAAACGAAAAAGCCAGCTGTAAATTATTTTGTGTCTAAAAAATTAGGTATTGGGTTCTTCTTCTTCAACAAAATTCCCAAATAATAAAACATTTTCTATCAAATCAAATCCACGCTTTTAAACCCCCAAAAAAACACTCATCTCTCTGCTCAAATTAAAATCCAATCATGGCGGTATGTTTTCTTCTCTGTCTCTTAATATAATCTAATCTCTTCTTCAATGTATTACTACTTCACATCGGTTACCGATTAATTTTAACGTCTTTAGATTCTTTTTGGTTTTCATTTCAATTCGAGCTGCTTGTTGTTGTTATTGTTGTTGATGTTCCTGATTGCTGATTGCTTTTGTTTTTTCTTTAAGTAATTCAATGCGTTTTGCTGATCAGTAAATGGAATCGAACTCGTTTTTTTATTGATTAGAAATAGAAATGAAAAAAAAATACAAAATTTGTACTCAATTTGACTTTTTTAATCGAATTTGTTGTTATCAGTAGTTTTTACATTTGGTGTAATTTATTTATCATAGAGATTTTATTTATTTATTATTTTTATTATTATTTTTTTTTGTATATATTTTGTAACTGTTTAAATGCATAAATGTTGGTATTAAAGTTTCACATTTGTTAAGTGTTAGGTTCTGACATCAAATAAAGTCAATGTCCAGCTCATATTATAATTATATGGTGGTTAAGAACTGATCATATGCATTATTGTGAATGAAACATATGATGATAAACAAACAAGCTTTTACCTATCGATATTTACTAAGATGTGGAACAAGTAAGATTGAAATTATTAGGCTTTACATAGGATTAAGTTCCCGTTCGTTGCTAGCATGAAACCACTACGGGTCTGTTGAACAGGCTTCTTAGTTGAGCGTATGGTAATTTGACCTCACGTCCATTGATAGTACGTAAATGTGCTTAGTTTAGCTGTATGACGGTTTTACTTCATCCTTGAGCTTTAGGCTGGGTTCTTTCAAGGAACTGATGATAAAAATATAACGTGTGTCCAAAAAGATGCATGCTGTTGAATTTCCCCAAAAAGCTATTATAAGTCAAACATGTCCTCCTGTTGATGCCAGTGCCACCTCTTTCTCGTGAATATAGCTTATATTGCACTTATGATGAACATTCATACTGGGCCATTCCATCTAGCTTTGAGGTGGCTACATATAATTCTGACTCTACAATGAATGATAAATATAGTTTTGTTCTCATTTTAAGATGAAGCAATATTGTTTTTACTGTGTTGGTTAGCCTATCTTCAGTGTTGTTAATGTTGAGTTACTTTAGTAACGCATTTTACTTTAAAATTTTGTGGTTACCTTATGTTGTTCTTTCACAACATGTGCTTATACCAAAGTAAAGCTGTCTTATAGAGTTATAGTCATTAATTAGTTATCATTAATACTGATATAAGGGTTTACTTTTACAGGAAAAAGGTCCACCATTGCCAAAGTTTGGTGACTGGGATGTGAACGACCCTGCATCAGCTGAGGGATTCACAGTTATTTTCAACAAGGCTAGGAACGAGAAAAAGACAGGTGGAACATCAGACTCACCACCTAAAAACGATTCCACGTATAATAAGCCTGGGACAGCTACTCTTGGGAAGCCTCAAACTGTAAGCTGTTATGCATTTTGATTACTTACTTAAAATTAGAAGGTATTCACAAACACTTATTACGTCTATTGAATCAGTTCGTATGTGTTCAACTCTCTCCTAACAATGCGTGTTCGTAAACCTGTCAAAAAAAAGAAGAAAAATAGGAAACAGACTTGTTCTTCCTTTAGTCAATTTTCATTGATTGTAGACCTTGGGTGGCTAGATGAGTGGTTCGGGCGGGTTGTATAACAGACTAACAAGTCAAAATGCGTTTGGGTTGAACTGGGTCATTTTCGCAGTATGGGTCGAAACTGGCTGGGGCAAGGTTGGGTTGACCCGTAAACACTGTTGTTTATTTTTTTTAAACATTTCTGTATAAATGATTAGTGAGTTTGTTATGATTAGAAAAACCATTACGATAATAAATTATATCTTTGAATGAAGTTATTTAGGAGGGTGTACACGTCAAAATAGACCTTGGGTGACTACCCTGACTTTCAACCCATTAAGCATTTAGCGTATTATTTAAATTTGTTGACTGGACCCGGTTGAGATAAAAACACAACCCGAGTTGACATGTTCATAAGTGTGGGTGAAAATTGCCAGCTTTAGAAGAAGCTGTATCAATGCAATCTCTAATCTTGATTAAACATATATTGCTACAGACATGTTGATAATCACTTTAAATTACAAAGAGTCGATCAACTGGTTGGTTTGATATGGAAAAACTTTGTTTTGCAGAAAAAATGGTTCTGCTGCATGGCATAAAAGTGATGAGAGACTGCTTGTATCTTATTACTTTTCCCAACTCTAAGCAAGATCATGCTGGAGTTAATTCTGCTTTGATTTTTATGATTATAATGTAACCTTGAACAAACAACAATATGTTATGATTGCCTTTTGTTCGACTTCTCTCTTTCCTTTTTAAATAGACTTTAGTTGCTTATATTATGATGGTTTTTTAACTCTGAATCATTTTTGTTTATCTTTGAGGTGAAAAAACAAGTATTGTTGAACTATTAATTCTAGTTAATTCTTATTTTGTTAATGATAAAGTAATTAAAGGAACAGGCTGACAATGATTTATGTATTGTCGCTTCTTATCCAACTTGAGTTTTTCATTATAAATTTCGGTAAGGAGGTAGTACACAAACTGATAATTTCAAGTATAAAAAGTTCGGTAAATCGGACAATGCAACGAGTCCTACTATATTTCTTCAAAACCTTGACATTATATGGAATTCGTTCCTATTAACTGTATTATGTTATGTATTAATATTGATATGATATGATACAACAAGATAATTCATTCTGCAGAAAGGAACGTAACAATATCTATTTCAGCTCGTCATCCTAAAAAAATCACAACACATTATATTCACCTTTACAAGTCACTATTGAGGTCCTTGAGGATATCTGGATAAGAGAGTTAACATATCGCTATCGTTTTATAAAGGGAAGTTTAGAAATAAATCAACATGGAGTTATAACAAGCAAACATCTTGCATTTCTGAGGTAAAAAACTCGTTGACATCCATCGACATGGTTCATACTTCGTAGTCGTACAACTCAGATACATTATGTTAATATACCAGCTAATCCAGTCGTCGTCAAATCTAGGTACCCAATCATTTGATTCATTTCAAACTCTTGAACTCCCAAGCTTGCGCTCAAATAAGCGTTGAAGAAGATAAACCTGGAGTATGCTAGCACCTACCAGTGCTATAGATTCTATTATCGCCTTATGAATTGCCCTTTTACTCATTCCTTCATTTACTGCAACCAAATTTAATTAAGTAAAGATCAGCAAGCTTCTCATATCTAAATTAAAGATACTGTTAAGAGTAAGCAAACTGTAATTCAGAACTTAATGACTGATAAAACATTAGTGAAATTAGCACTAAAACAGTTCTATAACCAGTATATAATTGAATACAGCATATGTTAAACTCAAGATTGAATTCATGTTACTAATATGCTTTGATAAGTAACAATCTTTGACTTCAAAAGTCAAAAGGAAAATATACAGTTTGATTCTTGAATCTAGTTTATTACCATCATCTAAAAAGAAACAGCATGTCATATTTGTGACGAGATTCATGTAAGTTATATACTTGACAAGCAACAAGCTCCAACTTCAAAGTGAACCAAATAATTTTTTGCACTTATAACTCTTGAGTCACAAAAAGCCAGGACTCAACTTCATAATTGACGCATATTCTTTAAGTTACCAAAAAAACTTCTCGTCATGAAAATAATTATTGTGGAAGTAGAATGTCTTAACATTAAATTCATGACGTAGTTCATATGGATTACATTAGAGGTGGCACAATGAGTTCAGGTCAAAAGTGTGTAAAATTGTATAGGTCTATCCTACAAATTTTTTTGTCCAATGACCTTAAATCTTCATAATTATAAGAGATTAAACATTACCCAAATAAACCCATTAATAAGTAAACAGGTTTAGAATTATAAAAGTGTCCCCCCTAAAATAAATGGTAGGAAAGTAACATTGGCCTCGAATGTCTAGCACAAGAAAGTCTCTTGAGGACTATACCTACTGCCTGGCGATCGGTTTCAGCCTCTAACCAGTGCTGCTCGAACTGAATGTTGTAAAGAGCTTCTTCTAGTTTCGATATTTGTTCAAATAATGGGTTGAAATGCTCTGCACACGGTTTTAAACAAACGGTTATAATGAGAAAAAATATATACAGATTCACGAATTGCTGCTAATGCTGCTTACCATCCTTGGCATGCTGATTATGGTATGCAAAATGGGCAACTTGAACATCAAAGTCTATGGTTTCATGGTATGGAGATTTGTTTGTAAAACAGAAACGGTATATGCCTTTCTTTTGAGCTATAAACTCGTATTTCTCACTAGTTCTGTCCAGCAGTTCGTGTATATGTTCGTCCCCGGGGCCTTTGATCTAATTAGTGTTAAGAACAAGCCGTTAAATAACTCCTTAATCATTTCATTCAATGATGTAGATTACCATTGTAATAACGTTGTTTTTCTCTAACTACACTAAACTCATCATTTTTATTATTATTTATAAATACTTCTTAACAAGAAAAAGTGTTTGCTGCCAACCCAACCCAACCCGATCCAGCCAGTTACGACCGGGTTTACAGAAAAATGTCAATATTTCTTAAGATTCAAAACCAAAAAGAATATAAAACAAAGTAGCCAACAAGACATAATTAAATGAAATTTACAAAAAAAAAGTATACCAAAAGATCAACACCATCATCAGTGAAATGCCAGACAGTATCAGCCTTAATGACAACAAAAGAAACGTGAACAGTGTCACCTTCGTATTCAACCTTATGTGACAAACACTCTTCTCTGTCGATCACAAATCTAATCCCCACAACTTCCCTTATTAACATCGATGATAATGACAAAACAACCATAACACCAATCATTAATATTCTATCAAATCTTAATGTCCCAGCTGTCATCTGCATTACCATGATGAGATTTAACCTTGATTGTTATAATGATATATCAATGTTGAAGAAGAAACAGGAAGAACAGAGAGATCTAATTTTAAGGATACTTTGGAAGAACTCGAACAAGTTTTAAAGTTATGTTTTGAAAATGCACATAAAGCCCCCTGTACTTTAATATAGTTCTAGTTTGTAGCCTACGGTTATGTATACAGAAATTTACGTAATTGTATTTTTCAGGGATATCCTGGGTTACTGGTCCATGGAAAGCTTTGTTAGACCGAGGATTTCCTATCGACTAGAGTGATCCTCTTGCCACATATTATATGCATTCCACCGTTTCCACGGGTCTTGTCATGCAACGGCACATTTCTACGGGATCAGTGTCTGACCCCATGGTGAAGAGCTATTGGTTACCTTACAATAATTTTCTAGCTTCGTATGGAATAATACATTAATACATTACTGAAGTTCGAGTTGCTTAAATTACGTTTTTTTTTCATCGTATCATGTTAATAATATAGCTAACAAATAATTAATTTGGAATGAAGTAATAAACATGAAATCATCTGGAGTAGCAGATAAAATTTTGTTACATAAAACAACCATCAAATGAATATATGATGAAGATTCTTTAGACCACAATAATCAATTAGAAACACAGATTTAAACACCCCCTAGCTACAGTATCATTTACGCTTCATGTATGATTGAAACGACACAGAAGATTTAACTATTTACAAAATGGAGAAAACAACAGGGAATTCACAGGAAAGGGATTTATTTGGTTGACTAATAATATTCATCGAATTGGCTTGAAGCTTTGAGATCACTTAAACTAAACAAGTTCATATTCGTTGTTGTTTGTGTATTGCATTTTACTTTGATCCCTGTTTTACACATTCTTCGGCCCTCGTAAAAGCATCAGTCACTACATCGATGGTCCAATCCTTTACATCCTCCTACAAATTACACGCGAAAACATTTATCAGCATTGCAAACCAACAATTATGAAAGACTGGCTGCTAGTTATACAAAAGTCTCTACCAAAGTACCAATACCAATTAGTTTAGAGTTTAGACAGTATGCAAATATACTCAAAGCAGTTATAATTGAGTCCCAAAAAACCACGCATCAGATAAAAAGTTAGCATCACATATGGCATAGAAACAAGGAATAGAAGTACTAGTCAAACGCGTTAGAACAGTAAGAGATAGCATTCTATCACGAAGATATACGAGGATGACACCTGCTGCTCTATTCATCTTATAATTTGACGGTTACATACTCTTCTTTCTACCAATTTCTGTATGTTTTGTTCCTCATCTATAATGGTATCTTTGTTGTGTCTTCCTCTAAAAAGCAGTTCATACTACTACTATATACTAATTATCAACCTATAACAGATATAAAAAAAATTGATGATAGAAGTTTAAAGGTTCACCCACCATGTGTAGCGGTTCCCCGGTTCTTATGCGTGCATTAGGACGAGCAAGCTTAGATTCAAATGGAGTCCTTGGTCGCACCTCTCGAAACTCTTCCCACTCCTCTCGAGTAAGCATCCTAACTGAACCTTGACCAGCTGGAGCGTTCTGTATCTTCTTCTCTATCCTTTCTTGTGAATGAGCATCATCATACTGCAAGCATACGCATATCAATCAATCTTATAAATTTGCCATTCTACCACATTTAGTGAGTCCAACTACAAGTTATTCTCATCAAAACAAAACTTCTAGTCAGAACCATGTATACATAGTTTTCCATTAAGAGATTGAGAGATGTAGAATGTCATTTTACCAGGCATGGGCAAAAACTTGGGATTACATCAATATAATTAACACACAAGGATTCCAAACGCCAATGCTATATCGTCAGCTATTTTCTGTAACAGCAAACACACACGCCACATTCCCACCCCACTTATACACAACCACTCATATTAATACACGTTGTCTCAAGTGAGACTTGAGCTCTCTAGATTGATGGGCAACTCTTACACCCAGAGGCCAAAAGCCCATTTGTAAATTATCAGCTAAACAAGGATGATCCTCACCTACATTTTCTTTATACCCATTCAAGCGATGTTTTGGATTTTCCCCAAAATCAGAAGTTGAGGCACAATCTCTTGGTTCTTTATAGAGCAATCAAACCTCATGATTTTGGAGTTTCTCGGTTCACAAGCTAAGTTAGATCACAGCCAGATTTCAGTATTGTAGTGTCAAAATAATTCTAAATTTCCAACAGTTTCGTATTAAGCTTAGGCCTAAGCAACCTAGTTTTGCTATTACCTGTTAACCTTACTAAAACAAACTTAGTACAGTAATTACTTACATCCAGCATATATCTATCACACCACATAAAAAACCAATCTATATCAATTAATCATAATTGTAATACTAGCAAAACATCAGTCTAACTTACTACAAGAATCAAAACTACTTCCTATTACTTAAAAAGATGACATTTTTCAACATCATTATCAAAAATCTAAACTTATCACCATCAATCAATCAACATTAAGAAAAGAAAAAAACAAAAAATTAAATACCATCATTAGAAGCTTGGCAAAAAGTGCAATCCCAACAACAGTAGCAAACATGGGCATACTAGCAGTATCAAGCCATGATAAGGATTCAGGTGTTTCCACAAACAAACGGTTCCTTTTAGGGTTTCTTCTTCTTCGATCCTTTTCGATTTCTGCTATCTTTTTCTTCAATGCATCGCTAGGGTTAGGCCTTGTTTTGGTTAAAGTGTGTAATTGTTTGCAAAATTGGAGCATTGATCCCCTGGGTTCCATCCACCAAAACCTTACAAAACGAAAATCAATAAAATTTGATGGCAAAAATGCAAAATAGACAACCGCGGTGGCGGTGTTGGGGGAAGATGTAATTTAGAAATTAGAATTTCATACCGATTATTCAAGTAATTACTCTCTTTAAGGTCATCTATTATTATTATACTAGTACATAACCCGCGTAAAACGGCGGATAACATATACTCCGTATCAATTAACGTAAAAAAACTTCTTTGATGACTCGAATCACACAATATCTCATTTTCCGGTACCCAATTTTAAAGTATCTATTGTATACCCAAAAAATAATTTAGTATTGATTAGTTTTATCTATTTAACTTATATTATTCATGTGTTAAATTGAATGTTATCTTATAGATTTAGATACATATTTAATTATAGAATGTGTAATAAATATTTGAGGAGCATGAGAGTAATTTCCCACCTTACTATTTTAATGTTTAGATTGAGGGTCATCTTGGGGATTTCTCATATTCTCTTTACTAAGTTTAAGCAAAAATGTGTAAATGCTTAATAAGGGATTAAGATATATGAAGAGTTTGACCATTTAATTAAAAAATTTAGAAACTATTACTTAATTTTATATTATTTTTTGATTATTTGATTATTATAATTAGTGATTGTGATGGATCAATTTAGGTTTTGTGAGTTTGGATTTATGGGTCAAAAGTTTACAAACTAAATCCGAAATAATTTGATAAATGAATTAACAGGTCAAAAGTAACCCACGTCAAAAGTAACCCACGGGATATGACCTGCATTGTGCTGGTAGACCGGTTAACCCGTTGACCCGAACCTTAACCCAAATCCATTAAGAAAAAGTAAAACCAATGACCGTGTTGAGACTTGAAAAAACAACCCCATTTATTTTCATGTCAGTTTTGTATCGAATTTCAAGTTGTGTAAAAAATTATCACTGCTAATTAGAATCGTTTGAAATACAATGTGTAATATGAAGCACAAATTATACCATTATTGTTTCAACTTTCACACAAGTACGAACTTACAGTAAGTAAAATGCATGAAGACTTGTAGGTTGCTTGAACTTACCGTAAGTACAAATTTTACCATTATTGTTTGGCTTATAAATTTCAGAAATTCTAACTATTAAAGCCTTTTAAGTTACTTTCTCCGTTGAAGATAAAGCAATATATACTGTATTAAATTCAGGCACTAATATTTACGATCTCAAGATATTTTATAATAATGAAAGAATAAATAAGAAAACGTAGCTCTATAATGTTTAAATCATCATCATCAAGCAATAAAGCGCTAATTAAACCCGACATAAATCAGGAAAAAATGACAATGGTCACAAAAAAACCAATTAACAAAGATCTAACATAACTAACATAATTCCATACAGAAAGTACACATCCACAAGCCCATTCATAACTCATCCTATTTCATTGAAGCTAAGCTAAAACAACAAGCATCAGAGACATGATTCTTAGCATCCCTTCAACTTCACCGCCCGCAACTACAAAACAAGAGGTCAGTGGTGCAGCCTACCTGCCATAAGGGTGATAACGACCACCACCTGCACCACCACCACCTGCACCGTAACCTGCTGCTCTGCTTCCATACGGTCCACCTGCTCCACCATAACCAGAACCAGCACCGGACTCATAACCACCACCTCCTCCAGGCCCACCATAACCCCCATAGCCGCCGCCACCACCTCCGCGACCATATCCACCAAGCCCACTCCCTCCATACCCTCCACCATACCCTCCTCCACCACCATAGGAGCTAAATCGACTAGAGTAGCCACCAAGTGGAGGCTCACCGCCTCTGTAACCACCATAATCACCTCCAAAATCACCATAACGACTGCCAAATTCACTGCCACTGGGTCCATATCCACCATAATCACCATATCTACTCGAAAGCCCTCCAAGTGACGACCTATAAGGAGGAGGACCATAACCGCCACCGCCACCACCGCCGCTGCCATATCCACCGTAAGAATCACCATATCCACCATAACTGTCACTATACCCACCACGTCCCCTAGGTTCACCACCATATGACATAGGTCCTGAATTTGAGGATTTCTTTGGTTCCGCCTTCTTGATCTCAACCTAAATCAAGGAAGCGTGTTAGCCTATCTTTTTCTCATCTGAAAACCATTGTCAAAAAAAAAAAAGTTGAAGTGGTATTTTGACCTACTTACTCATTAATTGATCAAATTCAGGTAAGGTTTTTATCTCTAACAGGTCAGAAGTTTGCTCAAAGAAAATTGTCAATGCATTGCATATAAAAAATAAAAAAAATTCATTAAAATATATATATTATTTTGTGATCATATCTAGCACACTAACTAGTTATAGTTTTGTACCTTTTGGACAAAAAGTGTTTCTTGTCAACCCGACCCAACCCAACCGTTAGAGCTCACACCATAAAGATAGATGTTTGGACCCATTATCCAGGTGCCCAACCCACCCATTTTACTATCTAAAAGAATAATGAAAGAAGTGCTACCCACAAGCTAACACGGCTAGCGGAACATGACAATCAGTGCATAGAACTCACCTTTGTACCATTCATATCAATCATATTTCCATCAACAAGGATAGTATCAACAACTTGTTCATTGTCAAAAACAATGAATCCAAATCCTCGAGAACGCTTTGTGGCATGATCTCGGATAATCTCATGCTCAACCACTTTCCCATACTTTGAGAAAAAACCTTTGAGCTCCTCTAAACATGCACACAGAATTAATTAATTAGATAAACGTTGGCGTTCAATGGGTAATGTAATTACATGAATTTACACTATGAAAATAGGGTATCAAATAACCAAAAGTTCTAGACATTCAAACTTTCAAACGCTAACCTTCAGTAACTGATGTCGGAATCCCACCAACAAATATCTTTTTTGTTCTAAAATCCTTGGACTCACCAGCACCTTTTGGAATGGTTCTCTTGATCTCAACCTGCCCATCATTTATTTTCATAGTCAGTGGCAGCAAGTTTAACATTTGAAGCAAAAACTACACATCAAGAGTGAATGCAACGTTCTACAACATATTAAGTGTATGAGGTCAAGTTACCTTTAGTACTAAATCACCTAAAAGGGGATAAAGCATACTTAAGTAGAAGCCTATATAGTTCATTCAAGCATATGTGGTTCATTTAAATATACAGAATGTAGGGTTTTTTTATTATGCAGATATATGATATATGATAGCAAAACTTACGACAGTGTTTATTCTTATATAACTACTCGAACAAATTACTGGTTTCATTCTCACAAACATGAACACAGACACAAGACAGAAGGTGCTACAGACTTCAGAATGAAATTGGCTCTAGTCATTGCTGAAAACATATGTATAATCAACACAAAGCCATAGACGGATCAACACATATGTACGAAGCGTTAGTTACCAGATAGAGTTTGTAAACAACAAATCATGTGTAGCTGACTAGTTGTATACCAAACATTAAAGAGAACTAGTATCAACAGTCATCTGCACTATGATTTATCATGCCCAAATAATATTATGAGTATATTACTATACACATTATTGAACAAACAAAATAGATAGTTTCATACATCTAACATCAGACTTTTAATACAGCTCAAACCATAAATTGTGGATCATAGACCACCAAACCATGGAAGTGCATAAATGCTACATCTGAAAAGTTGATGATATTATCGATAGATTATGATGTAGCCTCTATAATATGTATTCACTTAAAAACTGTACTAGCTTAAACATGTAACAGGAATAAATTTTTGATGATAAATGACACTCAAATCCAAAATTCATAAGCAAAAATAAGCAAAACAAAGTGAAATTGACTCACTTGTTTCCCATTGATAATGTGTGTCTCAGCAATAACAGTATCAACAACAGCAGGATCTGCATAAGTAATAAAACCGAAACCCCTAGGCCGACCGGTTTGTCGATCTTTCATGATAACCGAATCGGTAAGCTCTCCATACTTTCCAAAGTACTTAACGAATGCATCTATATATACACACATACATATACAAATAACATCAAATCAGATACATAGCAACAACAATTAGTCACCATTTAAAAAAAAAAATCTATAATCAACGAAAGGAACTATCGACTAACCTATAGTAGTATCTTTAGCTAAACCACCGATAAATATCTTCCTGTAATAAATTCAATTAAAAAGTTAAATAAAGTTGGAGTTTTAAGAATTAATTATATATGCATATTAAAATTGAAATATCGAGTGAGAAGTGAAGATGAAGACGAACCCTGGACTAGCGCCGTCTCCAAAATCAGGTCGTTTGGAACCCATTGGGGATTAAATCGAAGATTATGTGACAATTTTAGGGTTTTAAAGTGGAGATGACTGTGAAGAGCTGGCTAGCTAAGCTAGGGTTAGGGCTTTACAAATAAGATACGGATTTGGGGAAGAAAAATAAAACAAAATAAATACTCCGTATAAAATACTAAGGAGTAGTAGTACTACTTAAATAAAAAATTCCCTGAAATTTGTACTCGGTAGTCCAGTCCGTAGCTAAGTACTATAGATAACAATCCAATTAGTCAATATACACAACGCGGGTCGTATTCATACGATTTTACACTTCTCGAAGAAAGTTTATTAAAATTTTAATTACCGACTAGTAAAATCGAAACATCCTTGAAGAACGTTAGCATCTGGTGTTAACAAGTCGAGCAGTTGACAAGCTACTCAAATTTGAGTTTGTTTAACTTAAATTCAAGTTTGATAATATTCGAGTTCGAGTAGTTCGAATGAAATTCAATAGTCGATTAGTTTTACTAGATGAGCTTTAAAACTAATATTCGACTTGGCTCGTTCGAGTGCTAACTTAAATTCTAGTCAAACGAGCCTCATTTATATAAAAGTTTTGTGTTTACAAACTTTAATTAAATGTAACACCATATGAATTTAACCTTAAGCTTCAAGTATAAATGAGCAAATATGAATTCGAAATCAAGGTAACGAACGAGTTTATCAAGTTAAAATTCGCAGACCGGCAACTTGACCTTGAAAATGAATTTATTAAAATACTATTCAAAAAGCGAAACGAGCATCGAATTTGAGCTTGAACAACAATAAATTATTTGAATTCGAGTTCAAACACCATTCGTTGTATTTACTCGAGTTCGAGTCACAAAATTATTAAACGAGTCAAACTCGGATTTTTCGATATCGACACGACTTGAATCTTTAAAAGCGCTAGTTAGTCTCATATAAGTTAGATAATGTTAATCCTAAAATTTATAATATCCTCACCCATTTATCTTTTTTTACTCACAAAAATTCACAATAACATAACATTTCACTTATATTATTATTGGTGTTTTAGTTTGCTATTTTTTATAAATTAAGCTAATAAGGTTACTAAGCTTATATTAGAGCATGAGGAGTGGTGACACCGTTTTTACAATGTTCTGGAATAACGTTGTCCAGAACATTGTGATGAAAAAGTGCCATCCAGAAAGCTGTCCAGAATGCCGTAGCGGAGTGGGATAACGCTGCCGGACGGCGTTCTCGACGGAAAACACTGACGGGAACGATTCCACTCCGTATGCTCATAGAATTTTTATTTTTATGAGTTTTTAAGCTCTTTTGAGAGGCAATAAGTCAAAAACCAAAGCTCTATTGTTGCGTTTAATATTGGGCCTTATAATATCACTTTTAATGGGAAGCGTCTTTCACCCGTCTTTCCATTTCTTTATGAAGACACCATTAGCACGAAATTGTCTTTGGGGCGTATTTCTTGGACCCGTTAGAATGAAGATGGTGAAATGCAAAATTTTGTATGCTAGTTTCTTTTTTCTATTTATTTATTATTTTTATTTTTATTTTGCTTTTTTGTTGTATTAAGTATATAAAATATAAATAAATGATGTGTTAGTGATAAATGTAAGGCTCAAAAGTTCAGTTCATTGGTCTACCATTAGTAGTGTTCAGTTTTTCGAAGGATCTGTTGACGTGTCAGTTCAGTTATTCGATATACCATTGGGAGTGGTATAAAGTAATAGTCTTGTCGTCAATGATATGATATTCTAAAATCTTATTATTCCGATAGTCAATATATTGTGAAAATATATTTGTATTGTATGTTCATGTGTTTAGCCGTATTATCTCTCATAGTTTGAAAAAAATATAATTTATCTTTTAGTATGTTTGTAAGATAACAATTCTTGTTAACACAATTAGTTAGAGTGATGTTGCTCAGTAGTCAATATATTATGTTTGTCATGATGATGATCAACTGATCTCCAGCAAGCCAAAGACTATTGAGCAAAGCGATGTCTATTTGATCCTTAAGTAAGTCAACATATATATAATTTAATTAACATAATAATCAAAGTCAACATAGGAATAATTAATTAGGGTGACCAATTCAACGGTTTACTATCTTGCTTTTAGGTTGACTTTAACTAGTTTTATAATGCCCGTGTGTTGCATCGGATAAAACCTTAGTTTAGTTTAGCGTCAATTTATTTCGTTTTCTTTCATTTCAATAAATACGTCAAATACATATCCTTTTCGTTTTTATGAAGAAAAAAGAAGAAGTTATTGTAGACGTATCCTTCTTAGTCATTAATTATAAATCTAACCGATCAAACAAAAGTATATTAGTATTGATAAAATAAAATTAATTGATCTAATTTCAAATTTAGATGTTTTTTTTAACTGCTTCGATGTTGAATCCGCATTAATAAAATCATAAATAAATACCCAAATTTTAGTATATTTCTCGACGTTACCTTTATATGGCTAAATAATCAAGCAAAACTTAATCAAATACCATATTTCATAATTAGTACTCGTATTATAAATTTTTGGAAAAGGTATTTGAAAATTTGGTAAGTTTACTTTGTTAAGATATATGCTAAAACTTTAAACATATGGTAAGAACTAAATTATTCGTCCAAAGTTTACTTGTTTTAAATCTTAAATAAGCATTTTTTGTAATCACTAATCAAAATCTAAAACATGAAGAATGTGGTTTATATATAAAAAGTTTAAGTAAAACGTATATACTTTTAATCAAAGCATATTTTTATGTACATCTTATTTATTAAAACTATTAAATCTAACTTTTATAATTATTGTACATACTCAACTAATGAAAAGTAAGTGACATATTAAATAATATATGCTAAAAAAATTAAAATGTGAAGAAGGATTATGTTAGGATTTGAAGCAAGGTCCAAGATATAAGAAGCAAAAGCCTTACCATTAAGCTAAAAAGTTTTTATTTATATTAATATACTTAGGTATGTATTTATCAAGATAGGAAAATAAGTTTGGAATAACACAAACAATATACTATTAATAAGTGGTTCTAAATTGATATTAGATGATAATACTCTAGCTCATGAATCAAAGCAATAGTCACACGTTCTGTCTACGTTAACCCACACAAACACAATCACTTAGAGCACTGTCAACCGAACGTGGGTTTGACTCTCGGTTCCAACCGACTTCATACACATGGTCCGTGGGTTTGGGACCGTCAGTTGATTCGGTCGGATATCCGATGAAGTGAGGGACGCGTTGAATGTGGGGCTCAACAATTGAAATGAGGTGTCATCGTTGACAGTGTTTAGTCAGTTTTTTTACAATTATAAGCCTCACATTGTGTTTACAACATATACACACGGGGGATGTGATCAATGATCATGTGAATAATCAATCTTGAAGACTTGGTTTTTGTAACAAATTAATTATGTTGATAGGAAGAAACGAGAGACATAAAGTGTTATTTAAGCATAATGAGTACGGTTTGGTGCAATATTGTGATTCCCACACAATAGTAACCTAGTTGCTTTGCAAGCTTTGCACGATGGGTAGTGTACTATCATCGTAACATCTCACCGGTCAATATATGTCTCCACTCTTCATGTGACATCAACACAAATAAGCTTTGGCAACCAACGAAACGCTTAAAAAAAACTTAAAAACACGTAGCACATGAGGGCATGGTAGTTTTTGTTCTATAGGTTATATACTCAATAACATATCAATCAAAAGTGCATCGTCATTTATAATCTCACACATAGTGTCATATAGCATTACGGTAAAATCATCATTCAAATATGCATACAATAATATATAATATAATGCCATACAATTTCATCTTGATGGTATAAATAACGTTATTCATGTCTTTAGAGTATACATAGGGGGTGTTCGGCCTGGCTTTTTAAGAAGCTTTTTAGCTTATTGCGTTATGATACAGCTAAAAAGTTCTTTTGATAGTGTTTGGATGAACTTTTCTGAGGAAGCTTTTCAAAATTTAAAGGGTGAAAAAGTTAAAAAGCTAAAAGCCCCAAATTTATGGCTTTTAGATAACGCAGAAGCTAAAAAACTTAAGCCAAGCCAAACACCCCCTTACTCCAAAGCTATTTTCTCCATTAACGTCGGTTTTATCACTCCGACCGGGGTTAATACCCGACGTTAAAGCCTCTGATGGTGGGTTGAAGATGTTTGAGTGTTTTTTTTCCCTTTGATTTAATTGGTACAAAAATGTTTTATGAATCTTTTTCGCGTCAAGTTCAACGCTCTTTCAAAATCGTACTTGGCCTTCAACTCGATGTTGAAATTCAAACACCCAATTTAACACTGTATCACTCCACTCCGCATGCTCTTATAATGGTAGAAAATGTATTTCCAAAAATCAAAATAGTCGAGGGACTACGTATGGAATTTATCTAGGTAGTCAAAGTCAACGAATGTGGAAAACATAGGGTAAAACCGTAAAACTAACTACAAACTCAGGGGGTGTTTGGGTGGGCTTATTTTTGACGGCTTATTAGCTTATTTGCTTATCTCAATAAATAAGCTAACATTTTAGTGTTTAGATAAGCTTATTTACTTGAGCTTATATGCTTATTGTGAGGGGAGTTTTACGAGCTCAAAATAATCCCATATTTTTTAGCCTATTTTCTTATAAGCAATAAGCTAATAAACTTCAAAATAAGCCCACCCAAACACCCACTCAATTGCTGAAAACTTTGTCGTGTTACATGTGTACTCCAAAGCATACCGTTTGAGTCCATGAACTTTTGATTTTTTGCTTTTGGTCATTGTTATTTTGTAGTTTTATCATATAATGATGTACCCGTTAAAAAGGTCTTTTACTTGAAAATGATGAAGATAAAAATGACTTACAAAGTGAATAGTGACAATTTAGCGATACAACATTAGAAATAAAAATGAAAAAAATAAATCAACCATTTTCTCTATATAACATGAATTACTTTGTCGTTATTAATTTAATTATAAGTTATACTAAGAGTAACCCTCATGAATCGTTTATACCATTTAACGTTAAAGGTGACCAGTGGCGGATCTAGAGTTTCGGCGTTGGATATGCACAACCTTGATAGTCGGTTATGACGTAAAAAAAATTGTTCGTTTTTTTTTTTCCTTTTTCGGGTCAACTTTTTTTTTTGTGCGTTTTTGACTCATTTATTGCATCACCAATACAAATTATTTCTTTTAAAATCGTAAAACGTCTTGTTTGATAGATCGTCACATACGTACTATCAAGATAAAGGCTATTTGATGACTATCTAAATCAATATTCTTAAAAAAATTGGAGAGATAGATACAAATTAAATGCAACAAGATACTTGATGATATGAGTTATACTCTCTTTAAGTTGAAACAATGAAAGAGGATCTGATCAAACGGTTGTGTGCTTCTAAGGCTACACAAATAACATGTATATACTATTCGATTGCTTATAGAAACTGAAATCATATTGAAAATAAACTCATTGGGCATTGGCTATAATGAAATTATCTAAGGTTATGCAATGTTTAATGCAATAAAACTAGGAGTAACACTTTAGTTGACAATAAGTAAGTCACATATATATACTTAACAAGAAAGGAGAATAAAGGCTCGATAGAGGCCGAACGGAACACCGCAACTTAGGTAGAGAATGGACCAGCAAGGCGACAAGCATCGAACATAGAGAGGGATCAAGTGCGAATACTGACTAGGCAAAGCGAAGTTTCAAGGGGCCCGGGATGGTCAATTAACGCTTCGGCCGAAGCTGTGATTTCGTGAATATACATATGTAGTAATAGATGACGTGAAGTATACAAAACTTTAAATGAAAATTTTAGCAGAGGAAAGAACAACAAATAGAGAAATAAATTTTGCCCCAAGAATAGGCTAATAATGTTTGTATGTTAATTTCACTCCATATACATTGTTAACTTGGTCAAGGAATTCCTATCAAAATTTTGAAGTAGGTATGCACAACTTTCTTGGAGGATATTCACTTGGTTTTAATATTTTAAAAAAATTATGAAAATTAATTTTTTACACTAGTGAGATTTTGTTTAGGATTTGCATGTGCATACTCTTCCTCTCAAACAAGTCCGCCACTGAAGGTGACATAAACTATAAGTTGATTGTGTGCCAGAGATGGTTTTTATAGGTCACAATTTTATTTTATTTTTTAAGAAAGTTGAAGGGTCTGTTTGGTAAAATAGCTGTAGGCAATAGCTGTAGTTGTATGCTTTAGCTGTAAGTTGTAGCTTATAAACATTAAATAATTTTCTCAATCAAATAACATAATAGTCATTTTTGTGTATACGAGTAAAAATTAAATAGATAAAAAGGCAAAATAAAACATAATATACTTGTTATTAATCATTGTCGACATACACTTCATATTAATGAACTTGCTCACAAACAATAACCTAATACAAATAAATAAGTTTTTGATATACATAACAAATACTCCGTACTTGTTTAGTTACATATTTAGCCACATTAATACACATAATTTCCATTTCATTATTTATAGCATAACTAAAAATCAAATATAAATGAAGAACGGAATATAAATGGTTCATTGTTATAAATTATTTTTGAATACTAGGTACAGGTACACGATGAGTATAACTTGGCATAAGTAAGTTTTACTATAAAGATCCACGAACATTAACTTGAAAGAACATTTAGAACCTTTTTTATTATCATTAATACTTAAATTATATGATGATTATAATAATTATAATTATAATTTTAATAATAAATATTAATACTGTAGTAATAAGTAATGGTTTGCATAATTGCATGGCTCCTTCGGCTTTGGGCTTACTTGTTTCTTGCCAGGGATTCGAATTACGAGGGGTAATTATGTAACTTGAATGTTGAAAAGCTCCAGCCCATCTCAAACGCTATTGCAACCAGCGTTTATATTTCAAGTTTTTTGACTAAAATAAAAGCTCTAAGCTATTACCACCAAACAAGGCTTTTCTTTCTATTGGAGCTTATTTTTCAAAATCAAAAGCTTAAAGCTCCTAAAAGCTTTCAAAAGCTCCTCACCAAACACACCCGAAATGTGTTTCTACACTTCTTTTAACTAAAAAATAATATATCTTAAGTCAACATGCTCATCTAATTTGTTTCAAGGCTAACCTTTATATCATTTCTCTCCTTCAGTCATCAATGTCGAGTATATGTGTTTTAGAAGGTACATCATCGACGTTAAAAATCATATTAGGGGGTGTTTGTTTTATTAGTGAGAATGATAATGGGCCGGGATGGGTATATAAGGGGAAATGGGAATCAAAAGTAAATCCACCCTCTTAGATATGTTTAAAGGGTGCCAATTTCAATGAATTCAAGGGGGTGTTTGGGCTGGTTTTTTTAGGGGGTTTTTTGGTTTATTGCGTTATGATACAACTAAAAAGTTATTTTGAATGTGTTTGGATGAGCTTTTTATAAAGGAGTTTTTCAAAATTTAAGGGGCTAAAAAGCTGAAAAGCCAAAAGTCCCAATTTTCTGGTTTTTAGATAATGCAGAATAACTTTTAGCTGTATAAAAACTAATTTAAATAATAGAACTCTAATCAATTTCTTTATGTTTAAACTATCTCAAGAACAAAAATATAAAATGGGACTTTACAATATCATTAATAATTACTCTTGTGTATCTAATTAAATGTTGACCTTTCTATTTTGTTTTGTATCTAAATAAGTATCTGTTTTATAACTTTAACCAATCAAAATTTTTCAAAAGTCAAAATGAAATTCTTTTGTTGCATAGATTGATGATCACCACCTTTTTAAAATTGTGAGTAAGTGAAAGTAGACATTTAATTTGGGATGAATGGAGTTCGTCTCAATGATAACCCACAAAACTAACAAAACACTTCAACTTAAGGAAGTTAAAAGTGAAGGGCCTTAATATAATAACTAAAATTGAATAGGGACCAAAAATAGGTAGTTTTCAAATCAGTTCCAAAAAAGAAAAGGAAAAAAGAAAAAAACACAGGGAAAAAGCCCTACACTCAAAACACACTTCCTTTTGTTCTTCTTCCCCCTTGTCAAAATTATTAATATTAAAATATTAATTGGAAGATCAATTTCAAAAACCCTTTTAACCAAAGTCTTCATCTTTCTTCTTCTTCTTCCTCCTCCCCCAATTTCTGCATAACCAATCAGCAACAACCCCCTCATCTATTCAATCATTTTCTTCCCCATATGTAACTTGTATCTATCTATTTTATTATATATAATAATAATAATAATAAATACATATCAATTTACCTCAGATTGAATAAAAATTGTTACTTTATTTTTGGGTTTCAAATAAGGAAAAAGATGAATAGTGGGGTTAGGGTTTCCATTCCAAACAACGTCAAAAAAACGATCCAAAACATTAAGGAGATCACAGGTAATCACAGTGAAGATGAGATTTATGCAATGCTTAAAGAGTGTTCAATGGATCCAAATGAAACTGCCCAGAAGCTTTTATCCCAAGGTATGTATAATTATTGTAAGATCCATTCTATGAGTTTTTATATGCTTGTTATTTGTAAAGATTTGATTTTTTTAGTGTTTTTAATTGTGTGGTAATTGATGTTGTAGTTAGGGTTAGGGTTAGAGTCGTTTTTGAAGTTTTGGGCCCCGTAGCTTAATGGTTTTTATTAGTTGTGATTAATTAAATTTTTATTGTATTAATTTTATATTTTTTGGGACTTGATGTTGTTTTTGAAGTGAAGCTTACTGTCTGGTATTTTAATTTTTAAAGGTGTTGTATTTAGCCAAGTTTGTCAACTGAGGCAGTGATGTTAGGTTGGCATGGATGCATTATGTAATTAATTTGATTTTGGCATAGTTTTGTTCTTCTATGTGAATTTGAATTTAAGGTTTAAACTTAGTAGCATAGTAACATCATGCTATTCTAACCCAGAAGTTTGTTTGTGCTAATATGCGATTATGTTCGGAATGGTGGAACTGGTTTTGGCAATTAGGGCAGTTGCTGCAGTGAGTTTGTGTTAACCTTTTAGTTTTTACATACTATTCGAATGTCAAACATTAGATAACCACAATCTGTACTTAAAGAGAGGCATTTTTATCGGTTCTATCCCTTACATTCAATTTGAACTCGTCGCTCCTGCTGTTTATTGTTATATGTTATGTTTTCTATTTAAAATGTAAGCACTATAGAACTCTTTACCTTTTTCCTTGCACAGATCCATTTCATGAAGTAAGGAGGAAGCGTGACCGTAAGAAAGAGGTAAGATTGCTACACTTGTCTAATATTTCTATACATTTTTTTCTATTCATTTTGTTTAATTACTACTTATTTATATGCGCCTTTTCATATGCTTTAGTAACCCTAAGTGTGTAAAAGATCCATAAAGTCCGAATAAGTTCAGTTCGTATATCTTAACTCTTTAATGTGGTACTTACAGAGATATCATTCATTTATACATTAATGTATATTTTAGGGTCCCTAACTGGTTTTTTCATTGGAAATGCTTGTTATGCAATTGACGTGTTAGCTATTTTTAATGTTATTTGTCAATATTCTTATTTTTTGTAGATTGTTAATAAAGAATCTACAGAGCCGAGATGGAAACCTGGGATGCAGGGACGTGGGAATAGAGGTGGGCGTGGGAACTACTCATCTCGCCACATGTCTCATGGTAATTCACGCCGGAATCCATTTAATTTGAACTACAGATTTACAATTTCAAAGGATGTAGTCAAATCATTGAAGTATGCCAGTCATTGTAATGCATAAATATTAAAACATGATTATTTTCTTTTAGAAAAATCAGATGCAGGCAGTAGTAAGACTGCTTTGTCTGCAAAGGAAAATGAAATCAGTCGAGTTGCAGCTGATGGTACCCCACCTCAGGATAAGAAGAATAGGGAGGCAATTGTGGTTGCAAGGTATTGCATTTTCTAGAATGTAATTATTAATTATATGTAATAATGCAAGATACATGGATGAAATCCTCACATATTACATTTTCTGCCCCCTTTTTTGCAGTTCATCCACTGCTTCCTCTAATAAGCTATCTGACCCAGTTGCTGAGAAAATTAGTACTGTACATCCGGAGGCAAACAAAATCCCGACTAGTAGAGACGTTTCAGTTTCCAAGACTCAGTCACCTAAGTCAGGGGTTTATTTATCTGCTTCAGATCCTATTCTTTTGCCATCACAGGATTCGCGACTCCCCAGTGGTACAATTAGGCATGAAGTTGGAAGTCAACGAACTCTTGTTGACCAAGTCAAAGAGACCATCCCCGCTGAGATTAAAACTGCATGTGAGGACTGTTTTTTACTTGAAGACAGTTGATTTATGTTTAAATGATGCCTTGATTTTATAACTTATATAACTTGTGACTTTTAGATAGCAATGACTGAAAATCACTTTTGTAATTGCTTATTATGACAGCTGTTCCCGAGGTAGTCATGTTTCAAGGAGAGGGGAATAATTTGATTTCAGAGTCGTCACGACCGCTTGGTAGGCCACCTTCAAACTACAATAACAGGCCCCAACAAGCAATTGGGCAGCAAAAAGGTATTGACATATTCAGTCATTTGATTGAAATTTCTCTATATAAACTGGATTAATTAGTTTATTCTGTGGTCGACTTGTAAGCATTTGCAATGTTTTGTTATATATTAGGTTGATTGTACTTTTTGTGTTCTGTTGCATTTATTTCATGGGCAGGAAGCTGAACTGAATTCCATATTCAGTGTTGTGCTCTAAACCGGTTTTAATTCTCTAATAGTTCATATGTGTCCAAATCAAAAAGCAACTTTGGCCCATATATATCCATGGAAATCAACTGTTTTGCCTCAGAAATGAAGTTTCTAAACTTTCCATAGTCTCAGTTAAAGGTAGTCTTCAAAGTTCAAACTTATCAGCAAGTAACAAGCTTCATAAAGTCATGTAAAAATAAGTCAACATGACATCATCATCCTGAGTCCTTGACCTGGTAACATGCATAGATTACCGTAAATCAAAAGTTTTTGCATTTAGCTGTTAATAGGTAACTGACATACAAGCAAGTGTTGTTGAAGCACCAGAAAAGAATCTAAATAGAAATTCGGCAACGTGTTAATGATTTTTTTTAATGGGATTTTGATGTATAGTTACTCATGTGTTTTTTCTTACAGGCGGTCCTGGTAAGGAGTGGAAGCCAAAATCAACAAATCCTATTCCCGTTGAAACCCATTCTTCAATAAAGCCGGCATCCAGTATTCCTGATTCAAAGGATGCTACCGTTGAAAAGGAATCACAGATCCCAGGTGGTCAACATGTTATCATCCCGAATCACCTTCATGTTCCTGAAGCTGAGAAACTTGGGTTTCACTTTGGAAGCTTTGATGCTACTTTTGGTGTTAATTCAATATCCTTGAGTGGGCCCGTGAGTGACAAGAGTCCATCTCTTTCTGAGGCTTCTCAGGAGATTGTTGAACATATAGAGGAACATCCCACCAGGTATAGTTTTCTTAACTGAATCATACGTATTTTTTGCTTGAATTTCCCTTCTAATATTAATCATTTTTTAAAAATCAGAAATCAAGATGTGTTGGTAACTGCTGATGATGGAGATTATCCTGACCACCGTCCATCATCCTCTTCCAATGTACCTGAAAATTTGTCATCTAATGTGGCCCCTGAACCCATCGAGTCCAAACAAGAAACTTTGCTTCCAACTGCAGGTCATCAATATCCAGCGGTTCATCCTTCGTCTAACATAAGTTTTGGCTTCGTCCCACCAATAATTGGCAGCCAGCTTGCACCTTTTGAAAGCAACGAGTCTCAAGTACCTGATGTTTCTCGTGTCCCAAGCTTTGTTGTAAGTATTTGTTAAGAGTAATCTGGATATAGTATATATTAGTCTTCATTTTTGTTGTCCAGGGCACTTATAACAGGTGGTTGAAATATGAACTTGAAATCAGAGGTGGCATGAATGGGTAGGTCGGATGGGTTGGGTAACATGTCAAAATGGAGCGGGTTGAATTGAACCATATAACACTATTAGTGGATCAAAGCTGATGACAAGAATTATATTCATTCAATAATTAACTAAGATTTTTCAAGAGGTTTTATGCATAAAAAAATACGCTTTGAGGGATGTTCGGTCCATTTAACATAACTTAATTGACCCATTAATAAGTACTTGTGTCAAAATTGCCACCTCTACATGAAGTGAATCGTCCTCAGGAATTCTTGACATTCGTATTAAACAATTCATTCTAAAATTTCAGGTCATTAATGTTAATCATTTGTATATATTTTGTCTGCGTACAGATTCAACAACCATTTGACCCATCAAGCTATTATCCTCAATTCTTTCGTTCTGGTGCTGAGAGTGATGGACGTATATCACCTTTTCATCAACCTGGCAAGTACAATGGAAATGCTCCTCCACAGGCTTCTCAATCTTCTCAGGAGGTTTGCATTTTAGGCTACTATGTTACTTGTAGATTACATTAATAATTAATAATTTGGCTTAGTTCTAATAGTATCATAAATATGAACCACAGGTTGGGAACTCTGTAATGTTGTCTGGTGCTGGTCAAACACCATTAGCCACACAAGCAGGTGGAGTGATGCCAAGTTCCATAGCTGTGACTCAGCAACCGCTGCCTGTGTTTAGGCAACCGACCGGGTTACAAGTGCCACATTACCCTCCCAATTATATCCCATATGCACAATATTTTTCTCCATTTTACATGCCCCCTCCTCCAATTCATCAGTTTTTGAGCAACGGTGCATATCCCCAACAACCACAAGGTGGTTATCCATCTCCGCAAGTGGCACCTCAAAAATATCCACTTGCGCAATACAAGCCTGGAAGTAATACCCCCAACTCGGGTCACATTGGAGTCCCAGGAACCTTTGGTCCATATGGCTTGTCTCCAGCCGCAGGTTATAATCCGAACCCAGCTGCCACAGCTGGTAATTCAAGTTCCAATGAAGATCTTGGTGTGTCTCAGTTCAAGGAAAACAATGTCTATGCATCTGGACCGCAGGTTAGTTTCATATGCTTATACCTCATCTTTATGGCTTCGATATAATATGAAAATCATGAATCCAAGATGGGAGATTTTATTTTTTTGTTTTGTGTTGTTTAATACTCGAAGTCGAAGTTGGATATTGTGTTGTAAACTGCAGTTATTAATCACTAAAAATATATATATATATATATACTAGAGATACGCGCAGGAATTTGCTCAATCTGGCCTGATCCAAATGCCTTTAAGTGCCCTTTTTGGAAAAGATTAAGTACCCTTTATTAGAAGACGGATTCTTGACCTTTAAAGATGCCTGGGCCACACTTCCCTTTTTGGGCATTCTTAGATTGTATGGTTGTGGTGTTCTAATTTGATAGCTGTATGTATTTGTCGTGAAAATGGAATTATATTACTTTTGAGTGAAATTTGAATGTAGTTTTTGCCATTTTGTACTGAATACATAATGTACTTTGACTTTCAAATGTATGATTTTTTGCATGTTAATAATTTTATGTTTTTGGGAGTCTTATATTATAATCTTTGTTTGTAGAGCGAAGGTCCCGGTGTTTGGATTGCTGCGCCTGGTCGAGACATACCTGGTTCTTTTTATAATATTTCTCAAGGCGGTCAAGTTGCATACAACCCAACACAAATTCCCCATGGAAGTTTTACTAGTATTTATCACCCTGGACAACCAGTAACCACTGGACCCATTCACCCCCTTCTCCAACATCCCCAGGCTATGTCTGGCGGTGTTGACATAGTGGGACCCACATCTAGCCCTTATCCGCATCAGCAGCAGCCCCAACCCACCCAAATCAACTGGCCTAATAATTACTGAAGAAATGTCGAATCGTTTTTAAAAACCTGCAAAAGCTAGAGGCAGAATACCAAATCTTGAATTTTTTTTTTCTTTTTCTTTCTATTTTTCTTTTTTGGGGGGAGGTCCAGCAAATGTTAGAAAAATGGAAGCAAAATGATGATAAAGATACAACAATGGCTGGAGTTGAGTGTAAATCATCTATAGGAGGCTGGATTATTTAGCCGTTGGGTTATCTTTTTGGAGGATGAAAAAAGGTAAAGTCCTCATGTAACTGATTATGACCAATTTTAAGTTAGTAAAGCCCGATTTGTGCAGTCTTCTTCTCTTTGTTGGTGCTGGTATATGATTGATTATGCGCGTTTCTCCCCTTGAGAGTTGTTAGCCTTTTCGTATAAGAACCACCATGAGAGTTGATGACTATCTTGATTCTTGTCCTTTTACTTCTTGTTTTTTTCTTTGAAAAATTGAGGTTTTATAGAAGTATGATTGGGGATTAAAGGGTTTGGATATTTTGGTGTTACCTGTAAAGCGAATTTTGATAGCGAGAGGATGTATTGAAATGTTGTAATTGGTATTTGGTATAAACAAAAGCAGCATAATTGTTTCAGTAGGCTTAATCAGCAGCTGCAGCCATGCTTTACTAATCCAGAAAAGGCGCCTTTGTGTTCATGTTCAATTTTTACAGGTCATAACTAGTGTAGAATGTGGACTTTGAACTGGGCTGTAAGTAGTTTAATCAGTTTCTAAAATAAGCAGCTGAGTGGTTCTAAAAATGATCATTGGGTTTGTTTTATATGCTATAAGAATAAGCAATAATCATGTAAGAAGTTTTCATAAGCTATGTTAAACACCCTGCAAGTGGTGTTTACGAGTTAGATTATTATACCAAGTGGCTGAACAAAAAGCAGGATCAACAAGTGTTGCATTTTAAAGGACGGTACAAATTATTAATAACTTTAGACGATTTCGTTGTTATGTACTTTTATAGGTAAATGTAATAATGCACAATTTTAGTGTATCTATCAAAACTCATGGTGTATATATAAAGTTGTTGACGAAGATAACCTTATTAGACTGGATGTTCGTATTCCAGTAGTCACTTCTCTTGGGCATTCGTTGCTTATCATGCTTTTAAGAAACTTGTATTCATATGAATGTTCTACTTTTTAGAACATATGTTTAAAAGATACCGTAAGATGGATAGAAGCATAGAACAACAATATTAAATGTACAATCAGATTATTGATATTTTAACTTTTTTTTATTTTATTTTAAATAAAGGTCATCAAAATAATAATGCTATTAGCTTTATTAAAAAATAATTATATAATAATACATGATATGATTAAAAAATAGTGGATCTAACACAAATGTGATGTGTGATTGGATATTATATGTATATTGAGTACCCATAATTAGGTGGTTGTCTTTTTTGTTGTTAACATTGACAATATATTTATTTTTATTTAGTAATATTAAAATAAACCCAATATGAATAAAACACATGTTAATAAAAGGGCAAATGGTTGGTTGGAAGTGGAAGACCGTTTTTTAAGAGTCAAGACCAACATGTTGACCAAGACCCACATCCACAAAAGCAATTGACCCTCCAACATTATCCTAAGACTCCATAATTACGCACGTCAAAAGACACGACGACCCGTTGACGATGTGACTTTCCCACTTTGGTAATTCAATCCAGGAATACCATCATTTTAATCATCAGATACTATAAATAATTAATTATTAATTATGTTAATTGTTGACACTTTACATACATGTACATGTATGATGACAATAATAATAATAATAATATTATGTATAACATTTGTCAAAGTTAGCGGAATAATAATTATTATTATAGATAAATAACTCGAAAAACATAGTTATCTAATTTATATTTTCTCAAAAATAATAATTTTGGAAGTACGTTATGTAATATTACGATCCATATCCGATCTTACGATCACGATCTTGTTTCAGGCAAAAATGATCGTAGGATCCGATCATGACAGCTTTGATAAAAATATAAAAAAAATATGACACTTGCTAGGCGGCTACTGTTTGTATATATGTATAAATCGTTGCGAATCCTTAACAAAAATTCGAGAAAAATTAATGGATAAAGAAGAAGAGAGAAACAGTGAGAAGAAAGAAACCCTAATTGATGAAATCGCTGGTAGGTTAACCAACGGAGATGTAAGTACCAAAATTCAAGCTGCCCGAGAGATGAGGAACATGATTCGTAATCGTAAATCCTCCGGTAACATTCGCGTCAAGTTTGCCGGCGCCGGTGTAATTCAACCGCTTGTTATCATGCTCAGTTCTCAACTTGATGATGCTCGTGAAGTTTCGCTGCTTGCATTACTCAATCTCGCTTCTAGAAACCAACGGTTAGTGTTTTATTTCGAATTGAAATTATCTTATCGTATGATTGTTAGGGTTTTAGAGGATATTAACTGGAGTTATTACTTTAAAGTGATACTACTGCTGACGTAATATAATTAGGGCTAGAATGTATCATCTAACAAGTTAATTATTGTTAATTTTTTACAGAAATAAGGAACAAATAGTGACATGTGGTGCCATCCCTCCTTTAGTTAACCTTCTCAGATTCGAAAACACCAGCAACTTAAGAGAATTAGCCACTGCTGCGATTTTATCGTTATCAGCTGCACCATGTAACAAACAAGAAATAGCTGATTCAGGAGCGATCTCGCTTTTAGTTCAATTACTTAGTTGCGGTTCCGTTCAAGGAAGGGTCGATGCAGTTACCGCCCTTTATAACCTCACCACCTCCAAAGAGGAACCGATTATAGTTCTTGACACTACGGCCGCCGTTCCTCTTATCAACCTTCTTAAAGAATGCAAAAAGTACTCCAATTTTGCTGAAAAGACGACCGGTTTAATTGAAATGATCTCAAAATCTCAAGAAGGGATACTCGCTGTTACTAATGCTGAAGATGGGATACTAACGTTGGTAGAGACGATTGAAGATGGATCTCAAGTTAGCACAGAACACGCAGTTGGTGCTTTGCTTGATATGTGTATGAGCTCAAGAAGTAAATATAGGGAACTAATTCTTAACGAGGGTGCGATTCCTGGTCTGTTACGGTTAACTGTTGACGGGACCCAAAAAGCTCGGAACAAGGCTAGGTTGTTACTGGGCTTACTTAGGTACTCTACTCCTGAAAAGAGATTAAGCCCTTCTATTTTGGAGAAGTTGATTTATGACATTGCAGCATGTATAGACGGGTCAGAAAAAACGGTTCAAACCGCGAAAATATTGTTGCAGGATTTGGTTCAAAGAAGCATGAACAAGGCTTCATCTTGCGCATCCTTGAAAAGTAGGTGATTGTTGACTAATAACTGTAAAGTGAAATTAGTTGAAATTTTGTGGTAAATGCTAACATCTCACTGATTTTGACTCATGAGATTGTATGATCCTCCCTCTCAAGAAATTGAATTGCACTTGGTGTTTAACAGGCACTTGACTGACATAATTAAGATTATAAACTTAACTTATGTATATTGGTGTGTTAACGCAAGCAGTGAAAAAGAAAAGAATAGATGGTCAAACCCTGTAAAACTATGGAAGTGAATGCCAATGGAAATAAAAAAAGAAATTAAACAAAATGATCGGATCTTATTCCGTTCGGGGGACGAATTAACGTATGTTATACAATAGAGGTATAAAGGAGTCGAACTTTTAACAAGTAAAATTTGAGTAGCTTGCTAGTAGAGTAGTAGTGCGGCTTATTTACACCCTTGGATATTCGTGTACTGTATTTTATTTATATTTTTGTCAATTTGCGTATCGCTCATACAAATTCCAAAGCAGCCGGTAGCAATAATGCCAAGCTATAAATAAAAATATACGATTTCGCTCTAATTACTAGCTAGAAATTTATCGATGGTAACAGATTTATCAAGTAATCTATAAATAATTAAATATGATACTAACTTTTAGGAAAACTAAAACACGATTTCACTCCAAGGACTGGCAAGAAATTTATATTTGATAAAAAAGAATTATTATTAAATACAGTAGTTTATAAAATAATTAAAATTGGTTGTTGAAAGTTTAAATAATGTGTATGAAGTATGACCGTATATACTTCTCTAGATAGGATACAAAGACTTCCAAATTAGCCAGATTTTTATTTTTAATTTTTATAAAAAAGGTCAAGGAAAAATGTATTTTCAAATCGAATAACACATGTTTTGGAATACTCCCATCATTTTTTAAATCTTTTTCTAATAAAAAGTAACACTTTATATGAGTATATGTATATAAATTAAGACCAACTACTGTTTGCATGTGTATATGCATATAGCATTTAATATATACTCCCTCCGTCCCAAAATTATTGTCCATCAACAAAAAACACCCGGTTTAATAAAAGTGGGACCACCAATCAAATAAAATCTTCAACCACTAAACTCTCTTCATATTGTTTGAAATGAGAAGTAGATATTTTTTTTGGGATATCCAAAAATGGAAAGATGGACAATAATTATGGGACGGATGGAGTATTACTTAACAATTTCAACGGCTGAACAGAGTTGAATCCTTTGAACATTCTTTAGGTAGAATTGATGGAGAGGGAAGGAGAAGAAGAAAGACAAAATGAGAAGAAAGAAACCTTAATTGATAATATTGCTGATAATTTAATCAACGGAGACATAATTACCAAAATTCAAGCTGCCAGAGAGATCAGGAACATGATTCGTAATCGTAAATCCTCCGATAACTTTCGCGTCAAGTTTGCCAGCGCCGGTGTAATTCAACCGCTTGTTCTAATGCTCAGTTCTCAACTTGATGATGCTCGTGAAGTTTCGCTTCTTGCAGTACTCAATCTCGCTTCTAGAAACCAACGGTTAGTGTTTTATTTCAAAATTTAAATTATTAGTTCTTAATGAATGTTTTCTAACAAGTTGATCCTTGTGGAATTACAGAAACAAGGAACAAATTGTGACATGTGGTGCCATCCCTCCTCTTGTGATGCTTCTCGGGTTCGAAAATACGAGCAACTTAAGAGAATTAGCAACCGCCACAATTCTATCATTATCAGCTGCACCAAACAACAAGTTGGCAATAGTTAGTTCAGGAGCGATTCCGCTTTTTGTTCAACTCCTCAGCTGCGGTTCCTTTCAAGTAAGAGTCGAAGCAGTAACCGCCCTTCACAACCTCACCACCTCCAAACAAGAACCAATAATTGTTATTGACACCACTGCTGCCGTTCCTCTCATCAACCTTCTTAAGGAATGCAAAAAGTACTCCAATGTTGCCGATAGAGCCGCCCGTTTAATTGAACTTATATCAAAATCTCAAGAAGGGATACTCGCTATTACTAATGCTGAAGACGGGATACTAACATTGGTAGAGACGATTGAAGATGGATCTCAAGTTAGTACAGAACACGCGGTGGGTGCATTGCTTGAAATGTGTATGAGCTCGAGAAGTAAATATAGGGAACTTATTCTTAACGAGGGTGCGATCCCCGGTTTGTTAAAGTTAACCGTGGGTGGAACCCTTAAAGCGCGGAACAAGGCTAGGATGCTACTTGGCTTACTCAGGTACTCTACTCCTGAAAAGAGACTGAGCCCTTCTGTTTTGGAGAAGTTGTCTTATGACATTGCAGCATGTATTGATGGGTCTGAAACAACGGTTCAAACTGCGAAAAAAATGTTGCAGGATATGGTTCAAAGAAGTATGAACAAGGCTTCATCTTGCCCATCTTAAACTTTAGATGATTCATAACCAACAATTGTAAAGCGACATAAATTGACATATTGTTTATTATGGGATATGATAAATGGTAACAGCCCACCCATCTTGACTCATGATGTTGAATAATCCACCCTTTCATGAAATTGAATTGCACATATTATAATTATAATGGCATTTAACTTGTTAAGATTCTAGACTTTGTAGGTTATATGTATGTGAACTTTACCTGGATAAGAAAATAAGTGTAAAAGAAGTCAAGGATCATCATTATTTGGTGTCATTGTAATTTTGATGTTTTTATCTTAATGACTTGAAAATATGAAATGTTCACAACGAGATCATAGATTAAGTCAATCATAACATACTATGACATCATGTTAAACAACATAGTTTTTGTTTGTGTTTACGTTTCTATCAAACAAAAACTCAGAGTCACATATCCATCGTACAAATTACACGAATTGATAGATGAACCTACCAACCTTTTAGGGTATGTTTGGTACACATAACTATAAGAGCACTCCCATCGGGAGTTGTCACTTTTCTTCTGTTCCAACCGACGGAACCGACACCGATACACCGGCCCGTCGGTTCGTTCCTTCGGTTGGTTTTTGTCGGATTTTCGACGAGCTTCGCTTGTGTTTTATTTTTATTTCCTTTTTCTTTGTGTGTATAAAACTAAAGGTAAATTGTTTATATGGGACCCAAAAATTAAAGTGACGGGTCACTGATCGCAGGGGTCCATTAGTATCAGTCCGTTTTGAAAAAAGTTGATATGGCGTTGACGTGGCCAGTCAGTTTTAGTCATGATTGGATATGGTCTAAGATGTAGATGTTAGTGGTAGCTCGTAGCTGTAGTTGCAAGTTGGAGTTTTTAATCACAAATGTGTAGCTTTATCTATACTATTATATAATACATTTGTAATGTTTTTATTTAGAAAGAAATTACTAACTTAGCCTAACATTATTATTGATATTAGAAAAACTTATTTGAAATTACTAACATACCCCTACATATATTAAAATGTCATTAATACTATCATTACTAAGCTTTAAAGTAATAAACATGTAATTAACATTAAATTTTAATTAATTAAAGCTCTTCTATACTAATATATATAATGCATGTGAATGTTTTTTTAGATTGAATTTACTAATTTACCCCTGACACTATCATTGATATTTGAAATATCAACTTGAAGTTACTAACATACCCCTCCATATATAATAAAATCTTATTTATACTATCATCATCAAACTTTAAAGTAATAAAAATAAAACTTAACTTTTTAACCGTAAGGAGTTATTAGGCGTGTCAGTTATGGATGGAAAGTTTGGAATGAGGCGAACATGTTAGCAAACTGCCGTAGGTGGTTTGTCCACTGTTTGTAGTCAAATTCCATCTTTAAAACCTTCAAAATCTATTTCCCCCAATTTTACACATTTTTAAAGTGTTGTAGGATATTAGAAATGAACTGTCAATAGTGTTTCTTTATGAAATTGTAAATTTACGCGATTGTTTTTATTTTGAATTTCGTTTTTGTATAGTCAATTTCTATATTCGAGAGTTTCAATTTTTTGGTCAAAATTTATGATTTTAATTTCACGTGTATATAGTTTAGTATAATACCCATGTAAAAAATGTATTTATAGTTAAAGCATTGACCCCTCTCATGATTTCACACATCTCAACTTGCATCTAACCATTATGAAACATGCAATCTGACAGCCGCAACTTACGTCCCGAACATCGATTTTGCAACGACATTTCTTATATATATATATATATATATATATATATATATATATATATATATATATATATTGGGTATATTGTTTTAATATTTTTTTTGAAAATGATAAAGAATTGATCTTTTTCTTTTTAAAAAACATATCGTAGTTTATTGTCATATAGATTTTAATTATGGTTTAAATACTATATATCGAATGAGCATGAAACTTTAGGGTGCGTTTAGTTGTGGAAAAAAGGGGGAGTTTTCTAGAAAATTTTTCCAAGAAAAGTGAAAAACTGAAAAACGCGTTCAAAATGAATTTTTTTAAGAAAATTTTCCAAGAAAATGGAAAATCCACTTTTCCAAAATATAACTTGGAGGTGGAAAACAAGTTCCCCTCACTTTTCCAAATTTTCCTTTATAAACTTCCTCCACACTTTTCCAAATTTTCCAAGATATAACTAGTTTTTCAAAATCCACTTTTCCAACATTTGAACGCGTTTTCTAAATTTTCAACACTTTTCTAGAAAATGATTTTCTTTAGAAAATTGGAAATGGAAAATTATAGAAAATTTTCTACAACTAAACGCACCCTTAATTTTGTATCCGCTGTATTGTGTGGGCATTTTGCTAGTCTGTTGAACGTATTCGGTAAAAAAGCTTATTCAACGGTGTAAAAGTCAAAATCTTATTCAATTTCATTTCATCTCCGTAATTTTGAGATTACATAACCTAAAAACATAAACTTTGATCAAGATTATCTTTAAACATATCATATCATTACTCTTTACTCTTTATCGAAAATAGAAACACGTATTACCATGTGGGGACCCAATTCTTAATGTCCGTGTCGGTGGATCTATTTCCCACGTACGTTAGCTCATCAACATTCACCATCGCTAACTTGCACCGTGAGCACACCGCACGTTCACGGTCACTATACACAAATATATTTTTCCCTTGTACAATTGACTTCTACTTCTTAACACAGTAGTAGCTCGGAATCTCCACAATGCAGATCTGAAATAATCGATACATACAATTTCCGTGTATCTATAGTCCGATTACCACTTCATTTGTATAAAGGTAATTCGAATTATTATCTTTTTCTAAAATTAGGTTTTACATCAGATCTACAGAACCCTAGCTATTGTTCTTATTGTATTGTATCGATAATTATAAGTAAATGATGCTCGGTCGTGGTTTACCTTCACGATCCGGCGGTTTCCGGCCGGAAAATTTAGGTCAGAATGCGCTAGCTATAATTGGAAACTTGTTCTTCACGTTTTTTGTAATCGGTGTGTTAGTTTTCACTATTATTGCTGCTACTTATGAACCTGAAGATCCTTTATTTCATCCTTCAACTAAAATTACAAATTTTTTAACTTCCACTTCAAATGCTACATTTATATCCGATAGTACTGTGGTGAAAACTGGTGAGGATTTTATGAAAGCTAATGAAACTGCGTTCGGTAGCTCGATAAATGCTTCCGATGTGGTTAGTTCGGGTTCGTTACCTGGGATGGATGGCGAGGTTGAGGAGAAAGAGGCACGTGATTGTAGCGGTGAGATTGATAAGGCGATTGATTGTACTGATCCTGAGGTTTTTCATTTGATGATGAGTGCTGCAATTGAGCAGTTCAAGGATATACATTTTTATAGGTTTGGGAAACCAGTTCGTGGGATGAATGATAGTTCTTGTCATATGGCGTGGCGGTTTAGGCCTAAAGAAGGGAAGACTGCTTCACTTTATAAGGATTATAGGAGTTTTGTGATTGCTAGGTCGGGGAATTGTACGCTTAGGGTTGTTAGTATTGGCGATTATCATTCAGGTGGGAATGCTAGGAAAAGGAAGAGGCATCAGAAGCCTGGGTTTGAGAAAACACCGATGGGTGAAGATGATAAGAATATTGGTGTTCAAGTGGTTGGTGAGAGTGTGAATGATTCTCTTCCTGTTGTTGAATCGGAGAAGTCGTTTGATCAAGGGAAGTATTTGCTGTATAATGGTGGTGGGGAACGATGTAAGAGTATGGATCATTATTTGTGGAGTTTTATGTGTGCGTTAGGTGAAGCACAGTATTTGAATAGGACACTTGTGATGGATTTGAGCATCTGCTTGAATTCTGTTTATACTAGGTCAGGTCAAGATGAAGAAGGAAAAGATTTCAGGTTTTACTTTGATTTTGAGCATTTGAAGGAGTCTGCATCTGTTCTGGATCAGGGTCAGTTTTGGTCAGATTGGAACAAGTGGCATCAGAAAGACGGGCTGAGTATTTCGCTTGTGGAGGATTTCAGAGTCACCCCGATGAAGATGGCTGGGGTGAAGGATACGTTGATAATGAGAAAGTTTGGGAGTGTGGAGCCTGATAACTACTGGTATAGAGTGTGTGAAGGTGAAGCAGAATCTGTTATTCAAAGACCATGGCACATGATATGGAAATCTAGAAGATTGATGGACATAGTTTCAGCAATAGCAGCAAAAATGAACTGGGATTTCGATTCTGTTCATGTTGTGAGAGGCGAGAAGGCAAGAAATAGGGAACAGTGGCCGAATCTTGCATCAGATACTTCACCCGAAGCCCTACTTTCATCATTGCAAGATAAGGTTGATGATGGAAGGAATTTGTATATTGCAACAGACGAACCAGACACCTCTTTCTTTGACCCGTTGAAAGATAAGTATTCCACTCATTTTCTTGATGAATACAAAGGTCTTTGGGATGAAAACAGTGAGTGGTATAGTGAGATGACAAAGCTGAATAATGGTGTTCCAGTTGAGTTTGATGGCTACATGAGGGCATCTGTTGATACAGAGGTTTTTTTGAGGGGTAAAAAGCAAATCGAGACTTTTAATGACCTCACTAGAGATTGTAAAGATGGTATTAACACATGCACTTCCTCAGCTAGCTGATCTCATACTTGGAGGTTTTGAGATCTCTCTTGTGTTTGTATGTGAATTTTCCTGGCTTGTATCTTCTTATACTGTCACTTTGAGAAGATTCGTTCTAAACATATAGTTCGACATTAAGTTGCACGGTAGATGTCTTTTACTTTCAGATAAATTTTCTTTTGTACTTTCCAGAATCTGGTTGCTCATTAAGATTATGTGATACTTTATCATTTGCCTAAATCTGCTCATTGAGATTATGTAATATCTTTTGTGTAAATCTGGTCACTGTTGTCATGCACCTTATGTTGTTTAGTGTTCTGTGATATCTAGCTGTCATATTAATCAAAGTGTCAAACCATCAATCCATCATTCTGAGTTCCTTCTAGCCCAACTTCACACATGAGAACAAATTAGGAATTGCTAGAAACAATTGAGTTATGCTTGGGGGCATTTTGTTCCTCAAGGCGCTTGCCTTTTAGCTATTGCTGATTTGCTGTTAATGGCATCAGGCCAGCTTTTTCTAAGTACCAGTTGAAATGGATCGGGTTGAATCGACTCACAAAGACTTCACTGTTCGTTAGAAAAGGTTATTACATTAGTAACCTAGATCGGTGAAAACTGACTTGGTGGGTTGTACGCATTAAAACTAGAGTCTTGCTCATTCGAGTGTTTTGATCTGTTCAACCTACTCGACACGCTTGAAAATGAAATAAAACTTTAATTTAGGACATGCTGAAAATGAAATAAAACTCATGACTCATTTATCATAAATGGGTCAGATTTGCTGCCTCCATATATGACTAGTAAAAACTCTCACAAAGGTTGCCCAAATGTTATTGTCTTTCATGTCTAAAACGCTACACTGTCTTCATATCCTGTCTCTTCTTATGGACACGCTTATAGACTTGTTTAGCTTCTTGCAATCAGTACAGGATTATAGTTGTTCCATTTTATGTTGCGCTATTAACTTTTCTAGCCCATGTAGCCAATAAAAGAACTAGAGAAGCAATTAGGATATGTGTCCGATGAGTTTTGTGATGTTTATAAATCATTTTATTAAATTTTGCCAAAGGTTGTTGCAGCAATAATCATTCTGTCAAAGACCATCCAACTCAAGGAGAAATCGAACAACAAATACACCAACAAAGATGACTTCTTTTCTGATCCAAACCCAAGCCAAAACTGAAAAGAAGATAACTAACAGTTTCTCAGGTGCATAAAACACCGGAAACATTACACATTTTATATTTACAAAGCAGTAAATTTCAAGTCTGTACTTGTGCAGGAACATAAGCACTTAAAAAACATCCAAAAAACTCTTCTGGACACAACCCCTGTGCACCAACACCGTAACTGAAGAAGCAAAAACCTCACATCGGGCAAGTGTTTTCTTCAGCTCCTTTCGGCATCATCATGTGGGTTCTGCAAAGCGGGCAAGTAACATTCCAATACTTTAACCATTTCTCAAGGCAAGATTTATGGAAAACATGCCCACACGAAAGCCGATTGATCTCTGCATCCGGTTTAAACTCCACCAAGCAAACTGAGCATTCTTGTTTGGTGCGCCGGCACAAGGAGTCATAAAGGATTGACGGTGTTCGGCTTCTGAATTCTTCCATGTAAGTTTCTGATGGGGTTCCTCTGCGTTCAACTGATTCAGAGTGTGTTTGATTGTTATAATCCTCCCATGATGCTACATGGATGCCGATCACGTGAAGGATGGAACGAACTATTTCCTTCATTAACGATATTGACATGGCTGTGTTCACCAGTATCACACATAGGACACCAGCATCAGATGGGCTCTGGTATGGTGAGAGACCCATGTTGTTAACCTATAATAGATGACCAAAAGAGGATCAAACTTCAAATTCTTGTAAAACTCAAAACTGGTTCAATTCTTTTTCATTTTCGCTTGGAAACTGGAAAGATTGATATATTTTTACAGTTCAGTTGTGTTACCTTTTAACAGGCAAAAAAACTTGAAACAGGAAGCAGAAGAATTTGAAGTTCTTCCAAAATCCGCAACTAATTCGCTCTGCAAAATACACCATAAATTTAAACATCAGAACATGACATTCAAAAAGAAACACACCCCATTAACAATTATTTCTTCAACTCTTTGTATAACTGTCTTAACACAACCGATCATATTAGGGGAAAATTTTGAATAAACAAGAATTTGAACCCTAATACTTCTTGTATTTATTTTTGTTTTTCTTCTCGTCCTTGCAATTCTTATCAAGAAATAGAAATAAACATATAATACAAGTCCATAAGTTAGGTTTATAATTGGATAAAGATGAACAAAAAAAGGCAAAAAGAAAGACTAATATTGCACACCACTTCTACTTTCCTTTTCTAGATAAAATTGCACCAAGTTGTATAAACAAATTCTTTTAATTACAATAATTGCAACAATAATACAAACCAATCAACGTTAAACAACAAAAAGGGCAAGTAAAATTAAGTACCCAATTGGGTTATTGCTCCTGATTTTAAAAGGAAGGATCCAACTGCTGAACACTGGTTTGATTGGGGAAGAAAAACTCTTCCATAAAAGGTTTTTACATCATACAAAAAGATCAAAACTTTATAAAAAGTAAAACACTTTGTTACAATTTAAAGCAAAACCCAGTTCGTAAACCAAAAACCCACAAGAGATCAAACATAAAAAATGAATTTTAAGTGAAAGCTATAGGTGAGATCTATAACAGATCACAGTACTGTTTCCTATTTAATCAGTGATTTGAAACACATAGAATTTTAGGTAGAAATAGAGATAAAAGACATACCTAGAAGCAGAGTGAGGTTAGGCTGTATTGAATTGTAGAATCTGAATGAAGAATTAAAGGGGGTTCTCAAAAAATTTATCAGTAAAGAAAGGAGAGTGAGAAGGGTAGGGGAAGAGAGTTTTGTTATGTTGCCGATAATGGAGGATGATGGGCACCTCAATTATACCGCTTACTTGAATTGGTACATCTTCTTTGCTATTTATATGCCAACAAGTATACCAAGTATAAATGCAACATATAAAAGATACGGAGTAAATCTAAAAATAAAAAGGTGGTTAAAGATAATTAATTTTAACTAAGATTCAATATTTCATATTTTTACGGGTAAAGGGGTTGTTAAATATTTCATATTTGATTAATACAATATAAGGATTTTAATAACCATTGTCCTTAAGGCATTGGTTAACCTTACTAAATTTAGTTTCAAATAATAAATAAACAACATTCTTACCATAATAATCATCAATTTATCAATTATATATGGAAAGTCACTTTATAATAGCTTATAAACATGGCAGGTTATATGTTCATTTAATATTTACATATTATTTATGGTAGCCTTAAGTAGTGCCGTTAGAGCACTTGTTATCAAAATCCATACAATAAACAATAAATTCCTTTCTATTATTACTTATTTAGTTGACACAAGATTAAAAATGATTTTTATAATCAACTTCTATGGGTGCGTTTGACAAAAGTTTTTTATTTTTGTTTTTTGATTTTTTTTTTAACAAAACTAACTAATAGCTAAAGATTGAGTGTGTTTGATATCAATAGCTTGTAGCTGAAGTTGGTAGCTGAAATTTTTTTTTTTTAATTTGAAAGCTGAAACTTATTGTTTTATAATAAGTGTTTGTCAAAGTTGTTGAAACTTAAATATGTGAATAGACATTAAAAATATATCATAAATTATTTATTAATGGTATTTAGGTAATTTTTTATTACATAAGCTAATAGCTTATTTTTAAAAGATACTTATAATAGCTTATTTTGCCGGAGCTTAAAATGATATTTCAATACCATTGATATTTAAAAGATAATTATAATAGCTTATTTTTAAAATGATATATCAATCCTTTGAGATAAAATGATATTTCAATACCATTGATATTTATCAATGTTAAAATTTAGAATTCACATTATTAATTTTTCAACTAATTTATAAAATTAATTCTCAATGTTAGAACTAGACTATTTATCGAATAATCATAGTATTTCGATCCGTTTTTATCAAGAATACTATGCTTATAATTTCATGTAAAAACTAAATGTTCTTAGCATTTAGTTTTGGGGTTGGTGGCAAATCACCCCATCAAATGGTACTCCTTTATCGATCGCATTCTTGGATCTACGGGTCCATCAGGAAACTCTATCCTTTTGAAGATATATCAAGGTGTTCTATACACTCTGTGATGGACTGTTTGGAAACACACAAATCGTGTACTTCATGCATTCGCCACCGAGCAACATCATCTTCGATCGATAGACCTTTTTCCGACATTGCAAAGACAAGCTTTATTCTGGATTTTAAGTAGATCTCACAATATGGGGATTGATGGGGGTGGTTGGATTGTAAACCCACATGGAATTGTAGATGCTTAATTTTGGTTTTGTGTTTAGCTTAGATCGTTTTATTTTTCTTGGTGTTGGTAGTCACCTTCTTTCGGTCTGTTATTGTTGTCACACCCTGCCGCGGTGGAATCACGACGGGCCGTACAACTAATCCGAAATCATCACATAAAGTTACAACGAACGACCTCTATATAAGTCGTTTGAAAATACATTTCAAAAATACATTGTTTACAAATATCTTATGCAATACAATGGTTTACCCTAGAGTTCACATCTAAATAAGGAGATTATAATACATAACTAATTTTACAAAATATAGTAATGCAAGAAAATATCTGTTTGTAAATCATGCGACTCTAGCTATTGCTTCCCCAAAAGCAATCCTACTGCGTCTGTGAACTTGAGAAATACACGCTAAAAAGGTGAACAATAATGTTGGTGAGCTCATAGGTTTAAACAGTTGAAATCATAAGTATGAAACACAAGATTTCCAATGCGTTGCACGAATGCAAAAATAGTGTATACAATTGCCATGAGCTCATAGTTTGAAGCTTAACCTTTGTTGGAGCCTCCGCGAGTGCCTAATCCAGAACACTCGTTATAAATAAATACTAATGCGTCCGTTCGACAAAGCAGTAGTCATGATAGCGCTACTACCCCGGACAGGGGTGTCAATCCCCAATAGATCTATTCACTAATACTCACGCTTACGCAATTAACAAACTATAATATGTGAGGACTTTAGTGGATTAGAGTATCACCCATGCAATATATGTGTGTCCTTTGTACTTGTGTTCATATAAAACGGAGCAATGTATTTATACCTCAAGGTAAAAACAGTAAAAGTGGGGCTATGAGACTCACCTGAGTCTTGTAAGTTAGCAGTTTCTAAAAGCAAGTTGTTGTCCAATCCGTAACCTTCTAGCCCCCTAAACGCGTAAGGTTATATGTAAGTGGAGGGTTTATGGTCCACTTATGCTAGTTGTCCACTCAATTAGTTATGTCAAAATGTATAATGTTTACAAAAACGTGTACAGCCCATTGGTGATGTTTTGTAATAGTACCTCCGTCCCATTTAAAATATCCACTTTGACTTTGCACGTAGTTTTAGGATTCCCCACTAACTACACTTTTCACCAATCAAATATTAAATCTACCTACTAAAGTCTTTTTTAATTGGTTAAATATCAATGTGGACACTTATAATGGGACATCCCAAAATAGTAAGGTGGACATTTTAAATGAGACGGAGGGAGTAATAATCTTAATGATACTATTATTATGCTAGTTTCGTTGTATACTTGTAACCGTATATGTTAAGTGTTTTCGAGTTGTTTCATATATAGTTATTCGTTGTTGGCGTCGAATCAAATAAATTGCGATGATTCGAGTGGCCCGACTGTTTGTTGTGATACTAAATGTCGAAAACACTGTTCATGAGAAACTAATTGTCGAAACACTGTTAATGAGAAACTTAATTGTCGAAAACACTGTTCATGAGAAACTTAATTGTCGAAAACACTGTTCATGAGAAACTAGGGGTACGAAACTTCTTGTTAGTTTCGCAGGTCTCAAGTTGCAGATCAGAAAGTTAAGTTTCGCAAAAATAGAAGTCTCGCAAAGGTGGTAGTCTCGTAAATCTGTCCCCGAGTGTTTATCGTATCGGGTCTCGTTTTTGTTGACTTGGTCAAACTTACTTGTTTTGACCCGAAACTTTTACACAACAAATCTTAATACTTTAGTTCTCGTAAAAACTAAGTTTTATAATTTTTGGCAAACTCGAAAATGCTCATTTTTAAGCGCGGGAACACAAACAGAACCTGGACAGATTCTCACCAAAATACTCTCTTTTGTGGCCTCTTTTTGACTAGTCAAATGTCCAAGATAAATTACGAGATTTTTACCCAATAATCCCACATACGTTAGCTTTCTATAAATGTAATTTACATAATTTTTACTTAAGTTTAAGTGGTTCAAAAATATTAAAATGTCCACTGGGGTCCAACAGTAACAAATCCGGCTATGTGTCTAAAGATTTAATTATTGTACAATTTATATACCACTTCATGAAAAGTGATCATACAGGTTTTGAAGCTAACTAAATTTGTGACTTTTAGGAAAAAGCCTCATGTCGTTTGGATCTATGTAGATCGAGTTATGATAAAAAATCTGACTTTAAAGACAGATTTGCTATGTCAACTTTAAAAATCATTTTGAAGTACCAAGTATTGTCCAAAAATTATGAAACCAGTTGGAAATGAAATATAACTTCTTAAACTTATTTTTAGGCTTTTGATTCGACATTTTTGATTGTGTTTTGAGTACGAAACCACTCGTTGAAGTTGCAACAGATTTCTGTCCAGAAGAAGTTTTGTACTTTGAGTGATTTTAGTGATATTAAGAGTTTCAAAAATGTATTTTTTTAGTATGATTTTGGACAAGATCTTTTGAGTAAACTTCACTAACATGTTTATAACAAATACCATGAAAGAAATGCAAGAGAAAGAAGTTCTTACAATGTCGTAGAGATGAAGAAAATAAGAGGATGAAGACGAGCTCGTTTCTTGCTTGTTTTCTTGGAATGGAAGTGGTGTTGTGGTGGTTTGTGATGGTTGTTTGATGATGATGATGGAGCCGTTTGAGGAGGAGAGGGAAGAGGGAGGAAGGAGTGTGAAATTGGTGAATGTGTTGTGTGTGTTTGCGTATAAAGAAGTAAGGCATGGGAGGGGTGTTGGGGTTGGTTTGGTGGTATAGGGGCAGGCCAAATTGGGTCATGAGGGGCATGTGCTTCTCAATTTTTTGTCTCCAAAAATATTTAGGTTGTTATCCCGTTAATCGCGTTTAATTGTTTAAATGTTTTACGCGTTTATTTGTTTCGTTTTGTTAACGTAAATACATGTTAATTCCGATCGAAGTATTATTTTCAAATACTTTATTTTATATTTCAAAATGTTCGTTGGGTTTCGTTTGGTTGGCGAATTCGTTTCGCGTGTTTTCGTTGTGTTCGTTACGTTTTATATAAAACGTATAAATGTTTGCATATTATTATAACATAATAATATAAATGTAAATAACTACTATTTAATTGTAAAATAGTTTTACGTTATTTATGAAAATGTTTTTACCAACGTCCGTATTACTGTCGGATTCCATCCGATTGTTTTGCGCAATTAAGAATAATTACGTATGTGTATATAAATATATACAAACTGTTACAAGTATTTAGCCTAATCCTGAACTAAATATACGTAATAATATTCTAGCTTAAGGTAATTACTACCCTTAAGTGCTGGTTGTCACAATTGTTCTCTTGCTTAGAGACTATTATGTATATCTTTATTAATCTATTTGCAATTTTTTGTAAAAAAAAAAGCTCTTAACATTACTATTCATGTAGATATGAAACTAAATAAAAGTCATAAACCTTATAATAACAATCTATAATCCAATAAAGTAATAATTTTGTGATGCAATATAAAAAAAGTTCATTGTGTATCAAGAAATTTAACTTTTATATATATATATATATATATATAATATAATATTAAAGAGAATAAAAATATAACAATTTTGATATTATTATTAGTTTATTTTTATTTTATTATTATTATTTTGTAAAAAAGTATATAATCATTCTTTTTAGTAATCTAATTAATTTGAAATTGTATTTCAGTTTTTATAAATTTCAGTTATAAGTAATTGTAATTCTTTTGACAGATTTTCATGACTTCACAAATTATATGGTGAATGAAACAAACCCCCAACATGAAACACCCCAAATTTTTTTTTTTTACATAGCTCAATTAGTTTACAATTGTAAAACTTGTAGAAAATAACTCAGTTTAAATATTGGATGCAAAATGAAAACATCTCACAAAATGGTCTATAACCTTCGGGTATGAACTATTATCAGCCGGGTAAGATTGAGCTTGGTCGGGTATTCGTCGGGTAGTCGAGGTACCCGCTGGGTATGACCAAAACACTCAACACCTCAATCTGCTGTAACGATTTACAAAGAGCCTATCCGTTTGAATCAAGTATCCTCCGGGTATACCCGACTGGATAAGACAATACCCGCCGGGTATAGGTCTTACCCGCCGGGTAAGACTCCTGTACGGCAGCACACTCAATTTTTAATACGAACTTCATACACGCATAACTTTTTACTCGTTTAGAGTTGGGACCTGAAAATTTGCAGACACCTTCACTATACCAAAATGAAGGTTTCCCTTTTTACACTTTTTCAAAATTCACAATAACGAAGAATTTGGACATGTCACCAATTTATGGTCATTTTGACCACTTTTTGAAGACAAATCATATTGCAAACCATATGCATTCAAACCAGTACATTTTACCAACACATACTACTATACATTTGACTCGTAAGACCATAACAAAAATCAACATACTTCCACCTTAGCTTGTTTTGAAATATCATGCGTTGGCGACCTATATGGACACCATTTTGACCCATTTACAAAACAACAACAAATGAACATCGATCATCGACCTACTTCTTGATTCCACACATATTGACCAATTCAAGGTAGTTAACTATATGTCACCACTAATTTTAACCAAGGACTTACATTGACACGTAACCACTGATAAGCATCAAATAGATAGTATATTTTATATTAATTTATCCTTATATTTTTATACATTTTATTGCATTTATATGATTTTAGTTACTTATTTTGTTAATAATTGCAGAAATGTATTTTAATTGAATAATGAAGAAAAAAAGAAAAAGAACGAGACCAGAACTGAATAATTAAAGCACTTAAAGAAATAAAGATTAAAGACCTTGAAGAAATGAAGACTAAAAGAGTTAAATTGAAGAATTGGGCCAAGAAGACAAAGAAGTCCGGTTATGAAGATTGAGACTCCAAGTATTAAGCCCAAGCCCGTAATTGGAATATTCTGGAATTAACATTCAACCGGCGGTTGGATTAACCAACCGGCGGTTGAACTTTAGGGTTTAAGGCGGTGCAGACACGTGGAGTTGGACCCGGATTCGAATTACTCCAACCGGCGGTTGGAGTATCCAACCGGTGGTTGAAAGGTCGGCCTGAAAAAGTATAAATAGAGGCTTAAGCTAGGTCATTTGATATACGATTCAAGAATACTAAAACCGAAAGTTAGGGTTTTAGGGCAACTTTAAAGTGCGATTTTGGAGGCAAAGGAGCTAGGGTTTGGAGGTTTTTAACCCTAGGAAAAGTTGGTTTGCTAATTGGTTCGGTTTCTTTATCCTTGTAACTTTATTAATCTTTTGGGTTATTTTGGATATTGTTTATTTGAATTAATTACTTATTAGGTTTTCATTATGAATGTTTAAATGTATGTTTATTAGAATTATTATATGAATTATATGTTTATGTTGGAACTATATTATTGAATGTTTATTATACAAGAATTGTCTGTGTTATATTAATATTGATAAAAGTTAACTGATTTATATAGATAACTTTACGAAGCTAGTGAGTTTTATAAGTTAATTAATTATTATCAATTATTAATGTTAAGTAACACTGTAATTCAACCGAAGCTAGGAATTGTATTAATAAACTGCTGATAGATCTTAATAAATAGTAATATTGCACTTAATCTTTGGCAATGCTACTATATGAAAATTATCTTAATCTTTGTGATTTTCTACATTAGCAATTCACCAATAATAATAGCCAACAAAGCAAATAGACATAAGTTGATATAATACGTTTAATAAATAATTGTTTAAATAGATATAATCTTCTATCCAATCGAGTATACTTAAGTTGTTTCCTAGAACTTATCTATTAGAATCTGTATCAAAAATATAAATATAAATATGTTCGTTCGGAACTAAAACGTCCCCCTTATCTTGTAGATTATTGTAAATTGGATCCTTGTATTAAATTGTACTATAATTGTAAATATTTGTAATTAGAATAAATAGATAATTAGTTATAAATAAGAATAACGTTTTCTTGTGTTCTTTGTGTTCGAATTTGGACTTACTTATTAAGCTATATTACATGAACGGGTTAATCTTGCCTGAATTGTGTGATAGTATTATTTAGTATTTCCTTAATTAAACTTGTTATTATAATTGCATATACTTAGCACACATCAAGTTTTTGGCGCCGCTGCCGGGGAACACTTAACCGGTTGAACTTTGGTTTTACCGGGGAAGCGGTGTATTTTATTTTAAACTAATTATTTTACTTGTATAATTTTTATTTCTGATACTTTGCAAAATCAATAAGAAGTATCGGCTCACCCATTGAGAATACTAACAAAAACAAAGGTATAAGGAGAGTAAAGCCCTACCTCATTGATTTATCATATAAGAGGTAAGGTGCTTCTCAAAAGAAATAGGTTTTTAATAAGCTTCGCGCTGACCTGTTTCTCCGCTTTTGTGTACTATCAATGGAGCTACCGAGATCTATTGACTAGCTTTGTAAAAAAAACTTAACCAAAATCGTTGTAATTTCGAATTGTTGTATAATTAACTAAATTGCATTACTAACAAATAGGAGAGTTGGGTTAGGTATAATTTTTTGAATATTTAATTTTGAATGTGTTTTATTATTAAATTATCAGAATTCATATTTACCAACTTGAATATTAATAATAAACTACTAACATCTACTTTTGAATTTAAAGTACTACTACAATTCTGTTCTTCTTTGCAGATGGATGTATGACCCGCACACTTCATCCGGATCCACTTAGTCCATTTGACGAACCAGAATGAGAATTTCATTCTAGAAGACGATTGTCATATGCGCCACCTAATTCGCCAGAACAAGGAATTTCATCTGACGAAGACGACTTGATATTTCATAACAGTTTAGTCAAAACGGCTAAAAGAGGGTATTACTCCGATTCAGATTTAGATAGAGTACATTCGAGACAACATACAGTATTTCCAAGAGATTCTGAACCAAAACAAAGAGACATGGCAGACATAGCTAACATGACGCTTGAGGATTATACGATTCAAACTCGTGGAGATCCAAAACCGGGAGTGGTTAGGCCTGTTATAGCTAGATAAGTAGAATTTGAACTAAAAGGATAATTTTTGAAGGAATTGAGAGAGAATCCTTTCAGAGGAGAAGATAAAGAAGATGCAAACGAGCATGTTGAGAAAATTTTAGAAATTGCAGATATGTTTAATATTCCTAATGTTACAAGAGATCAGGTGATGTTACGAGTATTTCCCTTGACATTAAAGGATGGAGCTAAGAGATGGATTAATAATGAACCAGCCGGATCTATTACTACTTGGGAAGATCTTCGTAGAAAATTTCTAAAAATGTATTGTACACCTTCCAAAACGTCGAAAATGATCGACGAGATTAGGAATTTTAAGCAGAAACCCGATGAATCTCTATATCAAGCTTGGGAAAGATATAAGGAGATGTTACATAAATGTCCACAACATGATTTAAATGTCCAACAAGAAATAACGGTATTTTATAAGGGGGTTGATCGAGCAACACGTCAACAGTTAGATGCACAAGGCCCAGTACCTAAGAAAACTCCAGCAGTAGCAAAAGCCGGAATTGAAGAACTAGCAAAACATTCTCAATTATGGGATGATGGTTCATCTGGAAGAAAAAGAATATCTGAAGATAGTGATGGTCTCGCAGCTATCACTGAAAAATTGGAAAGTATGGGAAGAGATATTAAGAAAGTAAATGAACAAGTTCATGCAATCAGGATTGGTTGTGAAATATGTGGAGGAAATCATCTAAAGACAGAATGTCCTAATAATGATAGTGAAATAATCACTGAAGAAGTTATGTATGGGGATTTTCAAGGAAATTTAAATTATCGTCAAGTTTCTAACTTTAGAAGAACTAGTCAACCAGGACAACAGTATCAACAAGGAGCACCAGGTTATTATGTCAAAACAGGACAAAATACTTCCTATAATGACAGAATGATGGTGATAGAAAATGCATTGGGAAAAATGGCTGAGGCAAGTAATAAAAGCCAAGAGGAAATTAATACACAAATGCGTAATAATGAAGCATCGATCAAACAAATTGAAGGATCAGTTCATCATATTGCTAAAGCACTACAGGAGAGATTTCCAGGAACATTACCAGGATTTACTGAAACAAATCCAAAGGAGCAAGCTAAAGCAGTAATTACCAGAAGTGGTAAGAATGTTGACTCTCTTGTTATAACTAATAAAATTGATGAGTCTGAACATGTTGAAAAAGAAACAATTGATGAAGACATACATCCAAATAAAAAGAGCATTGGAGAAAATAAAGTTAAAGAAGTCACTAAAGACTATACACCCCCACTTCCATATCCAGCTGCTCTGAGGAAGGACGAAGAAGATGAACAATACCACAATTTTCTGGAAAATCTGAAACAACTTCATATTAATATTCCTTTTGTTGAAGCTATAGCTCAAATGCCGAAGTATGCAAAATATCTTAAGGAGCTGCTGACCAACAAAAGTAAATTGAATAATGTGACAAAGGTGACTATGAATGCGAGATGCTCAGCAATAATGCAGAATAAGCTACCTCCAAAAGTCAAAGATCCATGGAGTATTACTATACCTTGCAAAATTGGTGAAATTGATATTGAAAATGTATTAGCAGATTTAGGTGCTAGTATTTCATTAATGCCATATACTCTTTATATGCGTTTAGGATTAGGAGAACCAAAACCTATTCGTATGTGTATTGAATTAGCTGACCGATCTGTGCAATATCCTAAGGGAATAGTTGAAAATGTTTTGATTAAAGTTGATAAATTTGTTTTTCCATGTGATTTTGTAATTTTAGATATGATAGAAGACCCTAAAGTCCCTATTATATTAGGAAGACCATTTTTAGCAACTACACATGCCGTAATAGATGTTTTTAATAGAAAAATTACCATCAGGCTAGGGAATGAAAAAAATTGTTTTTGATGTTAATAATTCCATGAAATTTCCTGATTATGTGGATGATACTTGTTATTATTTAAATTCATATGAATATATGGATAACTCTTCTTTTCAAGATTTTATAGGAAAAGATCAATCAGATATAGGAATTCTTAATGGATGGACTGAAGAGTTTGACACTGCAAAGGATTTAGCAGAATTTGATAAGTTATTAGAGGAAGATGAAGATTTGGAAGAAGCAACAGTAGTTATTCAACAACATCCTGAAGAAGAAGAAACACAACCAATTGCTAAAATTATTAACCAGGAATTAATACCATATTCTGTGAATAATATTCCTTGTTTGAAGGAAGAGATATTTGAGATCAAGACATTTAATGAAGAACCACCACAATTGGAACTTAAGGAGCTACCAACACATTTGGAATATGCTTATTTACAAGGAACATCAGACTTGCCGGTTATAATATCATCAAAATTGTCAAAATCAGAGAAAGAACGATTAGTTCAGGTTCTTAAACAGCATAAACAAGCAATAGCATGGAAAATAACGGATATTAAAGGAATCAGTCCTACGTATTGTACTCATAAAATCTTGATGGAAAAAGATTTTAAGCCAGTCGTACAACCTTTAAGAAGATTAAATCCGAATGTTAAAGATGTAGTGAGGAAAGAAATCATTAAATTGTTGGATTCAAGGTTAATTTATCCTATTTCAGATAGTCCATGGGTAAGTCCAATACATGTTGTACCAAAGAAAAGTGGAATACAGTGTGTGAATATAAGTCGATCAATGCAAGGTGTGATTATAGGTCCTTGCTAGGGAATTATTTGATAAATGATAATCTGAATTGGTGTGACTTGCTATAATGAAATCAATGGGTTGCGGGTATTATCCATTTATAAGTTTGGAGTTGTATTGTTGTGTGACTTAGAGTGTGTCTGGTTGTTGAAATATATGCTATTGACTTGGAAAGGTCAATGTTGAATGTAATTGTGTCAAACTCGATAAATGCCATGCTATGAAGTGAGGAATGTGACTAGATGTCTAAATGTTTAGCATTGACCATGATTATGGTGAATTACAATCTTTGTATTGTAAATAGTGTAGTAAGAAAGTCAAAGTGGTCAATGAGTCTAAATGTGCAATGACAAGTTGTGAAAAGTCAAATTTGAAATTATATGATGAAGTTGGTTTATATATGATGAAATTTTGTGAACTTGGTGTTTTAAGATGATAATATGAAACTAATAATGAAAGTGGGTTAGTTTGACTTGGAATAGTCAAAGAAGTGTGGGTTGGGTGTTGGAATGGTGATCATATGGTCATAAACCCAAACGGGTCATTTAAGTGTCCAAATGGGCCACTTAGTATTAAAATGTATAGAATTTGATGTGGTATGTGTATGATAACTTTTAAAGTGACTTAAAGTCATAAGTATAGATAAAATGTGGATTGAAAATGTTAATGTTGTCATTTTGAATGAAATTGGTGAAATTGTCCATTTTGACCCCTAAACGGGTCAACGTGTCAAAATAATGTAGAATGAGTGTTTGTATATGATGAATGTGCCCACACATCATAAATATATGTAGAAACATGTTGGCAAAGGGTGGAACCCTGAAAGTATGTCGTTTGGAATATAGCGTGTCAACCAAAATGGTCTAAAATTGGTTATATGTCCATTTTCTCGTAAAACGTGTAATTTGAAAAAGTGGAAAAATGGAAAGTTGCATTTTGATTATATGAGAGTGCCTGCAAAATTTCAGAGTCTAACTCTTTACGGTTTAGGAGATATGCGCGTTTGAATTTCATGTTTTTGCACTAAAATTTCTGAGTTGCTGCAGCATGCTGAATATGATCGTACTCCTTTGAATACGATCGTACTCCCTTGAATACGGCGTATTCCTTGGGTGTATTCCTTAAAAATCATTCTGAGATGAAATTTGGGCGGGAATACGATCGTACTCCCTTGAATACGATCGTACTCCCATGAATACGAACGTACTCCATTGAATACGATCGTACTCCCATGTTTTGAGACATTTCGTGTATTATGTGTTGCATTAAGTGAATCTATCATGAAAATTTGTAAATTTCGACGTTCGTCGTAACGTTCGACGTAGAATTTCCGCTAGAAAATTTCGGTGTCCGATTAAGTTGAAATTTACATGTCCACTCAAAAACGGGTCAACGGTCAAAGCTCGTCGCTTTGCCATGAGCCCTGTCAGTTTTTGGCACTTCGGGGTCGTTTGGGGCCCGAAAATCGCGTTTTACTGTTTTTCGGACATTATTTCGGACTTTTAGCTTATGAATTGTATGTGGCTTTTGTTTCTTTGAGCCCAGAGATCATTCCTGTGACTATATGCAATATTAAAAGTTATTTTAAGAGGTCTATATGGTTCTTTGTGTAGGGGTTATTTGTAGGCAGTTTATTTAACTGCAAAGTATACCAGTAAGGGTATTGTTGATTGTTGCTTGTTAGGGTAAATAAATATTGATTATGTAATCATGTTAATTACATTATGTGAAATATTTAATATGAATGGATAAGTATTTTAAGAGTTGAAGAGTATTATAGGAGCTTACTCTTGCTTGATAACTAAATATGGAAGGTTATTTATTAATCAACTTAGAAATTATATATTGATGAATATATGTGGAATATGACCTGGTATTTTAATAAGGTACTTAGTGCTAAATGTTATATAGAGTATTATACTTGATAATTAAAGTGTTAAGTGATTGATATTGAATCGTGTAGAGAGGGTGTTAAATTGATTTAGTTGTGTTAAAACTTACACATGTGTTAATAAGATAATGAGGAATGTGTTAGATGATTGAATTGTTAGGTTACTTAATTTTGTGAGTAGTTTCACATTCAAGTGATAAATGAAAATAGTAACAAGTTAACACTTGGTCATAAAAATATTTTAAGTGTTATTATATGTGTGATAATTGTTAATTTCAACATTGTGAATTATGTGAGAGTAAAAGTAATTAATTTAGAGATCAATGGTATGAAGTGGCCTGAGAATTAAGTGTGACTGACATAATATGACGACGTCTGGCCAACGTATTAATATTATGCCATTTCACATGGAGTATTGAGGCTACCAAGTACCAGAGAAATTAATGTGACTTTAAAATTTGTAGACTTGCAATGTTGATATATGAGAGAGAGAGAGAGAGTCAATGATTGACTAAATCGAAATGGTAGTAAAAGATTAAGTTCTTGTATTAATGGGTTACTTATTAATAAAAGAAATATATAAATATATATAGAGAGAGAGCCTTTTTATTGAAACTGTGAAAAATTGATAGTTATATTATTATTAATTGAGAATTGTGTGAAATTTGATTGTAATTATATGCATAATATCAAAGTGAAATGATAGGTTGCGTATAGAAATGATGGAAATGTGAAATAATCTAATGAGAAGTCATCGTAATAAATTGATTGATGAAATATTGTTGAAAAATGTGTGTGTGGTTAACACATTTTGTTGGAATGGTACTTGCGCTTGAATGGCAATGTACCCGTTGATGGAAAAACTTGGTAATTATCCAATTTGAATTGGTACTAAGTGACTTGGTGATTAAGTGATAATAGTGTTAACCATGAAGAATTGACTTGTATTTTGCTTGTTAATATGTGAATAGTGTTATATGAGTTTGAGATACTTTTAAATAAAAGATTATCATATACATTAGTGATATGTGGTACTAGCACAAATGCTAGTTATGAATTGAAATTTAAATTTCATTGTTGTTGGGTGTAATGTGATTTTAATAATCATTGTTTTGCTGTTAAAAGGGGTATAAATCATATATCTATTTTAAAGATTCTAGCACGTCGCTAGTTTCTAGTGTTAAGAGTATGTTATGTGCATGATGATGTTATTCACTTACGTCAAGTGATTACCTGTTTAAAGTGATTAATTGGGAATAATTTCCTTAAGTGATCATAGTATGCATGAAAATATGATTTAGATACATATCATATGTTAAGGTAAGAAATAGAAACATGTACATGTGGATATGTATATGTAGATAGAATTTAAATTGTGTGCATATAATTAAGAGTTGCTCAAGGGAGTAACTATTTTAAGTGATAAATATTACACTTGTTGTATAGTATTGCAAGTTAAATTGAGTATGAGACATAATTTATGTGTTTTCGTGAATCTAATTGAGATACACACTAGTCGTGTGTGAGTCGATGAAATAATATATATGTAGATACATGGAGTGTGTAGTGAAATGTATGCATAAGCATGTCATGCATAGGTGATTTAAGTTGTGTACACACTTTAGATGAATATAGTGATGAGTAATTACGATGTTAAAGTAGTACGAAGAGTGCAATATTAATAAACTGGAAATATAGTGTTAGTAGAATCTCATATAAGGAATGAGAGATGTCACGTGATTGAGTTCTTTAGAATAATTAAGGTTGATTAGATTTCGAGGACGAAACCTCTTTAAGGGGGAGAGATTTGTAACATCCTCAAATTGGGCCTAGAAGTAATATGTATTTTCTGTAAATTTTAAATGCGATTTAAAATTGTTATTGTGTTTGATTGTATAATTAATAGGTCGATAAGCCTCAGGAAATATTGTGGCTAGTGAAATATTGATTGTTTTAAATTAATAGAATTGACGGTAAAATAAAATAGTTTTTCCGTAAATATTTTTTAAGTTCCAGACAATGCTAAGTACGCGGAATGAAATTAGACTAATTATATAATTTACTCAATTGATTGGGTCGGTCTTTATTTCTCCTCCTCATATACATACGTACGCATACATACATATGAAACCCTAGATCATTTCACTTCCTCTCTTCAAATCAAAGCTTCCAATATCAAATTTAAGCTTCAAACAAATGGATTAATGATTGTTCAATCTTTCTTATTGCTTGGTAAGTTTGATTCTCTAATTTTTAAACCCTAGAAATTGGGGGTTTTTGATGTTCTTGGTGATAATTCGAATTTAAGCTTTGATTATGTGAAATTGATGTTAGTTAAGCTTATTGTTGTTGATATCTAGTAAGATTCAAGCTTAAGTTTGTAAATTAAACTTGGTTCTTAAGTTTTTGATGATTTTGATGGGTTATTGATTATAATCCGAAAATTGAAAGTTGTGGTGGTTAAATTCTTGTTAGTTGATGGGTAAATGATGATTATAATAGAAACACTAACTTAGAAATGATGAATATGATATATATATCATGAATAAAGTGATGGGTTTCATTGATTGTTCTTGAAGTAGGATATATGAGCCTAATCTAATAATGTGTAAGTGATATGTATTGTTAATAAACATATTAGAGGTGATTAGTGATGATGATTAAAATGATTTAAACTAAAAGAGTATGAGTGAATAAGTGTTCTTGAGAATTTGTTGATAATAATGAAATTGATGGATATATGATGAAATGAGTAGTGATTACTAATAAGAACACTTAATTGAAAATTAATAATATTGTTAATGTTAAAGGGTAATAACCTTGCTAATGATTATCATGATAGTTAATCAGGATTGGGTGATGATTTGAGAAATATGATGTAAATCCATAAAAGTATGGATTGAATATTGAGAATTTTAATGATTGTGTTAAATCGTTATGACTTGAGTAATTTGGATTTGTTAGTATAAATTTATTGGAGTAATGTTATGTAGATTTGATACAAGTAACTGACTTGTGTATTTTGTTGTATTTCCAGATATGGAGAAGACTCAGTGATATTAGACTACTGAGTGGGCGACTATGGTAGTCGGTGAGTGGACTTTGATCTCTCACTATAATTTAGTGATCACTATTGTGGTTACTTCAAGTGTTATGTGTTATACCTGTGTTAAGTGTTAAGTGTTTGGTGAATTGTGTTAAAGTGTTAAGTGACCTATTGGTAACTGTGTTATAGAGGTCAACTATGTTGGACTGTGTGGTTACAGGTTAGTCAACACAAGGGTTGTGAACATTCGTTGTAAGTAAGGCTTGTGTTGACTAAAGGTAACAAACAGTTATCGGTTAACCACTGTATTGGCCTGCAGTTGGTGTAAGTGTCGCTTGGTGGGCCACCGCGGCTGAGGGCGCCACAAGGGCCACCGATCCTCTGGTGATGTTGAGTCAATGTGTTAAATGTGGTGAACTCATGGTGTTAAACTAAGTTGTATTGTTAGTGATGAGTTAACTCACTTAGCTTCGTACTAATCCCTCGTTGTTTACTCCTTCCAGGTTAATATCTCTGGTTATGGGCGGGACAAGGAGTAACTGAAGAATGTTTGACTAGGATAACTCTGATAATATTTAATAAAGTTTAAAATGTTGATTATATAATGTCCAGGATATAAAGGATTGTTTTGTAAACGTTAATGATTAATACTTAGAACTTAGATAACGGAAGATGACGACATGTCATTTTATGTATATATATGTTTTGGGACTTGAGCTTCCGAATTGTTTTAAAAAAAAAAAAAACAGTTGTAAATTCTGGGGCGTTATAATAAGTAATATACAAACTAACAATAAAAAGGGTATTCATAAATATGAATGTAGATTGTTTAAAGCGGACAAATATATTAGTAATCATTCATAAGTTATATATTACACAAATAATAATAATTTTTATTTATACATTATAGTTATCCATGTTAATTAAATTGTTTAAATTTTTACTTTATGAAACAGATTTTTAATATTGGTATTCTGATTCTTAAATATTAGTTTGATGCTTATTTTTAAATTTTATTCAGTATTCTACTTGAGGACAAGCAAAACTTAAGTGTGGGGATATTTGATAAGCATCAAATAGATAGTATATTTTATATTAATTTATCCTTATATTTTTATACATTTTATTGCATTTATATGATTTTAGTTACTTATTTTGTTAATAATTGCAGAAATGTATTTTAATTGAAGAATGAAGAAAAAAAGAAAAAGAACGAGACCAGAACTGAATAATTAAAGCACTTAAAGAAATAAAGATTAAAGACCTTGAAGAAATGAAGACTAAAAGAGTTAAATTGAAGAATTGGGCCAAGAAGACAAAGAAGTCCGGTTATGAAGATTGAGAGTCCAAATTTAAGCTCAAGCCCGTAATTGGAATATTCTGGAATTAACATTCAACCGGCGGTTGGATTAACCAACCGGCGGTTGAACTTTAGGGTTTAAGGCGGTGCAGACACGTGGAGTTGGACCCGGATTCGAATTACTCCAACCGGCGGTTAGAGTATCCAACCGGCGGTTGAAAGGTCGGCCTGAAAAACTATAAATAGAGGCTTAAGCTAGGTCATTTGATATACGATTCAAGAATACTAAAACCGAAAGTTAGGGTTTTAGGGCAACTTTAAAGTGCGATTTTGGAGGCAAATGAGCTAGGGTTTGGAGGTTTTTAACCCTAGGAAAAGCTGGTTTGCTAATTGGTTCGGTTTCTTTATCCTTGTAACTTTATTAATCTTTTGGGTTATTTTGGATATTGTTTATTTGAATTAATTACTTATTAGGTTTTCATTATGAATGTTTAAATGTATGTTTATTAGAATTATTATATGAATTATATATTTATGTTGGAACTATATTATTGAATGTTTATTATACAAGAATTGTCTGTGTTATATTAATATTGATAAAAGTTAACTGATTTATATAGATAACTTTACGAAGCTAGTGAGTTTTATAAGTTAATTAATGATTATCAATTATTAATGTTAAGTAACACTGTAATTCAACCGAAGCTATAAATTGTATTAATAAACTGCTGATAGATCTTAATAAATAGTAATATTGTACTTAATCTTTGGCAATGATACTATATGAAAATTATCTTAATCTTTGAGATTTTCTATATTAGCAATTCACCAATAATAATAGCCAACAAAGCAAATAGACATAAGTTGATATAATACGTTTAATAAATAATTGTTTAAATAGATATAATCTTCTATCCAATTGAGTATACTTAAGCTGTTTCCTAGAACTTATCTATTAGAATTTGTATCAAAAATATAAATATAAATATGTTCGTTCGGAACTAAAACGTCCCCCTTATCTTGTAGATTATTGTAAATTGGATCCTTGTATTAAATTGTACTATAATTGTAAATATTTGTAATTAGAATAAATAGATAATTAGTTATAAATAAGAATAACGTTTTCTTGTGTTCCTTGTGTTCGAATTTGGACTTACTTATTAAGCTATATTACATGAACGGGTTAATCTTGCCTGAATTGTGTGATAGTATTATTTAGTATTTCCTTAATTAAACTTGTTATTATAATTGCATATACTTAGCACACATCAAGTTTTTGGCGCCGCTACCGGGGAACACTTAACCGGTTGAACTTTGGTTTTACCGGGGAAGCGGTGTATTTTATTTTAAACTAATTATTTTACTTGTATTATTTTTATTTCTGATACTTTGCAAAATCAATAAGAAATATCGGCTCACCCATTGAGAATACTAACAAAAACAAAGGTATAAGGAGAGTAAAGCCCTACCTCATTGATTTATCATATAAGAGGTAATATAACACCCCTCATTTATAATCATTTAAATATAGTAATTTGGAAGCGTAAGTCCAATTAGCTAGTAATAATTTACCTCATTTTTTCAAAATATAAAATTCAACCTTTTCAAAACATAATTTCACAACAGAGGTGTTATATAAAACGTGATAAAATATTATTTTAAACAAATCCACTATCAGAGTAACGCTTCACGGTCAAACATTCCTTCTAGTCCAACTTCTTGCCCACCCAAATATATCAATAACCTGCAAGAAGTGTTAAGTGGGGGATTAGCATAAAGCTAAGTGAGTAGATAACTAATCAACAGGCTAACTTAGCTCAACAACTTTGCATACAACAATTAACACATAACCAACAAAGTAGACAATACCACCATTTAGCAAAGCAACAGGGCAACTGTTCAACTGGTCAACTTATCATCAAAGCAACTATTCAACAAGCAACGGACTTCATAATGAGGCATCGGTGGCTCTGGGGATAACCATAATACCCGGGAGGCTCCCCAAGAACACTTACCCAACCATATCCGTATGGCCATAACGGACGAGACCGATAGCTAGTGGTTATTCTCAACTAACACAGGAGGTGTGTTAAACCTTGAATAACCGACTAGCCCAACCAACAGTTCAACAACAACTCATTGACCTCATTAACAACTGATGCCCGAAGACCAACAACAAGTCCAGTGATCACATAATCAACAAATCACATATTCAGCAGGTCAACGTTATCATATCAACAATATTATTACTAGCTATCATAATTATCATGGCAACTACAATAGTAATAATATGTTACTTGTTGTAACCAAACTCGTTACAACCAAGTTACACTGAGGATTAGAGATCCACTCACCGACCACCTCAGGCATCCACTCAGTAGTCTAATATCACTGAGTCTTCTGCACATCTGAGAATACAACATGATATCACAAGTTAGTTACTTGTCTCAAAATATATATATATATATATATATATATATATATATATATATATATATATATATATATATATATATATATATATATATATATATAACATTATGCCTACATTACAATTAGCATCGTAACAACATGATTCACAATCACCTTTCAATTTATAATTATCATGACCATCTCATCACATTAATCCACTTCAATCATCACTAACCAATATAGTTAAACCACAACTAAGGTTATTAACCTCATTTCATGAATTCATCAAAACCACAATGTTTGGTTTAATGAATACTTAACAATTAAATTCACACAATCATCTTTAATCATCAATTAAGTGTTCTTAGCTATAACCAATGCTAATTTGATCATATAATCCATGATCATCATCAAATTCATCATTAACCTCAAGAACACATAATCATTTCCTTCAATCAAATGTTAGGCTTAGATTATAATCATGTATTAAACATAAATCAACAAGCTTTACTTCATGAATAATTAACTAAACCCAAACTTTCTTCATGATCATCATTTAATTTTACCATTTCTAGCTTAGGGTTTAGATACTAATCATCATTTAAGCATCAACTAATCATTATAACATGATTACAAGCTTTAATTCATGAATTATCAACTAACCCATATCTTAACTCATGATCATCATTCATTTATATCATTTCTAGGTTAGATTTTCAACTACAAATCATGAATTAGATATCAACTAACAATTATTTCATCATTACAAGCTTCAATTTAGCATTACTCATCCTAATTTCATCATGTACACAAAACCCCATTTCATAGGTTTATGATAATCAAGTAATCAAGACTTACAAAGATGAGTAGAAGGATTAGAGAGTGATAATCCATGTTCTTGAAGCTTAAATTCGGATTTGGCATCTTCAATTTAGTGTTGTGAAAGGATTTTAGGAATTGATCTAGGGTTTATATGTTTATGTATGTATATGTACGTACGTATGTATGTATATAGATATATGATGAAAGTTATAAACCGACTCAAAATAGAGTATAACATATAATTGGTTAATTTTCATTCCCCGTATTTATCGTTGTCTGGAACTTAAAAACCATTTGCGGGGAAACATTATATTATTTTACCGTCAACTGAATTAATTTAAAACCATCAATAATTTATTGGTCACAATAAATTATCCGACTCTTTTACCCATTTATTTGACTAAAATGCACTCAAAACTATTTTCTAACACATTAAATAATGATTCACAGTTAGAAAATATTTAATACTACTAGACCCAAATACTGGGTGTTACAAATCTCCCCTCCTTAAAGAGATTTCGTCCTCGAAATCTGATCACACTATATATAATCTAAAAACACAACCACCTATTACTCCCCTTCCTCATGTGAGATTCAACTCACATTTTATTTCCAATTGCCAATACTTAACCTTTCATATTCACTAAATGTATACTTCTCATTAATATATGCACTCAATTTTTCAATTATGCATATAACCACCATGCATATCTATAATCACATAAACACCGAATCAATTTGCATATATTTAACTATTTAAACACAATATATATATATATATATATATATATATATATTTTCAATCCTTTTCACATGCCCATATCCCAATGTACATGTTTCTTTTTATTCTGCACAATACTGTACATACACTTTGTTTCTAGTAAGTTAAATCAACCACTTACATAGTCAAGTAAAGTATCATCTTTATCACAACAACAACTATAGCAACAATTACGACTATGACGACAACAACAACCACAATAACAACAAGTGGTACTGGACACTACTACATACATATTAGCCACCACTTGTAACTTGATTCATCATTAGCAATTTAACTAATAATCATATACATCTTTAATTATCACCTTGCTAAATTTTTAAATTTTTAGCAACTAATTAATTATTACTTTACAACTTGTAATTATAAACACAACTGGATTATATGAAATCCTTTTCTCAACAGGAATTCCACAATCATATAATCATCAACATATAAGAATAACTAATAAACCTTATGTAGAGGTCATATTCCATAGTTAAAATTATTATCATGTACTCAACTAGCATCACTTCAAACCAATTTGGATGCTAAACAACACCTGTTAATACCAACGTTTTCAACAATGGTATTTCAACAACACGAGGTGCTGTGATTAATCATCTATTCAACAATATCAACACAAAATTATTCACAGTCCACTGACCTCTACTTTGCTTAAATCAACTTTTTAATTCATGCTATTGGCAATGCATCACTTATACACATCACTTGTTCAATACAACATTAACAACAATAACGACAACTTAGTGATTTACCACTCTTTCATTTTAGTCTATCTTTGACTATTTCTCAACTACAGGTCAACATATCCTACCTGTTAATTTACAACCACTTAACTTTTTCTGGTACTTAGTAACCTCAACAACTCCATGTGAAATGGCATAATATAAATACGTTGGCCAGACGTCGTCATATTATGTCAGTCACACTTTATTCTCAGGTCACTTCATACCATTCATTTTCAAAGTTATTACTTTACTCTCTCATAGTTTACAACAATGATATCAACATCTTACACATATATTGCAACATCGTGCAACAGGTATACAACTATGTATTAACTCGCTACTATTCTCAACTTATCACTTTAAAGGTAAACTACTCATATCATCATGTATATATTAACAATATAAGTATACTACACTAATGTCTGACATGAATACATCAATCAACTTCTTTATTACCCGATTCAATATCAAGTATTATTTATACAACTTAATACTTATAGTACATTTAGTACTAAACAATCCATCAATAATATAAGTAATATTCAACACATAATCATCAATCTATATACCTTTAATCAGATTACAATTGAGTATTTCATGCTCAACTATTACATCTATATAAGCTCATGTGCTTATTTCGTAATTTCTTAAAACGCTTAATTCAACATTTTATCATACTCTAAGTAATTCAATTACTTCATCTCATTTCAATTAGTCCACATAATATAATTCACATGATTTCATATTCAATGTTTACTAACCCTTGTTAGCAACAATCAAAAATATCATTTACTGGCATATTTTGCAGTTAAATAAACTACCTACAACTAACTCATACACCATAAAAGGTGTGAACCTCTTAAAACAACTTTTAATATTACATATAGTCACAGGAATGATCTCTGGGCTCAATGAAACAAAAGCCCAATACAAAACGTAAGCTAAAAGTTCAAAATAAGGTCTGAAAAACAATAAAACGCGATTTTCGAGCCCTAAACGACCCCGAAGTGCCGAAAACTGACAGGGCTCATGGCAAAGCAATGAGCTTTGACCGTTGAGCCGTTTCCGAGTGACCCTGTAAATTTCGTCTTAATCGGACACCGAAATTTTCTAAAAATTTTTCTACGTCAAGTATTACGTCGAACGTAGCAAGAATTTTTTTTTTTTTTTTTTTTTTTTTTTTTTTTACTAACTAACGCGATCCGGGAAAACGGGTCAGGATCGCGTTCCTCAGTTAAAAATGTTCTGTAACCAAATTAAGCATACAAACGCGATCCGGAGAAGTGAGCGGGATCGCGTTCCCAAAAGAAAACGCATCTTAACCCGAAATACACACACAAACGCGATCCTGGAAAATGGCTGGGATCGCGTTCCCAAGCATAAAAATTCTGTGACAAAATAACACATACGAACGCGATCCAGAAAGATTGTTGGGATCGCGTTCCCAAGTAGAAATCTGAGTTTCAGTAAAATTCATATTTTTAGCCAATTTCAATCGCGTATAACTGTTTACTCGTTTAGAGTTAGACTCTAAAATTTTGCAGGCACGTCCACTATGCCAAAATGAAACTTTCCCTTTTTACACTTTTCCAATTTACACGTTTTACGATAAAACGGACGTACGACTCATTTTTGACCATATTCGACCATTTTGGTTGACACCCTATATTTCAAACGACTTGGTTTCTGACTTCCACCTTTTACCAACATGTTTCTATATACATTAGTGACGTGTGGGCATATTCGTCACCTACAAACACTCATTTTACATTGTTTTGACACGTTGACCCGTTTAGGGGTCCAAATGGACGCTTTTAAGAAAATAATCACATTGACTACCCAAATCATTTTCATCACCTTTTACTACTATCTTTATGACTTAAAGCCACTTTAACATTCTTTTTTTTAATCAAACCACTACTCACTTTAACCTTTTAACCATCAAGTGACCCATTTGGGCACTTTAACAACCCATTTGGGTTTCAACCAATATGTTCACTAATTTAACACCCATTATACACTTCTTTGACTTTACCAAGTCAAACAACTTTACTTCCACCATCGGTGTCACATTATAACCTCGAAACACCAAATTCACATAATAGCACTATTACAACTTATTCAACACAGCGTCTACACGACTTAACACCTTTTTAACAATTTCAAGTTCAACATAAACTACCCAGTTTATTTCACAACATATGAATAACATCAATTGACTCAAAACTAGGGAATCATATCAGTCTGACTCAACTTACTTTAGGGTAGATCAACATCATCATAGCAAAGTACACAATTCAAACTTAATTAAATTCAACAAGGTTATCGAGAATCACCTGGTGCACTTAAGCCAGCAACAATCGAGGAATCAATGAGAATACCAGTCGGTTCCTCATATTCCTCCGTCTCTGCAACCAAAACAACATTCTAGCATCTTGTTTTAGGTTAGTACTTTTTCAACAACTAATTTCTCATGCAACTATTAATCCCGCACTCCCAGGAATGTTTGACTTGACACTACCATAGATTTGGGATTGAACACTTTGCAATGTCCAATTCGCCCAAACCTATGCTCTGATACCAACTTATAACACCCCTCATTTATAATCATTTAAATATAGTAATTTGGAAGCGTAAGTCCAATTAGCTAGTAATAATTTACCTCATTTTTTCAAAATATAAAATTCAACCTTTTCAAAACATAATTTCACAACAGAGGTGTTATATAAAACGTGATAAAATATTATTTTAAACAAATCCACTATCAGAGTAACGCTTCACGGTCAAACATTCCTTCTAGTCCAACTTCTTGCCCACCCAAATATATCAATAACCTGCAAGAAGTGTTAAGTGGGGGATTAGCATAAAGCTAAGTGAGTAGATAACTAATCAACAGGCTAACTTAGCTCAACAACTTTGCATACAACAATTAACACATAACCAACAAAGTAGACAATACCACCATTTAGCAAAGCAACAGGGCAACTGTTCAACTGGTCAACTTATCATCAAAGCAACTATTCAACAAGCAACGGACTTCATAATGAGGCATCGGTGGCTCTGGGGATAACCATAATACCCGGGAGGCTCCCCAAGAACACTTACCCAACCATATCCGTATGGCCATAACGGACGAGACCGATAGCTAGTGGTTATTCTCAACTAACACAGGAGGTGTGTTAAACCTTGAATAACCGACTAGCCCAACCAACAGTTCAACAACAACTCATTGACCTCATTAACAACTGATGCCCGAAGACCAACAACAAGTCCAGTGATCACATAATCAACAAATCACATATTCAGCAGGTCAACGTTATCATATCAACAATATTATTACTAGCTATCATAATTATCATGGCAACTACAATAGTAATAATATGTTACTTGTTGTAACCAAACTCGTTACAACCAAGTTACACTGAGGATTAGAGATCCACTCACCGACCACCTCAGGCATCCACTCAGTAGTCTAATATCACTGAGTCTTCTGCACATCTGAGAATACAACATGATATCACAAGTTAGTTACTTGTCTCAAAATATATATATATATATAACATTATGCCTACATTACAATTAGCATCGTAACAACATGATTCACAATCACCTTTCAATTTATAATTATCATGACCATCTCATCACATTAATCCACTTCAATCATCACTAACCAATATAGTTAAACCACAACTAAGGTTATTAACCTCATTTCATGAATTCATCAAAACCACAATGTTTGGTTTAATGAATACTTAACAATTAAATTCACACAATCATCTTTAATCATCAATTAAGTGTTCTTAGCTATAACCAATGCTAATTTGATCATATAATCCATGATCATCATCAAATTCATCATTAACCTCAAGAACACATAATCATTTCCTTCAATCAAATGTTAGGCTTAGATTATAATCATGTATTAAACATAAATCAACAAGCTTTACTTCATGAATAATTAACTAAACCCAAACTTTCTTCATGATCATCATTTAATTTTACCATTTCTAGCTTAGGGTTTAGATACTAATCATCATTTAAGCATCAACTAATCATTATAACATGATTACAAGCTTTAATTCATGAATTATCAACTAACCCATATCTTAACTCATGATCATCATTCATTTATATCATTTCTAGGTTAGATTTTCAACTACAAATCATGAATTAGATATCAACTAACAATTATTTCATCATTACAAGCTTCAATTTAGCATTACTCATCCTAATTTCATCATGTACACAAAACCCCATTTCATAGGTTTATGATAATCAAGTAATCAAGACTTACAAAGATGAGTAGAAGGATTAGAGAGTGATAATCCATGTTCTTGAAGCTTAAATTCGGATTTGGCATCTTCAATTTAGTGTTGTGAAAGGATTTTAGGAATTGATCTAGGGTTTATATGTTTATGTATGTATATGTACGTACGTATGTATGTATATAGATATATGATGAAAGTTATAAACCGACTCAAAATAGAGTATAACATATAATTGGTTAATTTTCATTCCCCGTATTTATCGTTGTCTGGAACTTAAAAACCATTTGCGGGGAAACATTATATTATTTTACCGTCAACTGAATTAATTTAAAACCATCAATAATTTATTGGTCACAATAAATTATCCGACTCTTTTACCCATTTATTTGACTAAAATGCACTCAAAACTATTTTCTAACACATTAAATAATGATTCACAGTTAGAAAATATTTAATACTACTAGACCCAAATACTGGGTGTTACAGGTAAGGTGCTTCTCAAAAGAAATAGGTTTTTAATAAGCTTCGCGCTGACCTGTTTCTCCGCTTTTGTGTACTATCAATGGAGCTACCGAGATCTATTGACTAGCTTTGTAAAAAGAACTTAACCAAAATCGCTGTAATTTCGAATTGTTGTATAATTAACTAAATTGCATTACTAACAAATAGGAGAGTTGGGTTAGGTATAATTTTTCGAATATTTAATTTTGAATGTGTTTTATTATTAAATTATCAGAATTCATATTTACCAACTTGAATATTAATAATAAACTACTAACATCTACTTTTGAATTTAAAGTACTACTACAATTCTGTTCTTCTTTGCAGATGGATGTATGACCCGCACACTTCATCCGGATCCACTTAGTCCATTTGACGAACCAGAATGAGAATTTCATTCTAGAAGACGATTGTCATATGCGCCACCTAATTCGCCAGAACAAGGAATTTCATCTGACGAAGACGACTTGATATTTCATAACAGTTTAGTCAAAACGGCTAAAAGAGGGTATTACTCCGATTCAGATTTAGATAGAGTACATTCGAGACAACATACAGTATTTCCAAGAGATTCTGAACCAAAACAAAGAGACATGGCAGACATAACTAACATGACGCTTGAGGATTACACGATTCAAACTCGTGGAGATCCAAGACCGGGAGTGGTTAGGCCTGCTATAGCTAGAGAAGTAGAATTTGAACTAAAAGGACAATTTTTGAAGGAATTGAGAGAGAATCCTTTCAGAGGAGAAGATAAAGAAGATGCAAACGAGCATGTTGAGAAAATTTTAGAAATTGCAGATATGTTTAATATTCCTAATGTTACAAGAGATCAGGTGATGTTACGAGTATTTCCTTTGACATTAAAGGATGGAGCTAAGAGATGGATTAATAATGAACCAGCCGGATCTATTACTACTTGGGAAGATCTTTGTAGAAAATTTCTAAAAATGTATTGTACACCTTCCAAAACGTCGAAAATGATCGACGAGATTAGGAATTTTAAGCAGAAACCCGATGAATCTCTATATCAAGCTTGGGAAAGATATAAGGAGATGTTACATAAATGTCCACAACATGATTTAAATGTCCAACAAGAAATAACAGTATTTTATAAGGGAGTTGATCGAGCAACACGTCAACAGTTAGATGCACAAGGCCCAGTACCTAAGAAAACTCCAGCAGTAGCAAAAGCCGGAATTGAAGAACTAGCAAAACATTCTCAATTATGGGATGATGGTTCATCTGGAAGAAAAAGAATATCTGAAGATAGTAATGGTCTCGCAGCTATCACTGAAAAATTGGAAAGTATGGGAAGAGATATTAAGAAAGTAAATGAACAAGTTCATGCAATCAGGATTGGTTGTGAAATATGTGGAGGAAATCATCTAAAGACAGAATGTCCTAATAATGATAGTGAAATAATCACTGAAGAAGTTATGTATGGGGATTTTCAAGGAAATCCAAATTATCGTCAGGTTTCTAACTTTAGAAGAACTAGTCAACCAGGACAACAGTATCAACAAGGAGCACCAGGTTATTATGTCAAAACAGGACAAAATACTTCCTATAATGACAGAATGATGGTGATAGAAAATGCAATGGGAAAAATGGCTGAGGCAAGTAATAAAAGCCAAGAGGAAATTAATACACGAATGCGTAATAATGAAGCATCGATCAAACAAATTGAAGGATCAGTTCATCATATTGCTAAAGCACTACAGGAGAGATTTCCAGGAACATTACCAGGATTTACTGAAACAAATCCAAAGGAGCAAGCTAAAGCAGTAATTACCAGAAGTGGTAAGAATGTTGACTCTCCTGTTATAACTAATAAAATTGATGAGTCTGAACATGTTGAAAAAGAAACAATTGATGAAGACATACATCCAAATAAAAAGAGCATTGAAGAAAATAAAGTTAAAGAAGTCACTAAAGACTATACACCCCCACTTCCATATCCAGCTGCTCTGAGGAAGGACAAAGAAGATGAACAATACCACAAATTTCTGGAAAATCTGAAACAACTTCATATTAATATTCCTTTTGTTGAAGCTATAGCTCAAATGCCGAAGTATGCAAAATATCTTAAGGAGCTGCTGACCAACAAAAGTAAATTGAATAATGTGACAAAGGTGACTATGAATGTGAGATGCTCAGCAATAATGCAGAATAAGCTACCTCCAAAAGTCAAAGATCCAGGGAGTATTACTATACCTTGCAAAATTGGTGAAATTGATATTTAAAATGCATTAGCAGATTTAGGTGCTAGTATTTCATTAATTCCATATACTCTTTATATGCGTTTAGGATTAGGAGAACCAAAACCTATTCGTATGTGTATTGAATTAGCTGACCGATCTGTGCAATATCCTAAGGGAATAGTTGAAAATGTTTTGATTAAAGTTGATAAATTTGTTTTTCCATGTGATTTTGTAATTTTAGATATGATAGAAGACCCTAAAGTCCCTATTATATTAGGAAGACCATTTTTAGCAACTACACATGCCGTAATAGATGTTTTTAATAGAAAAATTACCATGAGGCTAGGGAATGAAAAAATTATTTTTGATGTTAATAATTCCATGAAATATCCTGATTATGTGGATGATACTTGTTATTATTTAAATTCATATGAATATATGGATAACTCTTCTTTTCAAGATTTTATAGGAAAAGATCAATCAGATATAGGAATTCTTAATGGATGGACTGAAGAGTTTGACACTGCAAAGGATTTAGCAGAATTTGATAAGTTATTAGAGGAAGATGAAGATTTGGAAGAAGCAACAGTAGTTATTCAACAACATCCTGAAGAAGAAGAAACACAGCCAATTGCTAAAATTATTAACCAGGAATTAATACCATATTCTGTGAATAATATTCCTTGTTTGAAGGAAGAGATATTTGAGATCAAGATATCTATTGAAGAACCACCACAATTGGAACTTAAGGAGCTACCAGCACATTTGGAATATGCTTATTTACAAGGAACATCAGACTTGCCGGTTATAATATCATCAAAATTGTCAAAATCAGAGAAAGAACGATTAGTTCAGGTTCTTAAACAGCATAAACAAGCAATAGCATGGAAAATAACGGATATTAAAGGAATCAGTCCTACGTACTGTACTCATAAAATCTTGATGGAAAAAGATTTTAAGCCAGTCGTACAACCTTTAAGAAGATTAAATCCGAATGTTAAAGATGTAGTGAGGAAAGAAATCATTAAATTGTTGGATTCAGGGTTAATTTATCCTATTTCAGATAGTCCATGGGTAAGTCCAATACATGTTGTACCAAAGAAAGGTGGAATAACGGTGGTACCTAATGAAAAGAATGAATTGATACCAACAAGGACGATAACGGGATGGAGAGTTTGTATTGATTATAGGAAATTAAATGATGCTACCAGGAAAGATCATTTTCCATTACCATTTATTGATCAGATGATAGAAAGGTTATCAGGGAAGGAATTCTATTGTTTTCTGGATGGATTTTCAGGATATTTTCAAATACCAATAGCAGCTAAAGATCAAGATAAAACAACATTTACCTGTCCGTTTGGTACTTTCGCTTATAGAAGAATGCCGTTTGGTTTATGTAATGCACCAGCTATATTTCAGTGTTGCATGATCGCAATATTTCATGATATGGTAGAAGACTTCATGGAAGTATTTATGGATGATTTCTCGGTATTTGGAGATTCGTTTGATGCTTGTTTAGAAAATTTACATAAGATGTTGCAAAGATGTGAAGGAGAAAATTTAGTTCTTAACTGGGAAAAATGTCATTTTATGGTTAGAGAAGGAATTGTTTTAGGTCATAAATTATCCAAAACAGGAATTGAGGTAGATCAAGCAAAGATTGAAGCTATTTCAAAACTACCTTATCCTACAAATGTAAAAGGAATAAGAAGTTTTCTAGGACATGCTGGATTTTATAGGAGATTTATAAAAGATTTTTCAAAAATTGCAAAACCGCTTAATCATTTATTAGAGAAGGATGCAAAATTTGAGTTTACAGATGAATGCAAACAGTCGTTTGATGCATTGAATGATAAATTGGTATCTGCTCCAGTAATGACGAGTTCATATTGGAGTTTACCTTTTGAATTGATGTGTGATGCTAGTGACTATGCAGTTAGAGCTGTTCTAGGACAAAAAGTTGATAAGAAGTTTAAGCCAATTTATTATGCCAGTAAAACATTAACGGATGCTCAGGAGAATTACACAACTACGGAAAAGGAACTTTTGGCAGTAGTTTTTGCTTTCGATAAATTTCGTTCATATCTTGTCTTAACTAAAACTGTGGTTTATACTGACCATTCTGCTTTGAAGTATTTGTTTAATAAGCAGGATGCGCGGCCTAGTTTATTACGATGGATTCTTTTATTGCAGGAATTTGATATTGAAATTAAGGATAAGAAAGGAGCTGAAAATGTCGCAGCTGATCATTTGTCAAGGTTGGAAAATCCGGAATTAGAAGTATTGGATGAAGAAGATATTAAAGATACATTTCCGGATGAGAAATTAATGACTGTACAAGAAGTAATGGATATACCTTGGTTTGCGAATTATGCAAATTATTTGGTTACTAAAATTTTACCTAAGATGGATTACCAGAAAAAGAAGAAATTCTTTTCTGATTTAAAGTATTATTTTTGGGAAGATCCATTTCTTTTCAGATACTGTGCAGATGGAATAATCAGACGTTGTGTACATGGTGAAGAAGCTCAACAGATTATAAAACATTGTCATGAAGGACCAGTAGGGGGTCATAATGGACCAAGTTACACTGCGAAGAAAGTATTTGATGCAGGATTCTATTGGCCGACAATTTTTAAAGATACATATGCTTACGTTAAGAATTGTGATTCATGCCAAAGAGCTGGGAATATTTCTAAAAAAGATGAGATGCCACAAACTGGTATACAGGTTTGTGAAATATTTGATGTTTGGGGTATTGATTTTATGGGACCATTTCTTATGAGTCACGGTAATAAGTATATATTAGTAGCTGTGGATTATGTTTCCAAGTGGGCAGAGGCAAAGGCATTGCCTACGAATGATGCAAGAGTTGTGGTAAAATTTCTTAAACAGTTATTTTCGAGATTTGGAACTCCTAAGGCATTGATTAGTGATCGGGGTACTCATTTTTGTAACACTCAATTGGAGAAAATATTGAAAAGATATGGAGTTACTCATAGAATTGCTACGCCATATCATCCACAAACAAGTGGACAAGTTGAAAATACCAATCGTGCGTTAAAACGTATTTTGGAACGTTCTGTTGGTTCTAACAGAAAAGAATGGTCGGAAAAATTAAATGATGCACTTTGGGCATATAGGACAGCATTTAAAACACCTACAGGTTGTACTCCGTATAGATTATTATATGGAAAAGCTTGTCATTTACCAGATGAAATAGAACACAAAGCATATTGGGCACTTCGAGAATGCAACATGGATACCGATAAAATTGGTAAACATCACTTTTTACAGATACATGAGTTAGACGAGCTTCGTTGGAATGCTTATGAGAATTCAAGATTTTATAAAGAAAGAACGAAGAAATGGCATGATGCAAGACTTCGTGGAGATAAAGAATTCGTTGCTGGAGAACGTGTGCTTTTATATAATTCACGTATTAGGTTATTTCCGGGTAAATTGAAATCAAGATGGAGCGGACCATATGTTATTCACCAAGTCAATACATATGGGAGTGTAGATTTGATATCGCTTAATGGGGATATTTTTAAAGTCAATGGGCATCGTTTGAAGAAATACTATGAAGATAATGTTATTGAACATATTTCAGATATATCTCTAGAAGAATAGGAGATATGATTAAGTCGAACTTACCGACACTTAAACAAAAGTGCTTCTCGAGAGACAACCCGTGTTTATGTTTATATGTTATGTTTTTCTTTTTATTTTTATTTTCAGGATGAACTTTGTGGGTGTGTTCACTGGAAACCCTCACGAGACTATAACTCGTCCACTTGGGATACCGAGGGGTTTAAAGGCTTATTGCATATGCTAAATGCAATCGTGATTAACTACGAAAGTGTGGATGTTGTATATTATTTTTCAAGAGATGAAGGAATCAACCAAGAAGATTTTTATTAGCCGATGATGAAATTTGTAATTTCAGTCAGGGGAGTTTTTCTGTTCTATTTTTCTTTTCCTTACTCACTTTTTATTTATCATTTTTATACAATGAGGGCATTGTATAATTTAAGTGTGGGGATAGGGTTCGTAAGAAAAAGAATTTCTTTAATTAAACATTTAAGTTTCTATTGTTCTAAAAATTTATCAAAAATTTAAAATTTTAAGTGAATAACTAAGTATTTATTAGTTAGAATATTTTTGTTAAAAGTTTTGTTTTATATTTGAAAGTTTAGACTTTAATATGGATTAACTGTTTTGTATATATAATGTAAGCTACTTAATAAGGAAGTGATATATAGTTATATGATATGATGTACTAATAGGCAATCTATATAAAGATTTCTGAATTTTAATAAATTAATAAAATAACTTGTTTATTATTTTATGATACATAATATGATGTATGACATAAAAGTCTTAATTTTTAAATTTATTATGCAATAATTTTATATCTTTTTACTTATGTGAGTACATTTGGGGGTATATATTGATGGTTTCCTCTGTTATACTAAAGTATAGACCTGGTCTCTATTAATATATACTTAAAAATTAAGCAAACGCAAGTCAAAAGTACTTGAAAAGTCTTAAAAATAAAAGATACCTAATGAGGTCGCCAAAATGGTTTGACCAAGTATGGTTTTGCTTAAACCTGAATCAAGTTATGTCGCTCTGTTGCATGAAAATGCAGACCTGTCACCAATGTCTTGATTCTTAAAAATGTATTTCATATATTTAATTGGAATATAAAAGTAAATTGTATAATTAAATTTAAAGGTATATCATATATGGAAATCATAAGTAATATACAAACTAACAATAAAAAGGGTATTCATAAATATGAATATAGATTGTTTAAAGCGGACAAATATATTAGTAATCATTCATAAGTTATATATTACACAAATAATAATAATTTTTATTTATACATTATATTTATCCATGTTAATTAAATTGTTTAAATTTTTACTTTATGAAACAGATTTTTAATATTTGTATTCTGATTCTTAAATATTAGTTTGATGCTTATTTTTAAATTTTATTCAGTATTCTACTTGAGGACAAACAGAACTAGTGTGGGGATATTTGATAAGCATCAAATAGATAGTATATTTTATATTAATTTATCCTTATATTTTTATACATTTTATTGCATTTATATGATTTTAGTTACTTATTTTGTTAATAATTGCAGAAATGTATTTTAATTGAAGAATGAAGAAAAAAAGAAAAAGAACGAGACCAGAACTGAATAATTAAAGCACTTAAAGAAATAAAGATTAAAGACCTTGAAGAAATGAAGACTAAAAGAGTTAAATTGAAGAATTGGGCCAAGAAGACAAAGAAGTCCTGTTATGAAGATTGAGAGTCCAAATATTAAGCCCAAGCCCGTAATTGGAATATTCTGGAATTAACATTCAACCGGCGGTTGGATTAACCAACCGGCGGTTGAACTTTAGGGTTTAAGGCGGTGCAGATACGTGGAGTTGGACCCGGATTCGAATTACTCCAACCGGCGGTTGGAGTATCCAACCGGTGGTTGAAAGGTCGGCCTGAAAAAGTATAAATGGAGGCTTAAGCTAGGTCATTTGATATACGATTCAAAAATACTAAAACCGAAAGTTAGGGTTTTAGGGCAACTTTAAAGTGCGATTTTGGAGGCAAATGAGCTAGGGTTTGGAGGTTTTTAACCCTAGGAAAAGTTGGTTTGCTAATTGGTTCGGTTTCTTTATCCTTGTAACTTTATTAATCTTTTGGGTTATTTTGGATATTGTTTATTTGAATTAATTACTTATTAGGTTTTCATTATGAATGTTTAAATGTATGTTTATTAGAATTATTATATGAATTATATGTTTATGTTGGAACTATATTATTGAATGTTTATTATACAAGAATTGTCTGTGTTATATTAATATTGATAAAAGTTAACTGATTTATATAGATAACTTTACGAAGCTAGTGAGTTTTATAAGTTAATTAATGATTATCAATTATTAATGTTAAGTAACACTGTAATTCAACCGAAGCTAGGAATTGTATTAATAAACTGCTGATAGATCTTAATAAATAGTAATATTGTACTTAATCTTTGGCAATGCTACTATATGAAAATTATCTTAATCTTTGTGATTTTCTACATTAGCAATTCACCAATAATAATAGCCAACAAAGCAAATAGACATAAGTTGATATAATACGTTTAATAAATAATTGTTTAAATAGATATAATCTTCTATCCAATCGAGTATACTTAAGTTGTTTCCTAGAACTTATCTATTAGAATCTGTATCAAAAATACAAATATAAATATGTTCGTTCGGAACTAAAACGTCCCCCTTATCTTGTAGATTATTGTAAATTGGATCCTTGTATTAAATTGTACTATAATTGTAAATATTTGTAATTAGAATAAATAGATAATTAGTTATAAATAAGAATAACGTTTTCTTGTGTTCCTTGTGTTCGAATTTGGACTTACTTATTAAGCTATATTACATGAACGGATTAATCTTGCCTGAATTGTGTGATAGTACTATTTAGTATTTCCTTAATTAAACTTGTTATTATAATTGCATATACTTAGCACACATCAACCACATTTCATCATTTCTATTAACTCTTCACTTTCAAAATCATATTTACGATAATAATGTGAGATTACTACCTCCTTCTTTGACTTTCAAAGTTAAAGATATAATTTACCAATTCTTTTAGGATTCGACACTTTAACCAACTCATGTCAACAAATCGTGTTTTGGGCAATTTACACAAATGGCAATTCACAACGATAATTCAAAAAAAGGAGGAGCTTATCTAACCATAAAAGCAAGCTACATTCAACGCTAACTTCTTGCAACCACAATCTATTCATTATAGCCATTTGGTTCAACCGAACCATGCACCTACAACATAATTCAACTGAAGGGGCAAGCAAAACGCTTAGTGAGCATACAAGCAATTAAATGAATAATCCACAAAACTAATCAACATATAGCAAATATCAATCACACATATTTGCTTAGGCACATAACTACTGAGCAATTGTAGAGATTATTCTGTTCACTATGCGGATCTGCGGCCATCTGAAACAAGCTCATGTGCAACGCACATTTCTGAAACAACACTATGCTAACCTCAGTTAGCGATCTGATCAACAACGAATCTTTACAAAAGCACATTCCACGTAATTTCACAAAATCTTCACATAATTCCACATATCAACAATCTCTATCAACACTAATTACTAAGCACGTATTTAACATCACATGCCATAACAACATCATGAATAATCAACTATTATAAAACTCAACAACAAACCTCAACGGAGGATACAATCACGAGATACAAGCGTAAGAAACAAGTATAAGAAACAAGCATAATCCAGTTGATTGTATAAACCTCTTGTTCGAAAGCAATCTGGAGCACACAATCATTACCCATTTAACCCCCATATCACTCACCTTGGCGTTTTAGGCAACATTTCAATTCAACGAGCAATAATGAACGTCACATCTTTAGCACATATCACATAACACATTACAATATAACAACATATTTAACTTCTAACAATCATCAAACTCAATTAACATCCACCATCAACCCTTTATCATCATGAGTTGACTAAGTTCGACTTTTAATCAACTAAACATAACTTCACTTTACATGATCATATTCACTTCTAATGCTTTCATACTAAATTACTACTTGATTTCAGTCAAAACATCATATTAGTGTTGTAACAACACTTTCAATTTATGCTTTAATCTAGTTAACACTAAAGTGTAATAATTCAATATAATTCATTAAAATCGTCATAAACACAACTTACGGTTCTTCACTTCTAATCCTCTACTACTTGATTTACTATTTTAAACATCATCAAAGACATCATAATCACTTCATTAACTAGCAAATTAGGTGGGTTATCACTAATTTATAAAATTTCAACATCACCTACCATAATCACCAAGAACACCCATCAAGATCACAACCCTTAGTTTAATTAAGGTTAACACACCCTTATTTAACTTAATTAACAATATTATAGCATAATCTATCATAAATTTCTTTTTGTGAACAACCCTAACTCAAAATCTTTCCAAAACCCAATTCTAGGTTACCAAATTGAAAAATAATACTTACTTGAAGTTTAAGAGAATCAAAAAGGAGAAGAATTTGATATGTCTAGCTTCAATTTAAAGATTTCAAATAGTTTTCTTCATTCACTCATGCTCCCTGCGATTTTCTTTCTTTCTAATCTTGAATCTGGAACTTTTTAGAATGAAAATGAATATGTACGTATGTGTATGTATGAATAGATATGTATTTTAATTAGTTTTACTCCCCGTAATTATTATTGTCTGAAACTTTAAAACCTATTTATAGTTATTATTATTTTATACCACTTAAAATCATAATAATTTAAAATAATAATTCTTACAATTATTAAAACAATATTTTAAATTTTGGGTGTTACACAACACATTAAAAATCATATTCATGTGATAATCATGAGAAAAACGTTGACTTAGGACAGTATGAAACTATGAATGGTACATAGAACTTATAAGGTGGGAAAATACAAGTCAAAATATTGTGGTCAAAATCTACCCAAAACATATATACATCATCATCATCAATTCATCATCCATTTCTCATTTTCACTCAAGCTTTACAAATCCCCTCTCTTTTATTTCCATAATTGTTTCTTAAAAGATAATAATACAGTTTATTGGTAAAAAGCAATATACAAAAATGTGTCGGAAAAAAAATCAAAAATCTTTTAGAATAAGCTAATTCATTCAAACTATAGTTTATCGGATATATTATACTAGATCTTAAACCTGTGTATACACACGGGTTGTTGATTCTTTAAATAAAATAGAGGTTATAATTTTTAATTTAATTAAAATAGATGGACCTAATTGATTAATCTGATTTTGATAGATAATGTAAAAGCTAAATAAAAAAAGGGGTCTAAATGTCTAATTGATTAATTCAATTTGATTTAAATGATGATGTCACAAAGTTAAATCTTATATTTATATTTAGACTAGCTTAAGACCCGCGGTTTCGCGGGATGCATCATGGATATTTGTAATAATCGCACGTGATGATTAGTTAGGAATGTAAACGAATATATTGGCATGTGCAAGGTATAGTAGATGTCCACAGGTTAACACAAACAATTATATTTCAAGAACAAAAATATAACGTTGTATTGAAGCTCAAAGTTCTGGAAGGACATCGATATGGAAATGTAAAAATACATTTATTATAAATTAAACACAAAATAGGCTGGTCATATATTATTATTTCGGACGAGCAATCCACAGTAGGGATGGCAAAAACCACCCGAAACCGACGGGGAAAACTGAACCCGGAATAATTAGGTTGGGTACGGAGGCGGGTAGGCGGGTTTGGATATGGGTTTAGGAAGGAATATATTTTTTCAGATGGTGTGAGTTTAGATATGGGTTTTAGTAATACATGCCCCGATTAACCATACCCGTGCCCTACCCGCATTATTATTATTAATAAATGATTTTTTAATTAGTATAAATATAATGTATATGTAAATGCTTAATCTTTTTAAATTAATTGAAGTTCAATTGAGTGGTGAATTTTTTCTATACGTTTAAACTCTATGTAGCTGAATAACTTTTTTGATTTCTCTAATACACTAATTGCAATTAGATGAAAGTTTAAGTTAATTTATTGACATTTTTAGAAATGGTGGATGAAGAACTATATTTAAGAATGATCATATTATCAGTAATTTGCATGTATTTATTTCGATTTTCATGGTAATGGCATTTGAATTTGTACTTTTAAAAACATAGAATTCATCTTATTATAAATGGTATGAAAGTATGAGTTATGAAACCATTTGCTTTTACATTAAGTAATCTTGAATATAAATTAAGGTATCTTGATTTGCTATCTTTTTGTCGCGTTTTAGTTTTAACACAGGTTTTTCATGTCCGCTATTTTATATGATGAATACTCAAGTGGGGATAACCGAAACCCGTGGAAAAATTCGAAAAATCGAAGGGTAATACTAAACAGGTACCCGTGAGATATTGGGTTGGATATGGGTATGGATATTATAAATGGTTTTGGGTTTGGGTTGGATATGGATTTGCTATCTTTTTGTCACGTTTTAGTTTTAACACAAGTTTTGTAATCCTCATGCCCGCTATTTTATCTGATGAATACTTAAGTGGAGAAAATCGAAATCCGTGGGAAAACCCAAAAAACTTATGGGTAATACTAAACGGGTACCCGTCAGATATTGGGTTCGATATGGGTATGGATATTATAAATGGGTTTGGGTACGGGTTCACTAAAACTCACCTCGAACCAGACCAGTTGCCATCCCCATTCCAAAGAGCGCTTAGTTCACGAATGCGGTAGAAGTAGTAGTTTATCACAAGAATGGCACATGCTGATTGTGTTGTTGTAAGCAGTTTAAGCAGTTGTTGTAATGTTGATTCCCGCAATATTTCAATCTGATATTCAATCCATATAAATTGAAAATTTAGCTAAAAAATAAAACTGCATACCGATATTAAGTATACATTGATGCATAAGGAGTAGTATTTCATCAGTAATATGATGGAGGTAAATGGTAATACCTAGTTTAGGAATACTTCAAGTGAACCCAATTTTCTGATAGCAAAAGCCATTTGCCCCATTTTATGGGCCACTTTAAATGAATTGGATGGGATAACGTCTGAAGCAATTGCCAACGTTGATGCTAAAGAACACTAAAATTTTCCCATTTTGCTTGATAGTCCTTCTTCTGACACAACGGTAATTTGTTGCAGTTCACGAAGTTTACTTTTTTGTTCTTCTTTTAGGTTTTTCAATCTACTGTTAAGCAACTGCATACATTTTCATATGTACATTATTAATAATTTAATACGTATGGTCATTCATTGCAATAACCATATAGGTTACTATACACACGCAATAGGTACTATTAAACATTATGTTACAAACACGTCAACATGTACGTGGTTTTATTTTTGTAACTGTTGTTTTGACGACAAGTTACAATTTATAACTAATAAGCTAGTCTTATTATATATTTCAAAAAGATAATATTAGTTGTAGTTATGATAGAAAATAAATTGGATTTTGCAACGATTTTAAAAAATGTAAGTCAACAGCATATAGTATGATATATTGTTTGTGAAAAAAAAATATAGGTATCATATCATGTAATAGTGGGGCTTACATCAAGAACTTCACTTGGACGAAAACCACCAATCCACGTAAAACAACGTTCTGTTGGAGATATCCACATTCCAAATATGTTATCTAAGACGTTATCTTTTGCTGCGTTTCTTTTCATGGTGAATATTTCATAAAAATGAGTCATTACATCCGTTACAATTCAACTAATGTCATCTTCACTTTTGTTAAAATGAACTGCATTTCTCAAGTCATTATATGTTTCTTTTGTTCTTCTACCTGGTAAATGTTACACAATTAGAAAATTTAGTTATAATCCATTCAACGTATAATGAGAGTGATAAACAATAACTTTATGATTCATTAATTTTAGGTGCAAAAATTATACAATTTAAATAAATCAAAGTATTGACCATGTAGTATAAGGATTTGGGAATACCATTATTTAATTCGAAACAAATTTTTGTAGCATAGAAATAAGTACGTTTCACAATAACCAATCATAAAAAACCATTACCCTTTTGGTCTCTAACACAAGAACCCGGTTTTGGTTGGTCTCCTGTTGCGATTGTATTAGATGTATATGACTATTCTTTAACTGTTGTACATATGCTTGAATGAAAACAAATTATTACCCCTTATAATCGATTAACAAAACATATCATCAATATATCATGAGATTTTAAGTTAAGTATCATTAATATTTCATAATATCATGATATTTGAAGTTTTCATAATATTCTAACAGATCAGTTTGTCATATTATTTAAATTGTCCCCACTACAAATCCTTTCACTGTGATGAATTAGTCTTAATTATTTAAAGTTAAATCCTCAATAAATAAAAGATGAAACATACTATTTGATGACGTAATATCTTTAAATTGATTTGTAAACCTCATATCATAAAATTGAATAATATACTTTGATAGTTAGTTTGTGACAGATGTCAAGATTTTGTAATAATAATAATAATAATAAAAATAATAATAATAATAATATTATTATTATTATTATTATTATTATTATTATTATTATTATTATTATTATTATTATTATTAATTTGAAGTTTTAAAATTAAAGTTTTAATTCACAGAAATAGCATTATGTCTTCAACGAATTTTTTTAGATTCTATTAAGTGATACTCCATAACAAAGTTAACAAATGTTATGGCAATTATACATGTTATTAATGCCAAAGTATATCATGGCCGTTTTTTTTAAACATTTTGTGTAAGACTTGTTTATGGGCCTTGCATGAATTTTAGCCATATGACCCTTTAAAATTTGAAATTGAAATTTGAATTTGAAATTTGAATTTGAAATTAAATTATTAATTAAATTAAATTAATTATAATATAATGCAAACAATAAATTAGGAGGTTATTAATGTCTTTTTAGTTAGATGATTATGACGTTAGCAAATGAACGGACGGATGGATCTTCATGTTGACTTTCTAATTAGAAGGTAAGGATTTCTCCATTCAAAATTTAGTCAAAGATTTTAAATATTTTATACTTTCTTATTATAAATAAGAGTAGATTAAGATTATTTATTATAACTTAGCGATTGTTCTTTTATTTTTTAATTTATAAAAGTCATAAAATAAATGAATGTGAGTAATAAATAAAAGAGCTACATAAACAGGAGTAGTAAACGAGTGACAAAAATATCTTTGCCATTTGCCAAACCCACTAATCGATATCCCACAATTTGCTTTGACCATTTCACCTACCACTTTATTTTTATTTATTCATATAAACTAGGTTTTAAACCCGTGTATAAACACGGACTTTTTAAGACAATTATATAAAGTATGATTTAGTGTTTGTCCACCTTCTTCCTTTCTATCCCTTTCCTATAATTCTACAATTCTTCTTTTAAAATATTATAATAAAATAACATTAATTATATTGTATTATCTAAGTTAAAAAAAAAAATTTATTTTATGATATTCATTTATTTCCCTTTCCTACTCCTTTTTAATTTTTTTTTTTTCAAAACCAATACCTATTGCCAACAACAAACAAATACAATCATATAATTTTTTTTTGGTACTATGTTATATTTGTCATAACATCTATCATTTATATCACCAATTAGTATGTTAATTTTTTTTTCATTATCACCTGTGAAAAATTGGTACATAGCTACAATGTTGTCATCGATATATGTCAATTTGAACATGCACTTTGAGACGTATAAGTTGAGTACTTTTTCGATTATTATCACCCTTGTTATATATAGCAACAATGTTGTCATTGGTATAGATCGATATGAACATGCACTTTGAAGCTAACCCTTGTTCTATAAATAAAGTGTGGTTGATATTCTTAACGTATGACACAAATATTAAATAATAGGATGTTTAGAACCATACTATTGTCATTGTTAAATTTTGTAAAACGATGACAATGGCATTAGAAACACCACTTAAACTTTAACAAATATAAAAAGAAAAAACCTGTTGATTAATTTAAAGCTTATATTTAATTTTTATTAATATAATATTATTACAATTATTATACATTGTGCTCATTATTAATAGTACTATAGGTATTATTATTAGGAAAGATATAACATGAAAGATATTCTTAAAGTTCTTCCTTCACAACTTTCACAACTCCACAAGCAACATGTATAAATCCCCAATAAATTAACTTCAAAAAGTTTTCTAGGCTAAAGTCATAAGCTGATTATAAGAAAACAACAACAATCCATGTAAGCTCAAGTCTTCACTAAAGTCTTTTTTATGCACTAACTTTAAACTTAAGATGACTCCGTCTATCATTAGATCATTTGACATCGAGTGAGCATCCACACGATTCGAATAAAGACCTTAGTTTCACAATGAGGATAATAAAATCAAATATAAAGGATATTTTTTTTTTAAATTTAAAAGACTATGAAAGAAAAGTATTGTAGATAAAACAACCATTAGTAAAGACATCATCTACCAACTAATAAGGTTTTAAATTAAAACACCCCTCGTTTCATTATAAACAATAATATAATAATTGCGACTCGGAAGCGTATATTTAAAAACATTCTATCAATGTACTCAAAATGTCAGTAAACTTTTTCAAATCAAATACGTGACATCTTAACAACTTGGTGTTATATAATTCAAAACATTTCTATGGCTATTAAATTAACATCAGAGTACAGCCTGTCAAACATTCCATCCAGTCCAACAACCTCCTGCCCAATATGTCCCATCTATTTAACCTGCAGGAAGAACTGTGGTGGGGTTAGCACAACGCTAAGTGAATGAAACTATAAGCAACAGTATGACCTAGCATAACAATCTGTTTACATCAAATAACAATAAACAGAAAATCAATCAATCACTCGACATCCAATCAATGTCCAGCTACACCAATCAAACATTATCAATCGTCATGAGGACCGGTGGCTCCCGAGATACCCTAATACCGGTTTGGTACTCAGGAACACTTATCAATCATCTGTATTGGCCTATACAGAATTACCGATAACCAGTTGTTAATCACACACGACCTAGATCTCTAAACCAACATTTCAAGTTTCAAGATCTCCTGTCGTCTACAATAACAACCAAGTCCAACTGTCAAGTCAAGTTGACCTCAGAATCTTACATACTAGCACCATCAGCCAAGTAAACAACTAGTCAAACTATCATGGCAAGATATCTCAACAATTACATTCTATCAAAGTAATACGATAATTACTTGTTGTAAATCAAATCATTACAAATAAATCACACTGAGGTTACAGATCCACTCACCGACTACCTCAGGCCTCCACTCAGTAGTCTAATATCACTGAGCCTTCTCCACATCTGAGAATCAACAAATCAAATATAAGTTAGTAATCATGATCATCAATACTAAACTTATATCAATCTTTAACATTTAGGAACTTAACATAATCTACATCGAGATTACTAGTTCCTAATCATATATTAATGATTTACAATATAATCATTATCATATATTAACATATATCAAATAGCAACCACATTATTATTAAAATCAAACAAGAATTGCTATAACAGCCAATCAAGCCGCCGGCTTCTTCTATGAAGCCGCCGGCTTCCTATCACCAACCGCCGGTTTCACTTCCTTAACCGCCGGGTGAATTACTGAATGTGGTAACAGAACCAAAACATGTTTTAAAGCTTACACTACCCACCGGGTCGGGTTTATACCCGCCGGTTTCCTACAAAACATCACAAGCCGCCGGCTTGGCTTATGAAGCCGCCGGCTTCGGCTAACAAGAACAAGCCGCCGGCTTGGCCAAAGAAGCCGCCGACTTCTGGCCTCGTCCCAGCCCAGCACGAACAGCAGAAACCCTAACTCGCGGGTTTAATCCCCAAAACACCAAAAGCTCGTTTTTAAACGGTTATAAACCTCAAATATCATCACATAATCAATATGTAACACTTATAACCTGTTTCTAACATCCAAATCTCTCAAATCATCAATTTACCCAAATTCAATCAAAAATCAAATTCTTAAATACTCAAGAATACTTACTGATTGAAGAATCTAACGATGGTAATCTGATGATTATGAAGATTCACGAGAATCACAACTTCCTGATTTGATTTCTGGATTGATTTGGAAGTTTTCAGAGAGTTTCTATGAGTTTCTAAATGAAAATAAATAACTTTCCTAAATAGGAAAGGATATATATATATAAGTCGGCCTCACGAACCGCCTTCAATATACGGGTATAATTTAATATCCCATCTCAATCTATTGCCTGGAACCCGAAAACCATTTGCGAGTCCAAACATTTTATTGTACCGACAACTATATTAATTTACAACAATTAATATTTCACTTATCACATTGGAATATTTAACTCCTATTCCAATTATTTCAACTATTTCAAACAATATTATTTCCAAACACATTTAAATACTTATTTAAATCAAGAAATAATATAAAACAACTAGGTCCAATTCGAGGATGTTACATAAATGGTTTAAAAGATTATGATAGAGTAAATAATACTATAGATTAGTGGAAAATTATGATTGTCAAAACATATATTCAATATACTACTAATAAATAGAAAAAGTTTAGGCCCGTTTGATTCACAAAATTCGTAGGAATATGATGAAATTGAAATTTGACTTCCATTATATACCATGTTTTGTCGGCAATATGGAATTTTGATTCAAGTGCATTGTGTTTGTTTCATAGAATTAGAACATACCTTCCCATATGAAAACTCTAAGCGTAACTTTAATTTTATTTAATCTATTTAGGATTGTAGAGTATTTATAAATTATCATGACCAATTTGCAAGTTAAATCCTATTTCATCTACGCAGTCAAATAATTTAATTAATTTAAGATTAAATAAATAACATATGTTTGTTTTGGATAAAATTGTTGAATAAATAAAATTGAGTACAGATCACGGATTATATATTAGTTTTTTTTTTTTTTTTTTTTTGTTAAAAATAAAAAATTGTTAGCAAGGTTTTAGGGAAATTCATGGATGTGATTGGTTAATTGAAAGTTGAATGAAATCAAAGAATTTGATTGGTTAATAGGTCTTAATTTTAATAAAATTTTAAATATAAAAGTTTTCTTTTATTAATATTTAGATATCTATAATAATATATAAATCATCTTAGTATTTTAATTTTAGAAACTTCTTAAAATCAACATTCAACATTTACATATTTATTTATCATATTATCATTTTGAAATATAACCTCATTAATTTCTAATATTTTTCACTTTTCACCAGCCATATTCCGAATTTCGAACTCTACATACGGGACAACAATGAATAACAAAGATAATATATATAACTGTCGTTGAATCACTCTTTACAAAAAAATAATGAATTCTACTGCATAGCGCGTGTATTATGCTAGTTAATGTTAATATTTCACCCATTTTACCATCTTTGTGGATAAAATGTGTGTCTATTTTGACTTATATATTATATTTTTATTTATAAATTTATATGTCCATGTGCTACCGGCTCATAAAACATTCCCACCAATTGTCGTAAGTACAACATAAAATACAACTATCTTTATAAAACTGCTTTGTAAAATAATAATCACTTACTCCGTTTATAATTTAATGTTCGCGACAAAAATACGTAGTTTAAGTAAATATAGTTTTACACTGTAATTTTTGTGTAAGTAAACAGTTTTACTCGTATTTTTATGACATACATATTATATATAAAGTAAGTGTAATATACGGAAATTTAGTTAATCATACTCATCTACTTTTAGATGGAAACAACTAATTTGTAACGTCCAATAAAGAAAACGTATAGTTAAAACACGGAACGAAGAGAGTACTAAATTCATGGTGTTTTTGGAAGAGGGCATTCTAGGAGTTTTAGGGTTTAAGTTTCATTTTTTAATAAGCCCCAACTATAAGCCTTATCTGGAAACCAAAAAAAATGTGGCTTTATGAATAGATAAGCTCACAGAAGTCCTTAAACAAGACGCTTTTTAAGTGGCTTTTAAATAGAAGCAGCCACAAGCTTCAGTCCCAGTTCCAACTTTAATCCCCAGCTTGAGTCCGTTGTTGCCAAATACACCTTCAAACTACGCAATCGCATATGGCCATATTGGTCGTAGCTAATGCTAGTACAGATTATCATTATTTTTTGGTACTAGTACGAACTTTAAAGGAGTTAATTTAACATCGTGTCTCCATATTGGGAATAATTTAATTAATTAAATAAATAATCTTTTCGGTTCTTCTTGCACCATCTTTACTACGTGTCAACCATCACAGATGTGAACATGATAACGCTGGAGGTGGTTCATTTAGAAGATGATCGGTAGAATTAAATATGTAAGACTAAATATATAGATCTAAAGATGTTATTGGTGGGTTTGAAAATTTGATTAAATGAGATTAAAAGATAGAAAAAATCCACCCAATCGGAAAAATAAACCTACTTGTAGACAAATAAAACAGTGGACATTAGAACGGTGGAAGTACCGAAGTACTTTCTAGTTTCTACACATGGTTAATGTTAAAAAAACGATATAAGGTGAAAACCGGTGGCTCGGCCCTTATACTCGAGGATTTTTTCCTGGATTCGTCTAGGTTTTTTTCATCCTTTTTAGCTCCCTCTCAGTTCGGATCTAGAGATGGGGTGTATTAGCATTAGTGGTGCTTTGATGGTGTATGTACTCTTGTACATTTTCGACTTCTAGTAGCTTGCTAGTTGTCGTTTCTTTATAATATACTGTCTTTCAAAAAAAAAAAATGTTAAAAATTATGACATCGATCTTTGAATTTATTATTATTACTACCATTATTAATTATTATTATTATTATTATTATTATTATAAGTAAATTGTGGGTTAAATGAAACATGGCTTGGTCTTAATTCGAAATGTTTGTGTTTGATTGGTTCTTAAATCTTGATTGGATATTGAGCTATTTCTTTATGCCAATGACTCCATGACTAATGTGATTCATAATCACATATGTTGCGTGATCTAGAAACATCCTAAATTCTAAGTAGATGTCATATTCATTAAAGCTCTCCTTCATTGCGTAAGATCAACTTTTAATACATTTCAAAAAATTTATATATCATATATTGATATTTGATATAATTACTAATTACGGAGTATTATAAATTGTAACTCACACACGTACTTAATTAATGAAGAGTGATTCATACACCAAAAAAATATATATTTATCATTAGTGTACGTTTACAAACATTTACATCTTTAATTCAAGTTATTTACTGTATAGTTTTCAAGAAAATGATAGGAGCATATATTATTATTATTATTTATACATATAATACAAAAATTGAAAGAATTGGGTAACATTATAATGCATGTCAACATTTATTCAGATGTTTTTTACGTAACGTCATGTGATAATGAAATAAATCGGTAACCAAACTTTGAATATAATTATTATTAATTACTAATTATATTATACGGAGTAGATAGATAGAAAGAATATACAGTAATTTACCAAAAGGAGGATACAACACGTACCGTTTGTGAAAGCTACTCATAATAGCTTTCATGGCATTCACTCATTAGCAAACCAAACCAAATCAAGAAATCAAACAAAGAAATTAAGTGTGTTAGATATTAATTTGAGGATTACTTACCCTTACGGAACCATGTCATGGGTTTCGTACTCGACTCATTTTTCTTCTGTTATACTATGAATCATATATATCGTACGATTTTGTATTTCGTAATCTAAACAGTGTTATGTTATGATAACTTTATTTTATGGGAAAATTATACGTGGAACAAACTAAAGATTCAAAATTTTAAGTGATAATGGTGTTTCGTGCTTATTCAAAAAGGTAACCGGGTGGATGTGAATTTTTTTAGGCTGAATTTGATTCGCAGAATTTCATTATAGTCGATGGAATTGGAATATCAACTCCGTTACATAATTGTGTTTAGTGCGGAAATGAATTGAATTGTAAGACATCGATAAATTCCTACACTCAAAAGAATTCACTTTTTTTTTTTTCGAAATTCCAATTTCTGTAGTAAATTTTAGTTCAATGAAAAGAGTTTGAGAACGAATCTCACCGTAAGTCGTTGTCTTATGATGCATATATACTACTAGTTTTGTGCGTCTAAACACACATTAGTAAATCGTCAGTTAGATGAGCATATACGGACTTTCATATAAAGCATGTCTTTAACAACCCGTCCCACATTGATAGGATTCGAAAACTTTGAATCTTTTATTAAGCTTAAAGTAATGACTAACCAATGTCTTACACCGTGATTTATGATTGGAAGACACAGGCAGCTCGTGCATCTCCTAAGGTACATATCCACAAAAGAAAACCAATTGACTTGCTAGAGTGTTCATCGATTGTTTGTCATAAAATATCTGACCTACAGCAATATTTTCAAAATAATATCTGCTGTAAAAATTAAAAAATAATAAAAATGAATAGATCCTCAAATCTTAAAAGATCTTTTTTTTTTATATTTTTTAGTCTATAAAATAAAATGACACAACAAATAGTAGTAGTATTAAATTAAACCAGGGTAAGTTCACTGAATGGGGCAAAGTGGGCCTTAGGAGACATGAGCCCATTTAAGGTTCACGTGCCGGGCCACGTCCATCAGTCACGTGTCTAAACTCGATAGGTCCAGAACTTGAATAGCACACAAAATGGTCATACGTTTGCTTGCTTGTATTCCTCGTTCATGTCGTCTTATTGCTACGATTAAGTCACTGCATAAAGACAAACATATGGAAAACAACGACGAAACGAATAAATAAATAAATAAATTAACATTAGCCAAACAAAAGAACATGATCCCGACCGGTTGTTAAACATTTTGGTCTCTTGTTTTAATCTATTCTCTTTAGTCATCGTTTTAAATTCACTTATCTCCGTTTTGGAAAATGTTACTTATGTGTTTCTAATAAGAATATGATTCGGATAAGGCGTCTTTCGTATTCCTTGCTTCGCTTATGTGTTTGTGAATGGTATTTTTCATGAAAAGCTTGATCTCGAAAAGAAAAAGATACAAACAAAACAAGAATACTAACGCTATAAGTATATAATTTAATTTGTAAATTATAATATAATACAGAATTTATAAATATTTGTGAGGATATCAACGCGTCTTATTTCAGAGGTTATTTGACAATAGTAATACTATATAATAGGAGTGGGGCACTACCAAATTCATTGCATGTTGACTAGTTGGGTAAGAAAATGCACCACCATACCCCACACGTATCATGGAATTCAAATGTAGTTCACGACCTATATTTCGTCATATAAGTGTAGAAAAAAATATTAAAAAAATTCAATTTTGTAAGACTTTACAATTCTAAACACCCGATCACCATGTTATCCATGTGACCTTTTCAAATGGTTAATAAGACATTATCGAATATCAAATCTTCTTTATTACATAAGAAAAGAGCCGGATGCAACGAACCAAATATTAATCTATGGATTTGTTTACTCTAAGGAAGACTTGAATCCTAGGATTGGGGTCAACGGTCTTCAATCACACAAACTTTGTCGTAGATTGTAAAAAAAAAAAATGATCCAGATACAACGAATCGAATATAATCTTACAAGAGGCAAAGGGTTTTTAGTGTCTCGACATACACAGAATTATTCGTAGATAAATAATCTAACGGAATGCAATGATCATATACACGACTGTTACAGATTTTTCATTTTTAACATCAACAAACACATATATTTGTTTGAATCAGCTAGATTGTGATTTAGTGAGTGATTAAACTCATGGGAAAATAACATAATAACAATAACAACATAAAAAAAAAAAAAAAAAGGCCAGAGAATTAATTAAATTCTACTACTGTTTTTGAGGCCATGAAATTCGTTTATACTGATGGACTGACATGTTACATGACCCAGACACCCAGTCCACATTGATTCGAGCCAAAGCCCAATAGCTATTTGAGAGTTACAACTTACAACGTATCTAATTAAATGTTGCCTAACATAAGCAAAACCATAAGGGGAATTTTTAACATCTATTAGGTGAAGGTAAAATATGAGCAATACGTTCTGCTAACTGCCAAAATGTGAAGGGAAGGAAGGCTCAAAACAAAAACTTAAATTTCTAAAAAATGCTACAAAACCAAAACCCATTTAAACGACGAGCTAGAAATGGTCCTCGATCAAAGCCTAAATCAATATTAGTTTACAATGATCTCTCATTTTGTACATACCATCACAAACAGAATATGTTACCGTTACAAGGTTCTTTGCTTGATACTCCGTACATCAATTATTACATAATAATATTACAACGATCTTCATGTCCGACCATCCCAAAACAACGGTCATGCTGATGATTGTTTCTTCTTCATAGAACAAAATATAAACCGTTGAATATGATTTTTAAGAACAGAAACAGATTAACACCACATCTTTGCTCAAGAGATTCCAAAAGTTCATTCTTTTTGTTGTGCATGCAAAGAACCAAACTTTAATGATGAATCTTGATTATCGGAGTGTCAGTTAGTGAAATCAGCGTTCTTTCGTGCCTATAATCCGGCTGACACCCTGAGAGACAACAACCATACAAGCGTTCGTCATTGCTAAAAGAAAGTAATCCTTTTGAGATTAGATATATATTATATATATATCATAACTTTCCTCATGCATATGATCAAGAAATGTATATACTCTCAGTAGCTTCTGGTTTGACTCATAGGATCATAATCGTAAGCATCACCCGCTTTCACAAAACGCCCTTTCACACGCTTTCTTACATCCGCTCTTTCCTTTCGTGTAGCATATCTTACTCTCTTCTCAAATCTACCATAAAAAAGGTAAAAAGGCAATCATATAAAAAACTAGAGGTGACAATTTCTGCACATTTGGGTTGCATTTTATCCCTAATAGGCTATTAACTGAACATTAGCTTAATAGTAAGCAGGTCAAACAGATCAAAAGTCGCCCATAGCCCCATAGTATATTTTTTATGCACATAATCAGCCAAGTGATTACATTCACAAAATTGATTTATTGACGAAAGCAAATCATCTGTGTATTTATAAGTTTATAACTGAGACACTAGTTATGTGCATTATATAAAAATATACTCCCTCCATCCCAAAATAAGTGTCTTGTTTCAGTTTTTACGGAGTTTAATAAATTACATTCTCTGGTATTGAAGATGACACTATCACCCTTACTTTTTGCACAGACTCCCATGGATTAGTTTTGAGAAAAGGTATATTGAGGGTAAGATGGTAAAGTTAATATACTATTTTTGGAAGTTGACACTTATTTTGAAATAAACTAAAATGGAAAGGTGGACACTTATTTTGGGACGGAAGGAGTATTAAAATTTGGACAAAAAGAGTTTCAGGCCTACTCAGCCCACTGCTTCATGGAACTTTTTTTCACCCGTTTTGACCCATTACCTAACCCGCCTGACCCACCATTTTCACACCTTAAATTGAAACTACATAGCAAGATGTCCATAAAAGTCCATACAGCGTACTAGGTACTCACTTTCTGGTCTTTTTTTTCTCCTTGTAACGAAGGACAGCATCACTCCTGATACCCGATGGAGTGGTGCAATCATGAGCTGGAGGTGGCTCACCCATGAGAAGCATAGACGAAGCTCCACAGTCTTGATAATCACCAGCAGTAGCAGTGCTCTCCCATGTTAGACTTGAAAATGAAATATTTGACTGTTGTCTTCCATAACAAGGGTTATGTTCCATTTTACAGCTCCTTAAAGAATCAGCCGATGCAGCATTACTGCACGCAGGTTGAATCCCATTTCCATGTCCAATCCAAGATTCCTGATATGTATAAAGAAAAAAAAAAAAAAAAAGAGTAAAAGAACTGTGAGCATTATGTGTTCACGTGTAATAAGGGAGTATGATAATGTTCCACACACGACTGACAACTCACCAATCATGGTTAACTACTAAATGATCCCCCTTTAAACAATTGATGGGCGATCTTACCCATGTTAAGTAACAATATAAGGGGGAATTTCCTATCTATATTTCATTATGCCTAAAAGAATTCATCAACTTTTCTCTCATCAAGATCAAGTAGAGAATTAGAACATGTAACTAATTTGGATCCACCACAACTCTAGAAAGACATCAATTCTGTTCAATAGTATTAACAACATTATATGACTAACAAACAACCACTAGTATGATTTTGGTACCTTGGCAGCATATGCACCATGACAAACTGATTCAGCAACAGACATTCCTTTGGAACCAAACAAGCTATCGATACCATCTTTGGCAAAAAGATGTTCGGGATCATTTTGACCTACACCAAAGAGCACCTCATAATTCTCAATGCTCAAGTCAACTTCTTCCATATTGAAGTCATCATAGAACCTGTCATTGATGGGTTTTTCAGTCCCTTTTGTACATGAAATCTGCATGAATTGTGAACCCCAACTGTCAAGATACAATTTTATTGAATTCATATATGGCGTTTGAGATTGTTCACTTTAAAGAGCTTATCTGCTTAAACAATAACCTGCTTATCTTTAATTGCTTATTTCTTCTAAAATAAGCATATAAATAGTTTTCAGAAGTGTGTTTGGTATCGGTTATCTTCTTTGAAAACAAGTACACCAGTAGGCAATTCTGAACACCCCATAAACTGGGAAACTCCAACTCGAATTACCTTGGTTGTAAACGAATCTTTTGGATCAGCTTGTTGCTTTACATTATGCAAATCATTATCCTCAAATTCCCCAGATACATCTTGATCACTCTTGTTATCTGCAATAGTCATCAACCCCATTTCCTGTTCACAAGTGGAATTGATAACAGAATCGGACATAAATGACCAAATTGAAGATAGCTCAACGGCTGAAGGGCAGCCGGAGTAACAATTCAGCGTTTGGCGACTATGCAAACCACAAGCTGAATTGGATCCATTATGTCCCTCCCAATCACAGTTTTGACAAAGTGATAGCTTTTCATCAACACATCTAACATATGCTGGTTGTGAGTTACATTTATCACATACGAGAGTTCTTGAATGGCGTTTAGATAGAGCATTTGCAGAATGAATATTTCGATCACACGATAAACATAAGTAAGCTTCATCTGATCTACAATAGACCATTGATCTTGCCTCACGGCAGTAATCACAATTGTAACCCATTCCTTTCTTTCGAAACACTAATCAAATCAAACGCCCACACCTTGTAAGATAGGAATCTGCATACAAGAAATGAGAAAGTAAAGTTAGAAATTTGGAATCTTGACCAAAAAGGCAAAAAGGCAAAAACTTTGAATATGTTCTAAAACAGTAATGATAAGGTTGAATTTGTTTAAGAACTAATGGATTATACAAAGATTCCAATTTGGGTAAGCTAATTTCTTGAGCTTATAACTCAAGCGTGTGGATTGTAAGCTAATAAGCTCTTTAATTTGTTTGCGTAAGCTAACTTTTGTGACCTTATGAGCTTTTTTATCAAGGAAATAAGCCCATAATCCAAGACTTTAGCTTATTAAAAATGTCATAAGCTTGAAAAATAAGCTAATCCAAACACCCCAATTAACAACAAGATTGAAAAGGATTTGTGTATATACAATTCTAACAAAAGGTGAATTATTCAACAAGTATACAGATATGTTACACAAGAAACTGTAAATTTCTGCAAAACAGCCATAGAAATTAACTGAATATCAAGTGTAACAGATCAAGATTAGAGTATACATATAAAAAAAACAAAACTTTGCTTAGAACAATTAAAACAGTTACCAAATAAAATCCAGGGAGATAGCAAAACACATATAAAAGTTTGAACTTTACCAAAAAGATTTGGTTATTTTACCCACAAGAAAATGTCTGTTGCAACTTTGGATTATTACGAAGATACTGTATGAAACAACACCCAGTATTACCCATTTTGGAAAAACAAACAAAACCCAGAAAAGCTTACCGAGTTTGTAAATCCAGATGGAATCAGATGGGTTTTATTGCCGGCTTTGAAAACCCTAAAAAGGTAATAAGAGCAATTTCAATCTTTTTCTTTTCTTGTTAATATCTGTGTATGTCTTGTGAGGTAGGTGTTGGTACTGTTGTTGTGTAAGATATATCTTGACAACACGAAATAATAAAATATCACAAAAAGGGCAAAAAGTGCAATCAAAGAGAAACAGAGAGAGGTGTAAGGGGCCTAGTCACTTTAAAAATATTTATTAAGATTAACCGTGCTTTCGTCACTTTTTTCTTTCATTGTGCCACATCAGTAAATCAAAAATCGACAAAAGGAAGACACAAGGGTACCAATGGTAATTTCATCACTTCAATTTTTGGGTCCCACATCTACCAATATACCTACATTTACATACACTAAATAAAATATAACAATACATTTAATATAATGTCGGGCCCACATATAGTTCATATCCTTTCTTCGGCTAACCGATGCATGAAACCGAAGAAAGGGAGTGACGAGGTGCTGCCAACAATATCTTTAAGGAAGAAAGGAAAATGTTGAAAGCGAAGAAACCCGATGGCAGCCTCCTTATTAGGCCCTTTTCTCATTTACTCATTTTCTCATCACTTTATTTTCACTAGGGTGTTCATTCGGTAATTTAGTTTAAACCGAACCTAATAGGTAAAACTGATTGGTTTTTGATTTTGAAAAATTGAAATCAAACCGATCGAACAAATTAGAAATCAAGCCGAACTAAACCGAATTACTATTCAGTTTATTCAGTTTTTACTATTCAATTCATGCTTTCATATATTAATAATAAAAACATTTGAAAAAATCAAAATACTTGAATATATATCAACAAAAGTAATTGTCACATTTAATAAGTTCTTGACAAAAGTTTAATAATTTACAAGACGAAACTAAAATATAGTTGAGACCGGTGGCGGATCCAGGAATTTGTATTATAGGGGGCATAATTTTTTTTCAAATAGAAAATATTAAACTATAAGAATGATGCTGAAATTAACGACAATAGTGCATGAAAATTGTTGCAAACCAACTCTTGCAAATGGAGCTAAATAACTAGATCGATACAAATAGATTAACATCAGTAGCATAAAAGGCATGAAAAAATGATAGGAAAACGATATATAACTAACTTGAAAAACGATATAAATATTATCGTAAAACAGCCTACAACTAGCTCAAAAACTACACCAAAACAACTTATAATTCACTCAAATAACTCCATAAAAAACATCTTAGTTACAAAACAACACATGATTATCTCAAACCACAACAGCTAGAGAATGTAAGATAATAAATGGTTTAAGTTATAATTCCATCTTGTATACAGTATATGCTTTTTATTATTATTAGAGTAAGCTTTTGTGAACTTAGAGACCTTGTGTTGTACCGTTGTGGAGTTTTTATAAATGATATTCTTTGTAAAAAAATGGTGGGTGATATCTCTGAAAGATTTTTTTTGTCATTATTATAAGTGAACACTCTCTAATTAAAGAAAGGTACTACGGAGTAATACATGTGTAAAATTGTGAGTTTATTGAATGAAAATATTAAGTTTGAGGGCTTAAAGTGTCACTATATGTATAGTAGCAGGGTTATTTTAAAAATGATTCTATGAAACTTTGACTTTTGGTCCATGATGTCTTCTTCCTCACAAAAACTACAGCTCCATTTTCCCCATTAAAACACAGTTTCTAGATTTATCCTTTCATCGCTACTTTAATACTCATATATACTAAAATATTATCAAAGGTGTTGTATTAAGTAAAAGAACATTCGCGGACCGGGGCATTTTTTTTTATGAGCTGAGGGCAAGACCAAAAATATACATAAATTAACCTTGAAATTTGTTCGGCCATTGGGGGCATGTGCCCCCTTGCTTCTGCATAAATCCGCCCCTGGTTGAGAGTTTTGTGATAAATGATAAAAGAAACTAATAACGGTATCATTATACATATTATTGGGAGATTAACTTAATTAATTTGGACTATTCGATTTTTATAATGATAACAAAAACCAATCCGAAAACCAAAATAAATATTCAGTTTTGAACTAAACCGATCCAAAAAATTAAACTATCCAAACCAAATAGTCCAATCCAAATTGTCGAATTGATCAATTCGGTTTATTAAAATACTGAACACCCCAATTTTCAGAGTTAATTCTAGAAGGTCATCCACGTATCACACTTCAATATTTTCTCCATAGTGTGAGTTTATGATATAAAAGGGTTGTTTGGAGTAGTTTATAATTGGGTGAACTCTTCAACTTCTTCATTTCAAAATACAAGGACATTTTTTTTTTAAACATATCGGAAGCGCATGATTAATAGAAATCAGTAGTTTGCATACATACATTTCAAATAGCAATCCACTTACATACAAACCTTTAAAACTAGATTATTCTAATCATTACACACATTAAGTTTAGTGTTATAGAAATCCACAACATAATGCCGAATCATTAACATGATTAACAAAAACAGAGTGAGCTTGTCAAACATTCCATTCCATATGTACTTCTTGCCCACCCACATACCAAAATAAACCTGCAAAAAGTAATGAGGGGTTAGCACGAAGCTAAGTGAATAGATCCCAAGCTATCAATCTAACTCAGCTTAACACATGCCTATAACCAAGCAATGCACAAGAAACATAGAAGGATCGGTGGTCCTTGAGGTACCCTCATGCCGCGGATGGTTCCCCAAGTAACACTTAAAACCAACTGACGGTCAAATCAGAGGTTAAACCGATAGTTTAGTACTATTACTACATACGACGCAATTTCAGTGTCCAACACATGTACAAGGCACTTGCGAAGTCCTAGTAATAGTACCCAAACCCAACACATTAGTTGATCCCCACCAAATCAAATAGTCCACAACTATCATAGCATGTTGGACGCCAATAATCAATCAAGGGTTAGCCATCATGGCAATATAATATCAAAGCAATCATTGCAATAAACCAAGTTTACCCGTTGTAACCATGTTATTACAACTAACTTAGACTGAAAATTCAAGATCCACTCACCGACAATCATAGTCGTCCACTCAGTAGTCTAATGTCACTGAGTCTTCTCCACATCTGAGAATACAATAACACAACACAAGTTAGTCATTTGACACTTGCCTCAATATTGATATAATATCATACAATTGTAATTACATCAAACCATTTATCATTAACTTGTATTAATCCAACATTCATCTCCATCATTGTTAACTAATATAATGAAACCATTAACAAGATTACTAACTTTCCACATCAATTATTCATCAAAACATCAATATTTGATCTAATGAATACTTAACCAACTAATTTCACACCGTCCTCTATAATTATCAATTAAGGGTTCTTATTAGCAAATCATACTACTTTCTTCATATAACCCATCAAACTCATCATGATCATCAAAATTCTCATGAACACTTAACCAATTTCACAACCCTTAGCATAATCAATGTAAATCATCATCTTTAATCAACACTTATCAATCATACATCATTATTCTAAACATAGAAGCTCCAATTCTTGAATTATCAACTAAACACATAAACTTTATTAGTGATCATATATCATTTTCTTCATTTCAAGGTTAGGCTTAGATTTTAATCATCATTTAAACATCAACTAACAATTTTATCATCATTCCAAGCTTCTATTTCATGAACATCCTACCAATTAATCAACTACTCAAAACCCCCAATTTCTAGGGTTATCTCAAACACGAAATTAACACATATAACATGATTAAGATGATGCTAGAATGATTATTACATGTTATTGAAGCTTAATTAACATCAATTCACACTTTTAAAACCCTAAATTCGGATTTTGCTCAAGAACACTAAAACCCCCAATTTCTAGGTTTTAGAAAATGAAGAACACAAGATTATACCTTGATTGAGATGATTAGAGAGACTTGAATTCATGTTTAGAAGCTCCAATTTGATGATTCTTCATGATTTTGTGAATTGATTTAAGGTTGGATGTGTGTGTGTATACGTACGTATGTATGTATGTGTGAGAAATAAAGACCGACTCATAACATGAGTCTAACATATAACTAGTCAAATTTCATTCCCCGTACTTGTTATTGTCTGGAACTTAAAAACCATTTGGTGGGAAATACAATTTTATTTTACCGTCAACTAAATAAATTTAAAATAGTTAATAATTTACTATTCACAAAAAGTTATATAACTGTTTGACCTATTATTTTCAATTATCACAATACATTAATTATTTAAAACACAATTAAATAATTAAATAAATAAAGAAATTACAATTTCAACTAGGCCCAAAACGAGGATGTTACAAATCTCTCCCCCTTAAAGAGATTTCGTCCTCGAAATCTAATCAACCTTAATTAATCTATGGAATTTAATCACATCATACCTCGTGTGAAGTTTTGTTCACACTTTATTTCCAATTCCCTAACTACATAATTATTCATCACTATATGCACATAAGATATATGTACAATTTAAATTACTTATGCATATCCTCTCCATGCATATCTTAATCACTAATCACACATACACAAAATATGTATACATTTAAATCTATTTATATAGATATACGTTTTCAACCTATTACACATGCACATATCCAAATGTACATGCTTCAATTTCTCATTTCAGCGCACATAATGTATCTGAATCTTAATATTATTTTTATATACACAATGATCACTTTAAAACAAGTTATCACTTAACATAAGTAAATCACTTAACTAAGTAAAGTAATATACTCTCATAACCAGAATCTAGCGACGTGCTAGATCTTTAAAATTAGTATATGAATTATATCTTTTTCAGTAACAAAAACAGTGGTTATGGAAACCACAATACACATATCATCAATGAAATTTAAATTTCAATTATATCTAGCATCTACGCTAATATCCACATATCACTGAGGTACATGAAACCCATTTTTATTAAAATATCTCGGAATCATGTAACACTAACCACATAATAATAAGCAAAGTAGAGGTCAAATCCTATGGTTAATACCATTATCATATAGTTACACAATCACTTAGCACCAAATCATATTGGATACATGCTAAGTCTCCTTCAATGGTACCTTGCTATACCAGCACATGCACCACATTATCAAAATGTGCTAATCATCAACACATTTTTCAACAATAGTCACCTATTTAATCCAATTTAGCCGACCTCTACATAACTTATCTCATCACATAACTTTTTCAAATTACAATTTACCACTTTATCTAGTCATTAGATATGCAAAAATACGAAAGATTATATGTAATTCGCACATAATTATAATAATATTATCAATCCAACAAGTAAAACTCTTATTTCCTCACTATTTTACTTTTTCCCAAGGACATGGTTTCACAAAATTTTCTAATACTAGGCTATCCGGCTATGTTAATCTTCACTAAGCCTCAAACATTACAAACAAATAATCACATACTCATTTTTAACAAGTAATATAACCCCTTCAAATTCTTCTTTTACAACGTCTCCAAATTAACACTAGTTGAGCAGCTTACTACCACCTTATATTAGTCAGTCAATAACTATTTCATAACCGTAGGTCAACATATGTCATCCGTTATTTTTAAAAATCATTTAGCTTCATTGGGTACTTAGTAGCCTCAACAACTCCATGTGAAATGACATAATATGAATACGTTGGCCAGACGTCGTCATATTATGTCAGTCACACTTCATTCTCAGGCCACTTCATACCATTAAGCTCTAAAGTGATTAACTTTTACTCTCTCATATATCACAATGTTGAAATCAACAATTATTACACATATATAATAACCCCATGCAACAGATAAACAACTATATATCTACCAGTTTCAACTTGTCACTTTGAATGTAAATTACACATACCATCAAGTTTTCATAAACAACACAGACATTCCTCACCAAATTTTTTTTTTATTAATATGTCCTGCAATATTCACACATGTTCATCAATATATAATTCATGAGTTGATTAATAAATAACCTTCACTATTTAGTTATCAAGCAAGAGTAAGCTCCTATATTACCCTTCAACTCTTAAAATACTTATCCATTCATATTAAATATTTCACATCATGTAATTCACATGATTACATAATCAATATTTATTTACCCTAACAAGCAACAATCAACAATACCCTTACTGGTATACTTTGCAGTTAAATAAACTGCCTACAAACAACTCCTACACAAAGAACCATATAGACCTCTTAAAACAACTTTTAATATTGCATATAGTCACAGGAATGATCTCTGGGCTCAAAGAAACAAAAGCCCAATACAAATCATAAGCTAAAAGTCCGAAATAATGTCCGAAAAACAATAAAACGCGATTTTCTGGCCCCAAACGACCCTGAAGTGCCGAAAACTGACAGGGCTCATGGCAATGCGATGAGCTTTGACCGTTGGCCCGTTTTTGAGTGGACATGTAAATTTCATCTTAATCGGACACCGAAATTTCATAACGGGAATTCTACGTCTAACATTACGTCGAACGTCGAAATTTACAAATTTTCATATTAAACTCACTTAATATAACACATAACACAAGAAAAGTCTCAAAACAAGCGAATACGTTCGTATTCACGGGAATACGTCCGTATTCATGGGAATACGCCCGGATTCCGGGGAATCCGCCGGATTCAAGACCAATTTTCGTGACAGAACCATTTTTATGGAATACGGTCAAGGAATACGCCGTATTCAAGGGAGTACGATCGTATTCATGGGAATACGATCGGATTCAGCATGCTGCAGCAACTCAGAAATTTTAGTGCAAAAACACGAAATTCAAACGCGCATATCTCCTAAACCGTAAAGAGTTAGACTCTGAAATTTTGCAGGCACCCTCATATAATCAAAATGCAACTTTCCATTTTTCCACTTTTTCAAATTTCACGTTTTACGAGAAAACGGACATATAACCAATTTTAGGCCATTTTGGACCAATTTGGTTGACACGCTATATTCCAAACGGCATACATTCGGGGTTCCACCCTTTGCCAACATGTTTCTACATATATTTATGACGTGTGGACACATTCATCATCCTCATCTACCCGTTCCATTATGTTTTAACTCATTGACCCGTTTAGGGGTCCAAATGAGCAAATTTTACCAAATTCAATCAACATAACTACATTACACTTTCAACCCACATTTTATCTATACTTATGGCTTTAAGTCAATTTAAAAGTCATCATACACAACCACATCAACTTTCTAACCGTTTTCATACTAAGCGGCCCATTTACGTACTTAATTGACCCATTTGGGTTTCAACCCATATAAACACCACTCTCACATACATTCCACATATCATTGACTATTTTAAGTCAAACTAAGCCATTTTCGCTAATGGTATCATGATATTACCTTAAATCACCAATTTCACATAAGTTCATCATACATGAACTAATTCCAACAAATTTTCAAATTTGACTTTTCACAAACTCGTCAACACATTATTAGACTCGTTGACCACATTGACTTTACCAACTCAATACACATATTCCAACAACTAGACTCTTTCTAATTCACATAACAACACGACTCGAAACCTATTAATGGAGAATACCAACATCTCATTAATTTCATCATATCAAGTCACCTCAATTCAGTTTATCATTTATCAAATAATTCCCTAGCAAGGATCTATAATCACACCTTGCATTTATCAACTTATTTTCACACTGTAGATACACTTAATTTCACATAATACAATTGTTACACCTTAGTCAACGATGTATCTACACAGTTTCAACATTTTGACCGAAACTTTCAATTTCCTTCTTAATTAATCATTAACACCTCTATCATCTTATTAACAAGCGATATTAATCAATAATTACATTTATTTTACTAACAATCATATCATAGTAAAGCAAACAGTCAAAGCTTATTAAAATTCATCAAGCTTATCAGAAATTACCTGGCACATCTAGGCCCACGAGTATTGAGGAATCATTGAGAATACCAGACGGTTCCTCATGTTCCTCCGTCTCTGCATCCAAAACAACACTCTTGGAACTTGTTATAGGTTAGTACATATTCAATAACCACATTTTCATACAATTACTAAACCCCATCCCTGGAATGTTTGACTTGACACATCATATAGATTTGGGATTGAACATAACCAATGTCCAATTCACCCAAACCTATGCTCTGATACCAATTTATAACACCCGTCTCGAAATACAAGGACATTTTTTTTTAAACATATCGGAAGCGCATGATTAATAGAAATCAGTAGATTGCATACATACATTTCAAATAGCAATCCACTTACATACAAACCTTTAAAACTGGATTATTCTAATCATTACACACATTAAGTTTAGTGTTATAAAAATCCACAACATAATGCCGAATCATTAATATGATTAACAAAAACAGAGTGAGCTTGTCAAACATTCCATTCCATATGTACTTCTTGCCCACCCACATACCAAAATAAACATGCAAGAAGTAATGAGGGGTTAGCACGAAGCTAAGTGAATAGATCCCAAGCTATCAATCTAACTCAGCTTAACACATGCCTATAACCAAGCAATGCATAAGCAACATAGAAGGATCGGTGGTCCTTGAGGTACCCTCATGCCGCGAATGGTTCCCCAAGTAACACTTAAAACCAACTGACGGCCAAATCAGAGGTTAAACCGATAGTTTAGTACTATTACTACATACGACGCAATTTCAGTGTCCAACACATGTACAAGGCACTTACGAAGTCCTAGTAATAGTACCCAAACCCAACACATTAGTTGACCCCCACCAAATCAAATAGTCCACAACTATCATAGCATGTTGGACGCCAATAATCAATCAAGGGTTAGCCATCATGGCAATATAATATCAAAGCAATCATTGCAATAAACCAAGTTTACCCGTTGTAACCATGTTATTACAACTAACTTAGACTGAAAGTCCAAGATCCACTCACCGACAATCATAGTCGTCCACTCAGTAGTCTAGTGTCACTGAGTCTTCTCCACATCTGAGAATACAATAACACAACACAAGTTAGTCATTTGACACTTGCCTCAATATTGATATAATATCATACAATTGTAATTACATCAAACCATTTATCATTAACTTGTATTAATCCAACATTCATCTCCATCATTGTTAACTAATATAATGAAACCATTAACAAGATTACTAACTTTCCACATCAATTATTCATCAAAACATCAATATTTGATCTAATGAATACTTAACCAACTAATTTCACACCGTCCTCTTTAATTATCAATTAAGGGTTCTTATTAGCAAATCATACTACTTTCTTCATATAACCCATCAAACTCATCATGATCATCAAAATTCTCATGAACACTTAACCAATTTCACAACCCTTAGCATAATCAATGTAAATCATCATCTTTAATCAACACTTATCAATCATACATCATTATTCTAAACATAGAAGCTCCAATTCTTGAATTATCAACTAAACACATAAACTTTATTAGTGATTATATATCATTTTCTTCATTTCAAGGTTAGGCTTAGATTTTAATCATCATTTAAACAACAACTAACAATTTTATCATCATTCCAAGCTTCTATTTCATGAACATCCTACCAATTAATCAACTACTCAAAACCCCCAATTTCTAGGGTTATCTCAAACACGAAATTAACACATATAACATGATTAAGATGATGCTAGAATGATTATTACATGTTATTGAAGCTTAATTAACATCAATTCACACTTTTGAAACCCTAAATTCGGATTTTGCTCAAGAACACTAAAACCCCCAATTTCTAGGTTTTAGAAAATGAAGAACACAAGATTATACCTTGATTGAGATGATTAGAGAGACTTGAATTCATGTTTAGAAGCTCCAATTTGATGATTCTTCGTGATTTTGTGAATTGATTTAAGGTTGGATGTGTGTGTGTATACGTACGTATGTATGTATGTGTGAGAAATAAAGACCGACTCAAAACATGAGTCTAACATATAACTAGTCAAATTTCATTCCCCGTACTTGTTATTGTCTGGAACTTAAAAACCATTTGGTGGGAAATACAATTTTATTTTACCGTCAACTAAATAAATTTAAAATAGTTAATAATTTACTATTCACAAAAAGTTATATAACTGTTTGACCTATTATTTTCAATTATCACAATACATTAATTATTTAAAACACAATTAAATAATTAAATAAATAAAGAAATTACAATTTCAACTAGGCCCAAAACGAGGATGTTACAAATCTCTCCCCCTTAAAGAGATTTCGTCCTCGAAATCTAATCAACCTTAATTAATCTAGGGAATTTAATCACATCATACCTCGTGTGAAGTTTTGTTCACACTTTATTTCCAATTCCCTAACTACATAATTATTCATCACTATATGCACATAAGATATATGTACAATTTAAATTACTTATGCATATCCTCTCCATGCATATCTTAATCACTAATCACACATACACAAAATATGTATACATTTAAATCTATTTATATAGATATACGTTTTCAACCTATTACACATGCACATATCCAAATGTACATGCTTCAATTTCTCATTTCAGCGCACATAATGTATCCGAATCTTAATATTATTTTTATATACACAATGATCACTTTAAAACAAGTTATCACTTAACATAAGTAAATCACTTAACTAAGTAAAGTAATATACTCTCATAACCAGAATCTAGCGATGTGCTAGATCTTTAAAATTAGTATATGAATTATATCTTTTTCAGTAACAAAAACAGTGGTTATGGAAACCACAATACACATATCATCAATGAAATTTAAATTTCAATTATATCTAGCATCTACGCTAATATCCACATATCACTGAGGTACATGAAACCCATTTTTATTAAAATATCTCGGAATCATGTAACACTAACCACATAATAATAAGCAAAGTAGAGGTCAAATCCTATGGTTAATACCATTATCATATAGTTTGTTAAATTACATTCTATTTTACTTTAATTAATAATATATAATATTAATGAATTAGATAATTATACGTGCAATATCTGTATCATATATTTCATAATCCAATCCTCGTTACTCTTCTTCACTATTAACCCATTCATTCAACCGAATTCAATTTTGTTATCAATTTTAGGTCAGTGATTCACTAATTTTTATATTTGTGACTTCAATTTTGATTTTAATTGTTCAATGTTTCGCTTTTTCATTGATTTCACTTGCTTTTGTTTTTATTTCGATTCTTTCAATTTGGATTGTACATATTTTGTTTCATTGATTCGTTCATATGTCTGTAAATTTTATTCAGTACATATGTTCTTTGTTCTATTTTTTCGGTTTTAACTTTGTGATTTTATTTTTGCAGCTGCTATGGTGAATTTTCAGTTCCGATATTATATTAGAATTGAGTTCAGATGTTCCTCATCCTACCGGTAAGCAATTCTCAAAGTCAATTCTTAAATCTGCAACTTATTTGTTCATGATGATGATCTCAGATAAAGATAATATTAATTGTGATGAATGTTATCTATTTTTATAGGTTTTTGTATCTGATTAATTTTTTTTATGTTTGTATCCGATTAAAGCTGCAATTTTGATTTCGATTGTTTTTAATTAAGAGTTTCATCGATTTCACTTATTTATGTTGTTCTTCCTATTCCTTCAATATATTTTTGATTATACGTACCTTTTTGATTCTTTTTATCGATTTCTATCATTCGTATTTATGTTTAAATTCATCATTCACTTTCAATTTTTTCATTGTTTAGGTTTTAACTTTGTAGCTGTGTGTTTGGAACTGTTATAACGTATTTAAGCTATAATGTTCTGCTAGAATCGATTAAGATGTTTCTAATTCCAGTAGTAAGTTATATTCAAAGTAATTTTAATGTTGATAGTTACTCATGTGTTGATGATTTTGAGGAGTAATAATGATAATATTATTCATGATGAATGTTACTGATTTTTAATTATATGCCTATTTGTATGCTGATGAACTAGTTTTCAACATTACATGGAGAGGAGGGTGGAGATTGACTCTTCTCATATTCACCGAAGAGAGTTTTAGCCCCCACAAGCTTCCAATTTATTCCTCATTCTTACCGTGTTTGATTTAACGTGTAACAATATGCATATAGCATAGAAACTTTAATATATATTATTACTCTCTTAATATCGTTCTTTATAATGTTGTGAATTTATGGGCATCAGGACCATCCTTTGGAGCATCGGAAATTAACTCCAGAAGTATTGGGTTTGTTGCTGATGTGAGACGAATGAATGTGACATTGACAAGGGCCAAACACTCATTGTGGATTATGGGGAGTACTTGTTAATGACGTTAAGTACATAAATTTGGTTTTATATGTTACAAAGCCATATGTTTCCATGTTCAACCTATTTCCTATATTGCTGGGATTATTACTAGATGGCACCTTATAAGGTGTGAAACAGGGAGCTAGTTAGGCATGATTTCTTATTTGCATCACCCACATCTCATTAAGCTCCATCGATGTTTTATTGAAGAAAATCAGTTGTTGCTAATTATAAAACTGCACAACCTGATGTGAATTTTATCAATTGGCTAACGAATAGTAAGGTTCTTGTGTATAAAGATTATGTGGTATTTCTTTCACAAGTGATCCAAATCATCCAAGACCAGATATTTGGCTTAAATTGCATCCTAATACATAAATACTTACTTGAAACTGAGTTACTACAATGCTACTTTTAATCGTTCCGGGTTATTCAAGTTTATGTAGATAAAGTATTGTAGTTCTGGTGCATACATCAGCGTATATGTGTTATCATATGTAGGCCTATTGGTGATTGGAATAGTTGGGTTCTTGACCCATTTTGTTGCTGCACACGTATGGGATCAACGAATGGGTCAGTAGTTGCAGAATGTTATTGATGAGGTCACGGGTGGAGATGTAAGACTACGGATTTGAATGAAGTATTTATAAGCTCGTAACTATTGGTTCAAGAGGAATGATAGTGGTGGTATGGTGCAACGGAGTATGGCAAAGTACAAGCCATTCAGCAGTGGACATAGATTGATATGCATATATGTGTACGTTAATTGAGTTGTGATGCTAGCGGGAAAATTATAAAGGAACTTGTGATCAAAAGGGAAAGAAATCAATAGATAGAATATATTGGGTTAGGTAGTGTCGGAGGTGATCTTATTATTTTGTGCAGTTTGTACTTTGTACTTGTGGTTTTTATTAGTAATGCAAGTATTGTTTTTTTTTAAAATTAATTCATTGATAATTGTTATAATTTAATTTCGATTCTTAAACTTAATATTCATTTTGATGAATATTAAATGATAATATTCATCTAGATGAATATTTAGTGATAATATTCATCGATAAATATTATAATTTAATTTTGATTTGTTATAATGTTCATTTTGATGATTATAAGTGATAACATCCATTTACATGTATTTTTAGTGATAACATTAATTGATAACAAACATTAAATGACAACATTCATCTAGATGAATATTAAGCTATAACATTCATCCTGATGAATATTAAGTGATAACAAACACGAATAAATGCTATAATTTAATTTCAATTGTTATAGTGTTTTTTATGATGAATATTAAGTGAACATTTATTTACATGTATATTAAATGATAACATTAATTGATAACATGTATTATGTGATAAAACTCGTTTACATGTATATTAAGTGATAATATTCATCTGAATGAATATCAAGTGATAACATACATTGATAAATGGTATCATTTAAAATCTTTTCTTTTTAAGAATATTAAATAATAACCTTTATATACATGTATTTTAGATGACAAAAATGATTAATAATGCATATTAAATGATAACATATTCACTGATATATGTAATTCAGTTGTTATAAGTTAATATTCACCTTGATGAATAAGTGATAACATTGATAAATTACTAAGTACCATACTCGACCCAAATAGTATATCAACATATATTCATCCAATCATTGAACATCAATTACAACTAAAAGCTTTATATACATCCAAACACTCGTTCAACATACATCACTTTAAACTATAGATGCATACATATTTGAACAAAGAACCATCTAACTTCTCATCTTCTTTTTTCGACTCCACATGGTTCATCAAATAACCATTTACATTATTATCACCAATTAAACGGTTTCCACACAGTTCCTTTGTTGTCCGAGTGTCCAAATTTAGCATAACCTATATCAAAATTATACATGTGATCAAATATCAAAATAAGAAATGCCGAGAAACAATAAACATAAAAAAAAGCAAGCAATATTCATTAGCACACTTAAGCTACACCAATTAAATTATAGTTGCATTTTTAGAATCCTCGAACACATCAGAAGGTAGTTAAATTGTCCAAAAACTTGTGGACTAAGCTACAAAATCACTAATTTCCCCATCTATAACATCACCAGTTTCTCTTATCGTCATATAAAATAACTAGCCACTTGAGGACTAAGCAGTGAAGCGTTTAACATTCATAACTCATTGTTAATATTCATCAGCTTGATACAAGTAATTTTTAAGATAAAATTAATATTGTGATATACCATTCTAAGACTATATATCATTGTAATACAAACTAACATTTACCCATCTTGCTATGTCACCACCCAACCGACCCCATTGCCCATATTGCACATATAAAGCTGGCCACTAGATTATACTTGTTGCATCATAATCATATAGCAAGGATACAAATAGACTCTAATTTTCTGGCACTTATTTACCACCATCTCTACTATAAATGTGTTAAGAATAAAGATGCATGTACATACATTCTAGTGAAGAGAAAGAAATCAAGTAGTAGCATGCGAACCTGAACTTGCATAAATCAAGTAGGATAAGAATGTTATTTTACAACATTCCTTGAACTTCTGCATAGTGGCATCTTAATTCACTAAGTTGATGTGACATCCGTCACTAAAAGCTTCATTTATAGGTTCGTTCCTCAAAATCATTTCTTATTCATGATCCAACATTTCGTATCTTAAATGAGAAATTTAATTCTCGTATAGTGTTCAATAATTCGAACCAGTACTCATACGCGGTTAGATTAAAAGTTAGGATAATAATAATGAAATAATAATAATAATAATTAATAATATGATATGAATAATAATGATAATATAATAATAATAACATAATAGTAATAATAATATAATAATAATAGTAATATAATAATAATATATATGTATGTATCATCGGTTAATAGTTAATGAATTAACTAATAAAATAATAATAATGAGATCATAGTGCCATGAATAAAAGAGTTGCTCTCATTATTCTTTTGTGTTGCCGAATGGTGAGACCAAACGGCCCAAGACCAAAACCCCAACAATTAATCTCCAAGCAACCCATATATATAAATACAATCCAATAATTAAACCCTAAACTTTGGTCATTAAAAAAAAAAAAAAACAAGTAAATCGTCTCTGGCCTTGGAGCTGCTGTCGACTGAAAGTAGCAAAGAAAAATAAATAAATAAAGAAGAAAACACATCACAAGGATTAAGTTCGAGTCTTGCTTCCGTGTATTCTCATTCGTGTATACTTAGGTATAATCGTAAACCCTAATCAATATATTTTATTTTATTTATTTTAATTCTTCTGAAATATATGTATATGTTGGTCAATTTATATGTTTGGGGATTGAATATATTGGGTAAAAGTGAATTGCAAACCGAAAGATTTTATCTCGTTAAAATTAGAATTTGTCTCAGATTTTCGCAGTGGTAATAAACGGTTATTTTGACCAAGTTGTGTTCATTTTTAGGTTTCGTCCAAAACACGAAAGTTGTAGATCTCGAAATTTTACTTAAGATCTTGAGGTTTCAGCTTCTGAAACGCAACGTACGATTTTATAAAAATTATTTCGTAAACTGCAGTTAGGAGTGACGAAATTTGAGAAAAACTTTTGTAAACTTAGTTCGGTTTGACCAAATTGTTTTCTAATATTTTGGGAGTTGTAAAGGATGTTTAAGAATAAACTTTTTCTGTAAACAAATCACCTTTATAAAATTTTAAGATTTAATTTATATATTTGATTTAAAAAGAAGGGGTTGTTTAAAAGGGTTAGATATTTTCTGTAAGAAAAAGGATATTTTGAGTTTTACAAGAAAGTTAATGTGTTTTGGAACTATCGTTTTCGATGGCAATAATTTTCGAATCTTACAGTATATATATTAGCTTCTTAGCAAATTGGATTTTAATATCAACATGGCATGTATTAGTGAATCGGAACCTAAGGACTTATTTTAATATCATGATAAACGTTATTTTAATTGTTTACTTACAATCAAACGAGATAACTACGGACTGCTAAAATAGTCATCAATCCTTGTGAGTATACACTTAGGCCGTGATTTATTTGAACTAATTCTAAATAGATTATAAACCTTAAAGTGGATGACTACGTAGTGTATAAATTTAATTAACTATATAGTAGCACAAATGTTATGATTAAGGGATTGGGCAATGACTATAAAATAAATTAATTGATGAAACAGTTAGCCTTGTAGTTATGTATATATTAATGTGTGACCTATGGTCTTAAAATATGTATGTATCAGCAAATAAATACGTAATTAATCTATATGAAATTATTTGTAGATTGACGTACTATTTGGTGGGTTCATTTTGAGACGACACTTGCCTTGCTATTTAAGATGAGTTTTCGTGGCCCCGTTTTCATTTACATATTTTCAAATTGGGGGAAAAGTATGCTCACATGTTTTATCAATTGTTTTCATGCTGTGATTACTTTCATTTTCATTTTGGACATATGCTTGAAATGTGTGACACTATGTGACTTATGTGCATTGATACTTGTTGCTTACATCCGTGCTGTACTTCCTTGTGGGGTATTTGCCGTACATTGAGATTGGTTTCTTACATCCGTGCTTTACTTCCTTGTGGAGTAATTGCCGTACATTGGGATTATTGTTTACATTCGTGCTTTACTTCCTCGTGAGGTAATTGCCGTACATTGAGATATATTGGCTGCATTATTTCACATTTGTGTACATTTCTATATGCATTGTCCTAAACTATTATTATCACAGCAAAATATTTTATTTTGTGGTGTTTGGTTTCAAACCTACGAAACTCACCAACATTATTGTTGACGTTTTTGAGCATAACTTTTCAGGTAATACTAGTGGACAGAAGATAGAGGACAAGAAAGCTTAGTGGACCTCTAGGTTGCATATAAGCTAAACTTGAGAGTTTGTTTGAGAAGGATGATACATGTGCTATTTAAATAATGTGAAAAGGCTTATTTTGCCTTAACATTTCTATTATGGGATTTGTGTTTGTTATTTTGGATTCATTGTTGGAATGAATGCATGACATGAACCGTTTTTCATGTTAATGACATCATGACACATTGATTATTTATTTCATTTAGTCTTCTTTATGAATAATGTGTTGTGATCTTATCTACGTTGTATTCCGTTGTTTCCGCTTTAGACGGGGTATGACAGATTGGTATCAGAGCCATTGTTTATAGAGATCTAGGTGGATTGACCTAGACTATAAATAAGGAACCCGCATATAGAACATGAATTAGGGAACTATGTGTGCATGTTTCAACGTAATTCAATTCCTTTCTAACATTTGCTGCACAACATAACCATGTGTTGTGCATATCCATTGTTTTATTGTTAATCTTTGCCCTTTTGTACAAGTATATTGTATTACAAAAATTTGGAAGATAGAAATGTGTGTGAACGAATATTTTTACAATTATGGCGGCCGACGTAATTGAAGAAGATATTCCGACATATGCGAGTCTATCGACCATATTTGAGTAATCAATGTGCTACCTGTAAAGGTGTACGAAGGATGATTTCTCGTTCAAACGTTGTTCACATCTTTTCATGTTTAGAAATATCTGTTCTTACACATATGAAATGCCTACCTCTCAAATTATATGAAGTATGCGTATCTAAACCTTATCTACATCATTTAATCATTTAATCTGTATTACGTTCCCATTGTAGAAATCATGCCGCCAAGACGTTCCGTTCGTAATGCAAATAGAGGCGGTAGTGCAAACAGAGGGGGAGGCCGTACAGGTGGCCGTAATGGTAGGGGTGGTGGCCGTACCGGAGGCCGTACAGGTGGAGGTGAAGAGGGTACTGGGGTGAGGCACCCAATGTTGCCGCGATGATTGCAGAACAACTGCAGGCATTATTGCCTAATATAGTTGCACAGGTTACTCAGGGTGTGTTGCAGGGTACAGGTGGAGGAGGTGGTGAAGAAGAAGAGGAAAATTTTAATGGGGAACCTAATGGTGAGGATGGAACTGGTAATGGAGCGGCTGCTAGAGGATGTACTTATAAGGAGTTCAAGGCATGCAAACCACGAGATTTCGATGGCAAAGGGGGAGCGATTGCTTGCTCTAGGTGGATAGAGAAGATGGAGTCGGTGTTGGATATTAGTAATTGCGCCGAAGAGCGTATGGTCAGATATGCATCTACTGAGTTGTCGGGTAAAGCATTGACCTGGTGGAATGTACAGATTCGGGCAAGGGGTAGGCCTGCTGCTATGGGTATGACATGAGAAGAGTTTAAGGCACTGTTAGTGGAGGAGTACTGTTCTACAAATGAAATGGACAAGTTAGAGAAAGAGTTTTTGGAGCATAAGATGGTGGGGGCTAATCATGCGGCGTACACTGATCGTTTCCATGAATTAGCCAAGTTGATTCCGAGTATGGTGACACCTGAGTCGAGATGGATTAAAAAGTATTTAGGGGGATTGGTGCCAGAAATTAAGGGAATGGTTGAGGTGACTGAACCAGCCACTATTCAGAGTGCGATTTTGAAAGCTGGGGCTCTTACTGAGGAAATGGTAAGAAATGGTACATTGAAAAGGGGAAGCGAGAAGGGTAAGGAGGTAGCTGAATCTAGTAAAGCTAAGGTTGGTGATTCGAATAATAAGAAACCTCGGATAGCTAAGACATATGTTGCTGCAAATGTGGATAGGAAGGTCTATGGTGGGGGTTATCCTTTGTGTGCAGGGTGTAATTTTCATCATCTTCCGTCTACTGGTTGTAAGTATTGTAACAAGTGCAATCGGTGGGGTCATTTACCGAATTTCTGTCGTTCTACTGCACATGTTGTTACCCCGGTTAATGTTGTGAGGGGTTCTAATGGGTGTTTCGAATGTGGGGCTTTGGATCATTTCGTCAATGTCTGCCCTAGGTTGGCTAGGACAATAAGAGTTGTTGGAAGTAATGACAATACTCGGGTTTTGAGAACTGGTGGAAATCAGAACAGGGGACGTGCTGCAAACACTGCTCCTGGGAGATCTTTTGTTATGAATGCTAGTGAGGCACGACAGGCACCCAACATTGTGACCGGTACGTTTCGGTTAAATGATCATTTTGCTACAGTTTTATTTGACAGTGGTGCCGATTTTAGCTTTATATCTATATATTTTGTGCCTATACTTGATATTATACCTAGTAAGATGGACGTTGTGTATGAAATTGAAATTGCGGATGGGAAACGGGTAGACTTAAATGAGGTTATTAAAAATTGTACACTCGTACTGGAGGATCATACTTTCAGTATTGACCTAATACCTTTTGGGATCGGTAGTTTCGATGTTATAGTAGGTATGGATTGGATGTCGAAATATAGGGCCGAAGTTGTGTGCTTCGAAAAGGTGGTCCGTATACCTATGCCAGATGGCAGTATGTTGGAAGTTTCTGGGGAACAACCGGAGACTAAATGTGTTAAGTTTATGCGTATAAATTCCGAGGAATCAAAACTTGAAAATGTCCTTATTGTTCGTGATTTTCCTAATGTTTTTCCTGATGATTTGCCGGGATTACCTCCTCTTCGATCCGTTGAGTTTCGCATTGATCTTATTCCTGGAGCGACCCCAGTTGCTAAAGCTCCATATCGTTTAGCTCCTTCTGAAATGCATGAATTGTCTACTCAACTTCAGGAGCTCCAAGACAAGGGCTTTATTCGCCCTAGTCACTCCCCTTGGGGAGCACCTGTTCTGTTCGTTAAAAAGAAAGATGGTTCATTTCGTATGTGTATTGATTATCGTGAACTTAATAAGCTTACGGTCAAGAATCGTTATCCTCTTCCAAGGATAGATGATTTATTTGATCAACTCCAGGGTGCTCAGTGGTTTTCAAAAATTGATCTTCGTTCTAGTTATCATCAGTTGAGAGTACATGAGTCAGATATACCAAATACTGCATTCAGGACTCGTTATGGGCACTTCGAATTTCTCGTTATGCCTTTTGGTCTTACTAATGCTCCTGCGGTATTCATGGATCTAATGAATCATGTTTGTAAGCCGTATCTTGATAAATTCGTTATCGTCTTCATTGACGACATCTTGATCTATTCAAAATCTAAGGAGGATCATAAGCTACATCTGAAGCTTATTCTTGAACTTCTCTTGAAAGAACAGCTCTATGCAAAGTTTTCGAAATGTGAGTTCTGGTTGCGTGAGGTTCATTTTCTTGGTCACGTGGTAAACGAGGCGGGTATTCATGTGGATCCAAGTAAGATTGAGGCGGTGAAAGCCTGGAGGACTCCACAAACTCCTTCTGAAATTCGTCAGTTCTTGGGGTTGGCTGGATACTATCGGCGTTTTATTGAGAATTTTTCTAGGATTGCTCAACCGCTTACACTGTTAACGCAAAAGGAAAGGAAATTTGTCTGGGGTGAGAAACAGAAGGAAGCATTTCAAACTCTGAAGAATGCTTTGTGTGAGGCACCGATTCTGGCATTACCTGATGGCTCGGATGATTTTGTGGTTTATTGCGACGCGTCTAACCAAGGGTTGGGATGTGTTTTGATGCAGCGAGGGAAGGTGATAGCTTATGCATCTAGGCAACTTAAGGTGCACGAGAAAAACTACACTACTCACGATTTGGAATTGGGTGCGGTGGTCTTGGCACTCAAGTGTTGGAGGCATTATCTGTATGGGACAAAGAGTGTGATTTATACTGATCATAAGAGCTTGCAGCATATCTTTGATCAGAAGGAATTGAATATGAGGCAAAGGAGATGGTTGGATTTGTTTAGTGACTATGATTGTGAAATTCGCTACCATCCGGGAAAGGCGAATGTGGTGGCTGATGCTTTGAGCAGAAAGGAAAGGGTTAAGCCAAGGAGAGTGAGAGCGATGAGGTTAACCATTCATTCGGGTATTAAGGAGAAGTTGGTTGAGGCTCAGTTGGAAGCACTACTGGGTCCCAATGTTGAAGGAGAGTCGTTGCGAGGGTTAGATGGACAGTTGGAGCGTAAGGATGATGGATTGTATTACTTCATTGATAGACTGTGGATTCCGTTACTAGGCGGCCTGAGGACGCTGGTGATGGATGAGACTCATAAGTCTAAGTATTCGATTCATCCGGGGGCAGATAAGATATATCATGATATGAAAGATTTGTATTGGTGGCCAGGTATGAAGAAGGATATTGCATTGTATGTTAGCCAATGTATGACTTGTTTGAAGGTTAAGGCTGAACATCAAAGACCTTCTGGGTTGCTACAACAACCGGAGATTCCCGAGTGGAAGTGGGAGAACATTGCTATGGATTTCATTACGAAACTACCTAGGACCAGTAGTGGTCATGATTCGATCTGGGTTATCGTGGATAGGATGACTAAGTCTGCTCATTTCTTGGCTATCCGCGAGGACTATAAAATGGAGAAATTGGCGAGATTGTATATAAATGAGATTGTGGCGAGGCATGGTGTACCTGTATCGATTATTTCTGATCGTGATGGCCGATTTACTTTACGGTTTTGGCAGACGTTGCAAAAGGCGTTAGGGACGAGGTTGGATATGAGTACGGCTTACCATCCCGAAACTGATGGGCAGAGTGAGCGTACGATCCAGACGTTGGAAGATATGTTGAGGGCTTGTGTTATCGACTTTGGAGGAAACTGGGATACTTATTTACCATTGGTAGAGTTTTCGTATAATAACAGCTATCATTCGAGTATTCAGTGTGCACCATTTGAGGCACTTTATGGTCGGAAGTGCCGTTCGCCTATAATGTGGGCTGAGGTAGGAGAAAGTCAGTTGATTGGGCCGGAAATAGTCCAAGAGACTATTGATAAGATTGTGCAAATCAAGGAGAGATTGAAAGTGGCTCGAGACAGGCAAAAGAGTTATGCTGATAAACGTCGCAAGCCTTTGGAATTTGCGGTTGGTGATTTTGTGTTATTAAAAGTGTCACCGTGGAAGGGAGTTGTCCGTTTTGGTAAGAAAGGGAAACTTGCACCGAGGTTCGTTGGACCATTCGAGATTGTCGAGCGTGTTGGCCCAGTTGCGTATAGATTAAAATTACCTCAAGAGCTTGGTGGGGTTCATGATGTATTCTATGTGGCGAATTTGAGGAAGTGTTTAGCCGATCAGACTTTGCAAGTACCATTGGAAGAAATTCAAATTGACCCTAAACTGCATTTTGTTGAAGAGCCAGTAGAAATTATGGATCGTGAGGTTAAGAAGTTAAAGCGTAGTAAGATTCCGATTGTTAAGGTTCGTTGGAACGCTAAGAGAGGTCCCGAGTTTACTTGGGAGCGTGAAGATCAAATGAGACAGAAATATCCGCATCTTTTCGATAGTCATGTTTGCAATGCTAGCTCTGGTTGAATTTCGGGACGAAATTCCTTCAACTGGGGATACTGTGACATCCGTCACTAAAAGCTTCATTTATAGGTTCGTTCCTCAAAATCATTTCTTATTCATGATCCAACATTTCGTATCTTAAATGAGAAATTTAATTCTCGTATAGTGTTCAATAATTCGAACCAGTACTCATACGCGGTTAGATTAAAAGTTAGGATAATAATAATGAAATAATAATAATAATTAATAATATGATATGAATAATAATGATAATATAATAATAATAACATAATAGTAATAATAATATAATAATAATAGTAATATAATAATAATATATATGTATGTATCATCGGTTAATAGTTAATGAATTAACTAATAAAATAATAATAATGAGATCATAGTGCCATGAATAAAAGAGTTGCTCTCATTATTCTTTTGTGTTGCCGAATGGTGAGACCAAACGGCCCAAGACCAAAACCCCAACAATTAATCTCCAAGCAACCCATATATATAAATACAATCCAATAATTAAACCCTAAACTTTGGTCATTAAAAAAAAAAAAAAAACAAGTAAATCGTCTCTGGCCTTGGAGCTGCTGTCGACTGAAAGTAGCAAAGAAAAATAAATAAATAAAGAAGAAAACACATCACAAGGATTAAGTTCGAGTCTTGCTTCCGTGTATTCTCATTCGTGTATACTTAGGTATAATCGTAAACCCTAATCAATATATTTTATTTTATTTATTTTAATTCTTCTGAAATATATGTATATGTTGGTCAATTTATATGTTTGGGGATTGAATATATTGGGTAAAAGTGAATTGCAAACCGAAAGATTTTATCTCGTTAAAATTAGAATTTGTCTCAGATTTTCGCAGTGGTAATAAACGGTTATTTTGACCAAGTTGTATTCATTTTTAGGCTTCGTCCAAAACACGAAAGTTGTAGATCTCGAAATTTTACTTAAGATCTTGAGGTTTCAGCTTCTGAAACGCAACGTACGATTTTATAAAAATTATTTCGTAAACTGCAGTTAGGAGTGACGAAATTTGAGAAAAACTTTTGTAAACTTAGTTCAGTTTGACCAAATTGTTTTCTAATATTTTGGGAGTTGTAAAGGATGTTTAAGAATAAACTTTTTCTGTAAACAAATCACCTTTATAAAATTTTAAGATTTAATTTATATATTTGATTTAAAAAGAAGGGGTTGTTTAAAAGGGTTAGATATTTTCTGTAAGAAAAAGGATATTTTGAGTTTTACAAGAAAGTTAATGTGTTTTGGAACTATCGTTTTCGATGGCAATAATTTTCGAATCTTACAGTATATATATTAGCTTCTTAGCAAATTGGATTTTAATATCAACATGGCATGTATTAGTGAATCGGAACCTAAGGACTTATTTTAATATCATGATAAACGTTATTTTAATTGTTTACTTACAATCAAACGAGATAACTACGGACTGCTAAAATAGTCATCAATCCTTGTGAGTATACACTTAGGCCGTGATTTATTTGAACTAATTCTAAATAGATTATAAACCTTAAAGTGGATGACTACGTAGTGTATAAATTTAATTAACTATATAGTAGCACAAATGTTATGATTAAGGGATTGGGCAATGACTATAAAATAAATAAATTGATGAAACAGTTAGCCTTGTAGTTATGTATATATTAATGTGTGACCTATGGTCTTAAAATATGTATGTATCAGCAAATAAATACATAATTAATCTATATGAAATTATTTGTAGATTGACGTACTATTTGGTGGGTTCATTTTGAGACGACACTTGCCTTGCTATTTAAGATGAGTTTTCGTGGCCCCGTTTTCATTTACATATTTTCAAATTGGGGGAAAAGTATGCTCACATGTTTTATCAATTGTTTTCATGCTGTGATTACTTTCATTTTCATTTTGGACATATGCTTGAAATGTGTGACACTATGTGACTTATGTGCATTGATACTTGTTGCTTACATCCGTGCTGTACTTCCTTGTGGGGTATTTGCCGTACATTGAGATTGGTTTCTTACATCCGTGCTTTACTTCCTTGTGGAGTAATTGCCGTACATTGGGATTATTGTTTACATTCGTGCTTTACTTCCTCGTGAGGTAATTGCCGTACATTGAGATATATTGGCTGCATTATTTCACATTTGTGTACATTTCTATATGCATTGTCCTAAACTATTATTATCACAGCAAAATATTTTATTTTGTGGTGTTTGGTTTCAAACCTACGAAACTCACCAACATTATTGTTGACGTTTTTGAGCATAACTTTTCAGGTAATACTAGTGGACAGAAGATAGAGGACAAGAAAGCTTAGTGGACCTCTAGGTTGCATATAAGCTAAACTTGAGAGTTTGTTTGAGAAGGATGATACATGTGGTATTTAAATAATGTGAAAAGGCTTATTTTGCCTTAACATTTCTATTATGGGATTTGTGTTTGTTATTTTGGATTCATTGTTGGAATGAATGCATGACATGAACCGTTTTTCATGTTAATGACATCATGACACATTGATTATTTATTTCATTTAGTCTTCTTTATGAATAATGTGTTGTGATCTTATCTACGTTGTCTTCCGTTGTTTCCGCTTTAGACGGGGTATGACAGTTGAACTTCCGCATATTTATTCATCGGAATGTATACCAAGACATTTTTGTGCGTTTCCGTTAAGTTGATTAGGTGCACTAGTTTCAAGAGTATCACACATTCATGACGTGCTACTAGCTTCTTTTGTTGGACGCTTACTCGTAACAACAGAATCAACAATGCAACATTAGAACATACTATGAGATCCAAGCAACAAGATTGTCACATCCATTCTCCTCCTATAATCGATACATAGAGCTCAGTCAACATATAGTCTAGTTATGTCACACTTCATAATATCAGTTGTTATCATGTTAATATTCATATTGGTGAATATTAATCGATAACATTCATTTTGATGAACATTACGTGATATCATTCATCTATAAATATTTTTTGAAACCAGACCTGCTTTTGTTAACACTTGTTGAACTTTTTGTTTTTCTTCAACTATATGTTCAAATCTCAACTCTGAGCACTCGATGTTTCCCTGTAAATTTTGCATTTCTATTGTATCACTATATATCAGAATAATATTTATTGCATACAATAATACTATTATGCATTAATTTTGTATTTTTAATCTACATCTTGAAACTGTAAAACTATTTCTTTAGTTTAGTAATTTAATCTTACTTGTACATTCATTGGTGGTGGAAGATACTCATATTTTGACTGGCTCAAGTTTTCCTTCTCGTTTTCATCCTTTTTAACGACAGCACCTTCACCAAATTCTCCTTCAATCAACTCCATATCAACCCTCTTGTTAATGTCTTCTGTTGTCCACTCTTCAATCATTGCCTTTCTTTTATTAAGTTCGAATCATCAGCATCTAACTCTGTCTAGATACAGAAGCTGCAAAAACGAATTCATATTATTAGTAACATTTGTAGTCATATTAGTACTACATCAATAACTTATTCATTTATTAACTCACAATTAGAATTGTTAATGGTCCAATGTAAAACTGACCACCTTGTCCCCGTTCTAAGTTTTTTTTTTTTTGCTTTGAATCAAGCATTCATATATGTATTCACACCAATCAAGTTGTGAAAGATCTACCTCTGGATTAATACAGGGCAAAAACTTTAAGTTGCAAGTGCCAACCTTCGTTCCTTCAGCCATGAAAGTTGCAAACAAAACAAGAAAGTTTAAAACAAACACTCTATCTACTTCTTTTCTTGTCTTCATATATTCAACCACATCTCCTGATCTCAAACTATGTTTATCAAATTGGCTTTTCCATAATGTTGTTACTGGATCATCAAGATCACTTCTTTCAATTGCTTTAATTTTGACCCCACCGATAGGTACTCCAAGAACTTCATGTAGTGTTTGGTTGTTAACATATACGGATCCATTTTTCAGCTTCAAGGTTGATGAATTTTCATCGAAATTGTCTAGTAGAAAATATCCAAGTTTCAGTTTGTTCTCTGAGAACCTCATCTAAGGATAAGCCCAAATAACATAAATCAAAGTGAATATAACATTCATCATAGCAACTAATATACTTCTAGTAAATTCAATTCTACTAATATTCATCTTAGTGAATAATACTCATCCACTTAATATAATCGAATTAAAATTCATCGAAGTGAATAATATACTTCCACTAAATATAATTCAATTAATATTCATATCAGTATATAATACTCAAACAGTCATTACACTCAGCTCGCTGAAGGGGTTGATAAGCATACTTTTACGATAGGATCTTTGCACACTAAATCTAGTGATCTTCTTTGCATACAATTCTATTAATATTCATCTTAGTGAATAATACTCATCCACTTAATATAATCGAATTAAAATGCATCGAAGTGAATAATATACTTCCACTAAATATAATTCAATTAATATTCATATCAGTGTATAATACTCAAACACTCATTACACTCAGCTCGCTGAAGGGGTTGATAAGCATACTTTTACGATAGGATCTTCTTTGCACACTAAATCTAGTGATCTTCTTTGCATACAATTCTATTAATATTCATCTTAGTGAATAATACTCATCCACTTAATATAATCGAATTAAAATTCATCGAAGTGAATAATATACTTCCACTAAATATAATTCAATTAATATTCATATCAGTGTATAATACTCAAACAGTCATTACACTCAGCTCGCTGAACGGGCTGATAATCATACTTTTACGATAGGATCTTCTTTGCATACTAAATATAGTGATCTTCTTTGCATACAATTCTATTAATATTCATCTTAGTGAATAATAATCATCCACTTAATATAATCGAATTAAAATTCATCGAAGTGAATAATATACTTCCACTAAATATAATTCAATTAATATTCATATCAGTGTATAATACTCAAACAGTCATTACACTCAGCTCCCTAAACGGGTTGATAAGCATACTTTTACGATAGGATCTTCTTTTGTAACATCCCAAAATTTGAAATACTGTTTTTATAAGTAAAAGAAATATTATTGTGGTAAAAGTAAAACTAATTGTTTTAAGTATTATGAATTTTAAACCTTTTGATATTCGAAGTATTATTTTAGTGTACGCAGAAATATATTTGTTTTGAAATAATTGTATTTAAAAGCTATTATATTATAGAAAACGTAAGTCGGTTTTAAAGTTCCAGACAATGATAATCACGGGAATAAAATTAAAATATATATATCTGTTATTACATACATATGTACGTATGATATATATTAACTCCTAGAAACCCTCAGAAGCTTCAAAAACTCGTATGAAACCCTAACCCAAAACAAAATCACTTTCTAAACATGAAATCAAAGCTAGGGAACTCGAATTCAACAAGGATTGAGCATCTCTAACACAAGGTAATCATGATTCTTTTCTAAATTCGAATTCAAACTTAGGGTTTCATGGGGATTTATGGAATTAATGATTCTAATACGAAATTAAGTTTGAAATATGTTGAATTGGACTTAGTAAAGCTTATTAGTGATTGATATAGCACTAGAACGAATAAAAAAATCAAGAATCTTGAATTTGTGTTCTTGGGGTTTTGATGGATATTGATGAAATAATGGATTATTGAAATATAAGGTTAGTAATCAAGTGGGTTATGTATTTAGAATGATGAATTGATGTTAATACATCTTAAATTGGTGGGTTTTGATGAATTAATTGAATTATATGATTGTAATCAAGAAAGTTTGATCATAGTAATAGGATTTGGTATTAACATACCTTAACTAGTGTTTAAAAATGGTTATTGAAGTATGAATATGAGAATTTAAGTATTGAATCAAGAGAATTAAGCATTTGGATTAATGATGATTATGATTATGTTTCAAATGATCATGGTGATCGCTATTGATGATTAAAAATGAAATACTAGTAATTGAATCATAGATATGATTAAGGCATTAGTAATGATGAATATTGAATTATGATATGAAAGAATTATTTAAGGTGATTATTCAAATAATGAAATAGTGAATAAAGAGAATTATGAAATAAGGGAAAATGGGTAATATGATCAATCCAAAAGAGTGATGGATTGATAAGATTAATGTATTGATTATGTTGAATTATAGTTGTTAAATGTGTTATTATATTCATAGGTTATATGCTAGGTGATCAAGAATGATGAATTGGCTATTCAAGTGCGAAATCATACAATTACCTTAAAATACAAAGGTGAGTGATACGGGGACTACTTGAATAATGATTGTATGTTCCGGATTGCTTACAAGCAAGAGGTTCATACAATCGTTTGGAATATTGTTTGTCTCTTCTAGTTGTTCTTATTGTTTGTTTCTTATAATTGTATCTCATGTGTGTTTCTATATTGTATCATGTTTCGTATCTTAAGAAATATTAGTTGTTGACCATAGTTGTGGATTGTTGTTAATAGTGGAGTTATTTGGAAATAGTATAGTATTATGTGGATTATGTGAATTTATAGGATTATGTGAATTAGGAGAATTATGTGAATTTGTAGGATTATGTGAATTTGTAGGATTATGTGAATTAGGAGAATTATGTGAATTAAGAGGATTATGTGAATTAATTTGAATATATGGATTTAGTATTGTAGAAATTGAATATCACGAAATAAGTGCTTGGCACTACTTGGTATCTATTAAGCTTGGTACCCATATGGGATTAGTGCCATGCTTACCTGTATCTATTGGATCATGGATCCATACGAAATATTGTCGAATCTTTATTGTTGTTCAATAGTTTCTATTTAAAAAGAAATAAGTAGTTATTGATAAATTGTATCTTGTTTGTGAATTATTTATTTAGTTGCTTGTATACTCACTAAGCTTTATGCTTACTCGTATCAGTGATTTATGTTGTAGGTGTTGGTTCGGTTGAACCAATTGGATGAAAGGTGATTACAAGAAGTAAGTGTGGATTGAAGCTTGTTGTGACATTATACAAGTTTCACATTCTATTGAATTGTCGTTTTGTAATACCATTGTATAAATCGCCCAAAGGATTATGATTTTGATATAATGTGTCATGGTTGTATTTATTTGAATATGTAAAATCAAATGTGGATTTCAAATGGAATAGATTGTAGAACATGAAATGGGACCAAATGTGATGGAATTATATTTCTAAGCATTATGATTTCGTACATTGTAATATGTTTAAAAAAAAAAAAAAAAATTTGTTGAAAAAGGGGCGTTTCAAGTTGGTATCAGAGCGATGGTTTAAGAAAGTAAGTAATCTACAATAGGATTGCTTAAGCTTAAACCTATATGAATTATATGAATTGTTATCTTAATTATGAGTAGTAATAGAATTGATATGATTCCTTGTAGCGAAATATGATGGATTATATGTGTTGAAGTAGTAATAGAGAGTTTAATGAAATCTAGTATCTTATATTGTATGTTTTGGAGTTATATTGTTGGTTAAGGAGTAAATGGTCTAGTGATTGAAGAATGTATCTTTGACTTGAAAAAGTCAATCTGGAATATGAGGGTGTCAAACTGGGTAATAGAAATATTATATAGTAATAATATGGTTAGATGTTAAAATATATAGATATTGATCGTAGTTGGGTGAATTTGTGATCAATGTATCAAATATTGAAATATGGTCCAATTATGTGATTATGAGTCTTCAATGATGATACTGAGTCAATTTGTGTTGAAATAGAAAGTTAATGTGATTGTTGTGGGCAATTTTGGTGAAATTGTTCATTTGGACCCCCAAACGGGTCAAAGAGTTAAAATGAGATAGAATAAGTGTATGAGAGTGAGGAGGATGCCCACACGTCACAAATGTGTATAGGAATATATTGGTAAAGGACCGAAGTCAGAAACTAAATCAATTGGAATATGGTGTGTCAACGGAATTGGTCTAAAATGACCATAAATTGGTGAGACGTCCGTTTTCTCGTAAAACGCGTAATTTGAAAAAGTGGAAAAATAGAAAGTTGCATTTTGATTATATGAAGGTGCCTGCAAAATTTCAGACCATAACTCTTTACGGTTTAGGAGATATGCATAATTGAATTTCGGAAATTTGCATTAAGTAATTTCTGATGCAGGGCTGCTGTAGAAGCCAGGTACCCGGCGGGTAAGCCTGGTACCCGGCGGGTAAACATGTTGACCCGGCGGCTAGTGTATCAAAACCGGCGGCTCCTAGAGCCTAAATGCGGCAAAATACTTCTGTTTGGCCAAAACTTAAATCACCCGGCGGTTGAGCATAGGACCCGGCGGTTTGTACTCTGTACCCGGCGGGTACCTTAACTACCCGGCGGGTAAGGTGTGTTTTGTGGACTTTTTGTTTTTGGTCGACCGTTTAGCGAAATTCGAAGTAACGTTCGACGTAGAATTTTCGTAATAAAATTTCGGTGTCCGATTAAGACGAAATTTACAAGGTCACTCGGAAACGGCCCAACGGTCAAAGCTCATTGCTTTGCCATGAGCCCTGTCAGTTTTCAACACTTCGGGGTCATTTAGGGCCCGAAAATGGTATTTTACTGTTTTTCGGACCTTATTTTGAATTTTTGACTTACGTTTCGATTTGGGCTTTTGTTTCTTTAAGCCTTAGGGATCATTCTGTTGAATAAATGTATCATTAGGGCCTGTTTTTACGATGTTATGCGAATTTTGAATATTGATTGAATTAAACGAAATACGAAAATAATTGTATAAGTATTTAAGGAATAGTTGAAAACTGTAATCAATGATTAGGAAATATGGATTGCTTCCTTAGGAAGAATATGGAATATGTGAATTAATAAATATGTTTTTGTTATGAATTGTGTATTGCGCATTGTGTAGAGATTCTTTATTACGAAATAACAATCATACGAAATATTGACTATATCAAATATGCGCAAAGCACAATGGTATCTTATGGACCACAAGTCTGTTTGAAAGTTTAATCTCTACCTAAACCCAATTGTTATTTGATTCTGATTATATGTATAAGTGTGAAATAAATAATGTGAAATAATGATATGATTAATATATGACATCATTATGTGATTAGTTGCTATGTGATTAGAAATATATGTGTTTAATTGACTGATGAATGAATCAGAAGATGAATTCATCAGAGACAAGTTGGAAGGTGAAATAAGTGATATTAACTGGAATACGTGAAATTTCTTGCTTATGTGAAATCTATTAATCGAAATAAGTTGGATATATGTGATCAAAATGTTATCAAGTATCTTGCTTGTTATGAATCATTGAATTATGTGTTTTGTGGAAATTATATTAAGGCTGAATGATATAAAGTAGCCTAAGAAGGAATTGTGTATAACATAATCTAAAGACGTCTGGCCAACGTAGTTATATTATGTTATTCACATGGAATTGTTGAGGCTGCCAAATATCAGATAGGCTTGATATAATTTGTAGAGAATAAGTATAAGAGTAGTATTGATTTGTCTCGAGTAAAGGCAGAAGCATATAAGCCCATGCCTTATAAATGAATATAGTATCAATATGATGTGAATTTAGTATGGAATATAGAAATAGTAAACCACTAGACTATAGTCATAATGTGGTACCTATTATAAAGGAAATAGATGTTATTCGAAATAAAACAATGTTTACCAACTTAACTATTGTTTTAATATAATATTGTGATGAAAAGTAGCATGATGAATCTTAAGTGGGGGAGAATCTTATGATTAAATAACATGTAATATGTCGATTGAAATAGAATTTGACTACGAATTAGCTTTCTATAGAAATATGGATACCGAATTATAATGAAATATGGTGATTTTGATATTCTTACCTTAATGACATAAGCTGGTGCTAGTCATGCTGAATTTAGCACTTTGATATAATTAAGTGTTAAAGGATTATGTCGTTATAATATTATCTATGAATCTGACTAATACACATGTTGTGTAGTCGTTATGTGTTTAAGGATATATGATTCCGGATTACTTACTGGTAAGAGGTTTCATATGATTAAGAAGTATTATAAGTAATTATGAATTTCATTTAATACAAGTGATTATATGTTTCAAAGTATCTATATGAATAATAAATGATATAGGTAAGTGGTTCGTATGAATTAGGGTAAATGCACAGTTTATGTGCGCGGGGGAAAAACAGAAATAAGTATATTCTTAAAAATGTGCATGTGGAAAGAATCAAAAACATGTATCTATATTATAAGTTGCTCAAAGGAGTGACGTATGTATCTAATGAAATAAATATGAAACGAATATGGTGAAGAATTGTCTGGAACTAAAATGAAATAGAAATATAAGAAATTACGTGGACGCATGAATGATATACATTCATAATATGAATTAAGTAATTATATAAAGTATCATATATGAAATAAACGCTTCCGCTTATGTAGAAAAAGCATTGATACGAATCTATATGAGTGACATTCGTGAGGACACGAATGAAATAAGTGGGGGAGACTTGTAACATCCCAAAATTTGAAATACTGTTTTTATAAGTAAAAGAAATATTATTGTGGTAAAAGTAAAACTAATTGTTTTAAGTATTATGAATTTTAAACCTTTTGATATTCGAAGTATTATTTTAGTGTACGCAGAAATATATTTGTTTTGAAATAATTGTATTTAAAAGCTATTATATTATAGAAAACGTAAGTCGGTTTTAAAGTTCCAGACAATGATAATCACGGGAATAAAATTAAAATATATATATCTGTTATTACATACATATGTACGTATGATATATATTAACTCCTAGAAACCCTCAGAAGCTTCAAAAACTCGTATGAAACCCTAACCCAAAACAAAATCACTTTCTAAACATGAAATCAAAGCTAGGGAACTCGAATTCAACAAGGATTGAGCATCTCTAACACAAGGTAATCATGATTCTTTTCTAAATTCGAATTCAAACTTAGGGTTTCATGGGGATTTATGGAATTAATGATTCTAATACGAAATTAAGTTTGAAATATGTTGAATTGGACTTAGTAAAGCTTATTAGTGATTGATATAGCACTAGAACGAATAAAAAAATCAAGAATCTTGAATTTGTGTTCTTGGGGTTTTGATGGATATTGATGAAATAATGGATTATTGAAATATAAGGTTAGTAATCAAGTGGGTTATGTATTTAGAATGATGAATTGATGTTAATACATCTTAAATTGGTGGGTTTTGATGAATTAATTGAATTATATGATTGTAATCAAGAAAGTTTGATCATAGTAATAGGATTTGGTATTAACATACCTTAACTAGTGTTTAAAAATGGTTATTGAAGTATGAATATGAGAATTTAAGTATTGAATCAAGAGAATTAAGCATTTGGATTAATGATGATTATGATTATGTTTCAAATGATCATGGTGATCGCTATTGATGATTAAAAATGAAATACTAGTAATTGAATCATAGATATGATTAAGGCATTAGTAATGATGAATATTGAATTATGATATGAAAGAATTATTTAAGGTGATTATTCAAATAATGAAATAGTGAATAAAGAGAATTATGAAATAAGGGAAAATGGGTAATATGATCAATCCAAAAGAGTGATGGATTGATAAGATTAATGTATTGATTATGTTGAATTATAGTTGTTAAATGTGTTATTATATTCATAGGTTATATGCTAGGTGATCAAGAATGATGAATTGGCTATTCAAGTGCGAAATCATACAATTACCTTAAAATACAAAGGTGAGTGATACGGGGACTACTTGAATAATGATTGTATGTTCCGGATTGCTTACAAGCAAGAGGTTCATACAATCGTTTGGAATATTGTTTGTCTCTTCTAGTTGTTCTTATTGTTTGTTTCTTATAATTGTATCTCATGTGTGTTTCTATATTGTATCATGTTTCGTATCTTAAGAAATATTAGTTGTTGACCATAGTTGTGGATTGTTGTTAATAGTGGAGTTATTTGGAAATAGTATAGTATTATGTGGATTATGTGAATTTATAGGATTATGTGAATTAGGAGAATTATGTGAATTCGTAGGATTATGTGAATTTGTAGGATTATGTGAATTAGGAGAATTATGTGAATTAAGAGGATTATGTGAATTAATTTGAATATATGGATTTAGTATTGTAGAAATTGAATATCACGAAATAAGTGCTTGGCACTACTTGGTATCTATTAAGCTTGGTACCCATATGGGATTAGTGCCATGCTTACCTGTATCTATTGGATCATGGATCCATACGAAATATTGTCGAATCTTTATTGTTGTTCAATAGTTTCTATTTAAAAAGAAATAAGTAGTTATTGATAAATTGTATCTTGTTTGTGAATTATTTATTTAGTTGCTTGTATACTCACTAAGCTTTATGCTTACTCGTATCAGTGATTTATGTTGTAGGTGTTGGTTCGGTTGAACCAATTGGATGAAAGGTGATTACAAGAAGTAAGTGTGGATTGAAGCTTGTTGTGACATTATACAAGTTTCACATTCTATTGAATTGTCGTTTTGTAATACCATTGTATAAATCGCCCAAAGGATTATGATTTTGATATAATGTGTCATGGTTGTATTTATTTGAATATGTAAAATCAAATGTGGATTTCAAATGGAATAGATTGTAGAACATGAAATGGGACCAAATGTGATGGAATTATATTTCTAAGCATTATGATTTCGTACATTGTAATATGTTTAAAAAAAAAAAAAAAAAAATTTGTTGAAAAAGGGGCGTTTCATCTTTGCACACTAAATCTAGTGATCCACATGCTCCCCCAAGGCCCCAACTAGAAATGATTTTTTTTCGTGAAGAACCTGGCATATTCCAAAAAAACATGGAATAACGAATAGCTAATAGAAGCACAATTTTCATAAAGGAGATGTGAATCAAACTGAATATTCTAGCCGTATAACGACACTATTAACCATTTTAGAGCAAGAAACATGTTTATTCATCACTAGTCAATAATAAATCGCAAAAAAAAAAAAAAAAAAAAACATTATTTTGAAGTTTATTCAATACTAAATTTACAACTAAAAGTCATATACCAATATCAAAATCTAGTTTTATATATGTATATGAAATAAAAAAAAATGATGAACACTAATAACTTTAACTTGTATGGAAATTTAAACCAAAAATTGTAAACTACAGCTTACATGAATGATGCTGAATATACACAGAAGCATTTTTGGTCATCAATTTCATTTTATACTTCAAAATTTAGGTGTATGTATTGCTTCTAATTTTAGTTTTATTCAATTCCTAGCCATTAATTTCACCATACTTCAATACCTAGGTGTTGTTACGTGATTCAACAACAATAAATCTCAAAAAAATCAAGCTGTGAAGTTGTAACTAAAATCAAAACAATTTACAAAAAAGATTCGATTTGTGTTTTTCTTACCGTTTTGTTCTTCATCCAGAATTTTTATTGATGCAATCTTCTCTGTTCTTCATTCAACCCAATGAAATCGATTCTTGAAGTATTATATTGGTTCAATCGAATGTGTCGCACCCCCAAAACACATGACAGCGGAAGTAGGAGGTGTCACGGGGGCGCCGACCAAATCAAGTATCATCACATAAAGTTACATTGAACGACCTCTAGTATGTTGTTTCCTGTGGGTAGTCCTACTGCATTTGTGAACCTGAGAATACACGCTAAAATGGGTCAACATAATGTTGGTGAGTTCATAGGTTTAATCTGTAAAGTAATAATGTAAACACATGATTTTCTTGTTGTAAAATAAAGTTCTGTAAAATAAAGTTTCTGTATAAATCAAGTTCTGTATACTATTGCCAATATCGTATTTGTAAATCACAAGATTTAATAGTTTATATTGCTTTACCACAATATCAAAATGTTTGTATTGCTTTACCGCAATATCGTTTTGTATTGCTTTACCGCAATATCGTTTTGTATTGCTTTACCGCAATATTGCAAGCGTAAATCAACAGATTTATATGATTGTATTGGCCTTAGTGGAAAAGAAAGTAACTCATGCAATACGTATAAGTGTTTTCCTAACAACAGTTCATAAAACAGTTCACATCACAGTCCATAAAATAGTGCATGTATTCTCACCTCAAAACAGTTCAAACAAGTAAAAAAGGGGCTATGAAACTCACCTGAGCAGGCAGCTAGCAAATAATCAAATAAGCAAGAAATGAGTGTATCCAACGTGCAACCTTCTAACACCCTAAACGTATAAGGTTGTATGTAAGTAGATGTCTCATAAGACCATCTATAGCGATTGTATAAGTGGGGGTCAATGTCCACTTAAGCCAATCGTGTAGGTGGAGGGTTAATGTCCACCTAAAGCTAGTTCATCAACTAGTATGTCCAAATAAGTTGTTCAAGTTCGTTTGTCAAAAGCGTGTACGACCCGTTGGTAAAAGTTTGTAATAATAATTCGTTTAGACATTATTATTAAGTTTGTTTCGTTGTACATTATTCATTAGTATATATCGTGTGTTGCTAACAAACTATTTAGTTCGTAAAATCCTCAAACCGTAGGTCAAAGTTGGTCAACTAGTTGGTCAAAGCTGGTCAAAGTTGGTCAACCTGGTCAAAGTTGGTCAAACTGGTCAAAGTTGGTCAAACTGGTCAAAGCTGGTCAACCCTGGTCAAAATGGTCAAAGTTGGTCAAACTGGTCAAAGCTGGTCAACCCTGGTCAAACTGGTCAAAGTTGGTCAAACTGAGTCAAAGCTGGTCAAAGTCATTTATTTAGTCACCCAAACCCATTTTTGTTACCACTTTCCAAAAATAGTAAGTTTGTCGGTTTTTAGAAATCGAGCCCCGTTTTTGTTGACTTGGTCAAACATACTCGGTTTGACCCAAAACTTTTACCCAAGCCTTATTTCTGTTGATAGAGTTCAAATAATTTGTCGGTCTGTGTCGGAGTTATTTCGAGGTGTCGGTTTTTAACATGCAACTTAAAAACTTCAATATTTCATATTTTCGGTTTTTGTCGGTTTAGTTCGCCACTAGATTTCTACAACTTCTGGTCCATATTAAGGTCTGAGATTTTTACCAACTGATCATCTACTAATCTAGTTCATAACATAATTTTTCCGGTAATTATCGGGTCCATCTAGATATTTAAATAATTCCGCGTAACAACCGAACATATTTATCGAAAACTCTCAGGTCAGTCTCAAAGATCAGTTAATACACGAAAATACGTACAGATCTGGAAAAAGTGTAAAACACAAAAGTTGTAGCTATTTTCAATACGCAACTTTTAAAAAGAAATTCGTTGTCTAACTCTTCCTAGAACTCAAGTTATGACCATTTTTGTACACTGACTTTTTGAAGATAGAATCTGTCACTTTATATGTGTGTATGAAAAACGTGTTTTGAGTTACAATTTGGACATAATCTAGCTAGTGGAGCTATAAAACATGTATATAATCAACATGAAATCATATTTATAAAGGTTTTATGTGATTCATACTAAGAAAATGAAGAACAAAGAAGATAGGTGTAGATGATGATGAAACTTGAGCCTCCTTTCTTCTTCAAGATTGTGGTGTTTAGTGGTGGTTGAGGATAGTCTTGTGGTAGTTTGCGGGTGGAGAATGGGATGAGTTATTTCCAGAATTATTGAGAGAGTGTGTTGGTGATTTTTGAGAGAAAAATGAAATTGAATCAAGTGTATTGTTGGTGTAAGTAAAAGAAGAATGATCATGAGTTTGCATGAGGTCTCAATGGTTCATGTGGGTGGTGACCACATGGGCTGGTTTTGGGGGGTCCCATATGAGGGGATTTGTGATTTAAATTGTATTCTTAGACTGTGTTTACGTATTTAGGTCGTTTACCCGTTATTTTCGTTATTCGGTTAAATCGCGTAACGTTATTTTGAATCGTTTTAATTCGTGATATGTTTGGGATTATTTTTCATTGAAGTATTGTTAATATACTTTATTTTAAGTTACCGAAATATTTATCGGGTTTCGTTTCGTTGTCGAATGTGATTCGCGCGTTCTCTTTGAGTTTGAGACGTTTTAAGCAAAACGTCTAAGTTTTTCGCGTATTATTTTAACAAAATAATAAATAGTGATAAATAACTTCTAAAAATATATTAAAGTTATTTATAGAAATGTTTTCACCAACGTCGTATAGTTTGTCGGACTCCGTCCGGTTATTTCGCACAATTTAATCAATTTGCGTAAGCGTAATATAAAACAATTACGTATGTGTATATATTCACAATAATGTACAAATAGTTACAAGTAATTACAAGTATTTAGCCTAAATCACATCTAAATACACATAATCAGGGTTTCGGTTAAGTTTAAAAGTTAACCTAAATTGCCGGGTGTCACAGAATGATTTTTGATGAATTTCACACTATAATTGTTGACGAATTCATGTTTTACTTCTTCTACGATCACATTTTATGCCCTAATTTTGTTGGTGAAAATACGCTCTATTCTCCCAGCTTCCTTTTTTGCTGTGTTTTATTTTAATAAAACATTTCCTAAATTAAGTGCAATTATTAAATGACGAATATGCCCCTATGTGTTTTAATTTAAAAGAAGTGATCCAATGATCAGGATTCACTTCCCCCTTCCCCTAGATTACCACTTCCCCATTGAACTCTTCCCTATATATATATATATATATATATATATATATATATATATATATAATGAAAAGGTACATGGGCATAGAATTCAATTGACAAAAATTGCAAGAAGTCAAAAACATGTAGCTCAATCAATCCCTTGTTCAATCCGTTCGGGAGTTCGATTCACTTTCTTGATTAGCAAGAAAATCCTGTGATCACAAATTATTCCTTCACAAAATACAAAATTCGATGTACAAAGATGCTTTTAACACATTGTATTCATCTATATGCTTAATTGTGTTTTGGAATGACAATGGGACTAGTCCGAAGCGGGAAGTGATAACCCCAACCTCAAAATCAGTTAATCAAAAAAATCCTCAAACCTACCCGAAACCAGATCTTATCGGAGCACTCAATTGGGGACATAGGTTCCCCCATCCCCTAACAGGGATCGGCATACCCCACCGGGGACATCGGTTCTTTAAAACCGTTTCCACATTAATAATACCCTAGACCTAAAATTTTTGTTGATTTTCTTTACAATGTCATCTAGCAATGCATATAGTAATTCTCTCTTTATCTAAAATAAGTTTACATAATGTACACAATAATAACCGGTTCAAAATTACCAAGTTATCACAAAATGGTCTTATAAAATATATTTAGCGTAATAACACGGATCTACCAATTTATTTACAAGCGTGTGTGTGTGTGTGTGTGTGTGTGTATATATATATATATATATATATATATATATATATATATATATTAGAGTTTCAATGAGAACACTTTAAAAATAAGAACGGCTAAGAACACCTCATAAATGCACAACTAGCAGACAAATTCATTAGATTCACACTCATACATCTCAAATATGTGTAGAAAAATAGATACAAACTTTCGGAAATGCACAAAAATCGAAAACGGTTGATGCATAATTATAGAAATAATCGCGCATCAATCATTATTTCGATTTTTGTGCATTTTTGTAAGTGTAATTTTTTTTTTTTTTTTTGCATATTTGAGATGTGCGAATATTAATCTAACTATTTTATCAAGAGTAAATGTGCATATGAAGCGTTCTTAGCCGTTCTTATTTTTAAGGTGTTCTTATTTGATCATATATATATATATATATATATATATATATATATATATATATATATATATATATATATATATATATAATATATAGGGGAGGGATCAAGAGGGAAGCAATTTTTTGAGGGAAGGGAGAAGCGTTTAGTATTCATCAAGAAACATATTACAATTATCAATCAAAACGTCAACAAAAAATTATTTTTACTGGTAAATTGTAATCAAAATCGATGCTACAAAGAATATTTCAACGAATGAATATCACTTTTCAATCATAAGAGTAGTTGATAAATATTTATTTAAAAAATTGTTAATATTCACTATGATGAATATTAACTAATATGCATCACGATGCATATTAAAACTTCACATTATTAGAAAAATATTTATTGTTAATATTCATCACAATGCATATTAAGTAGATCTGATGGTGCAAAACTCACTTCCCCCCTTCCCTCTAGATCTCCACTTCCCCCTAGATCCTCTCACTATATATATATATATAGGGTTGGGTTTTAGTGAGAACAAGGGGTCCCCTGAGAACGGTGTAAAAAATTCTAGCCATCCATTTGAAATCAAAGGTCCAATATGGAGGTGACAATTTTGTAGTTATTGAAAAATCTGAAAAATGAAGGTGGTATTTTTGTAAATAAGATGAACTTTGATTTTCATTCACCATTTACTTAGTCTGTGAATTTCTTTTTGTTTTTGTTTTTCTTCGCAACAATTTAGAAGAAATGAAGCATTATATATTTATTTATGTTCACCTTAGTTAACAACAGTTCAGCATTATTTTTTTGATGTTACATTACTTTTTTGAAATTCCTAAACCCAAAACCTATCCCCTAAACTCTAAAATTACCTTTTCAAAACATTAATATATATATTTTGTTCCAAAAAAAAAAACATCAACATATTCCCAAAAAATTGAATACCGTAGCATCAGACCATCAGTTTATAAGCTTTGCAAGAGTTGAAATTAATTTAATTAAATTAATAAAAAAAATACGCAATAATGGTTCTGTGCTTTTTGGATCCAACTAAAAGGGCATAACCACACATGTAAGCATCCCTTCGCCGGCGATAAAAAATACGCAATAATCATTTTTTTGTCGGATATATAAATAAATCCGGCAAACATCCCTTCTCCGGCGACCATCATCGAAACCAGACGTCGGTGGCGGTTCGTGTGTAAGCATAGTAATACCGGCGGTGGTGACCGATCTAGATCTATGGTGATCGGAGATTACAATGGCGGGGCCGACGGTGGTTTCTGGTCAGGTGCAGTGGTGGCGGCTTCCAGCTAAGCGCAGTTCAGATGGTGGTGACGGTCTGTAGTTTGGTTTGCAGGTGGTGGAGGTGGATTACATATGATATTTGAGGATGAAGGAATGCGTGGGTATTCAGAGTTTAGGATAATTTGTGTGAAGCAATAATAAAAAAGATATTCGTTATTATAAGGGTGTTGATATATCCAACATTAAAATTGATAGATCCACCAAATATATGCATTAACAGACTGTACAGTACAACCTGTTAATGCATATATTTGGTGAATCTATCAATTTTAATAGTGGATATATCATTAGCCTTATTATAAACTTACCATTAACCAATATAAAATAAAGTTTCACCATGTAAAAGTTTATGTGAACAAAAAAAAAAAAAAAAAAAACTTTACAACAGAAATCCTTATGTGAAACCGCCAAAATCAGGCTTCAACATATTTACAATATTGCCACCTCCAAAATTGATATTTTTGATCAGATCTGCTGGAAGGTTATGATTTGTTCTCACCGTTCTCATATAATTATTTTGTTCTCACAGGATCCCAAGTCTATAAATATCGGGGCATGGTGGAGCAGAGATAATAGTACCCATTCCCCAACCCGAACCCGATAAGGATCCTCATTTTGCGCCCCAAACCCGCAAAGAAACTAGATATCCCGAAAAGTGCGGAGTTCGGAAATCCCCACGAGATTCGGGTCCTTTCCTAATTGTGTTACAATCATATCATTTTCATATAAATTTAATCAAATTAAAATGTGCATATTTTAATTTGTAAACTATACTTCATAAATACATGTAAAAGTATGTAACCTTTTATTTAATTTTAAGATATCTCACAAAATAATGGACTTACGGAGTACTTAGTATTTAGAGTTTGTTATGATTATAATCCGTGAGATAACGAATCTCGAGTAGTCGAACAAATGAGAGGTTGTCGACGAAAGGGTCAAAGGTTGCGCTTGCGACAATCCGAAGGTTGCGCAAGACCCCTTCAACCTCGCCCGCGTGTTAGCTTGCTTGTACTATCGCTCGCCTGCCTGACCTTTATATGGGACTGTTTTCATGCATTTAAAGGGCCTTTTTCTTGACTACAAGATTGTAGACAACTTTTCAAACTTACAAAAGAGGAAATATGAAATCCTTTCTTTACTTAAATTATGGAAAAAAGGAAAATCATAAATAAAGATTTAAATATAGGGTGATGATATTTTCACCATCCAATTTGATGGATCCACCACAAGTATGCATTAGCAGATGGTACAATACAACCCGTTAATGCATATTTGTGGTGGATTTTATCACCACCCTTAAATATACGTTGGCGTATTGGAAAACTCTTTTCAACTTGACACTTTTAATTACTGTTCTTAACCAAAAACAGTAAATTTTGAGTTGCATGGTTTTTTAATTGAAAAGGGTCGAACTTCATTAGCTTATACTAATAGAGTATCCTGCACAATGCAATAAATTTTTTGGATAATAGTTTGTAGATCTAAGACATAATAAAGTTTGATGATAATAAAAAATATGGCCCTTTTAGACCACTCCCATCGGCATAACCGACGGGCGGTCGGTTTGCACCGACGAGACCGACGCCGATGGTACGGCTTTGTCGGTTTGGCCGTCGGTTTTGCCTCATCGGTTTGGCGACGAGAGGGGACGAGTGGGGGTGGGACCCACAGCTTTTATTATTTTATTATTTTTTTTTGAAACTAGCCGTTGGAATAAAAAAAATAAAAATAAAAATAAAAACGAGGAGGAAACGGGCTCCGATGAGATTAAATTAGGAATTGTAGTTTTTAATTATTGTACTTTTTAATTTTTAGGATTTGTATTTTTTTTATTTAAAAATTATTGTATTTTTAATTTTTAGGAAATTTGTAATTTTTATTTTTAATGAAGTGTGTTTTATTTAAATTGTTGTGTTTATTTGAATTATTGTATTTAAATTGATTAATTAATTAGGCAGTGGGTCCCAAAAAATGAAGTGACGGACCACTGATGGGAGTAGTCAGTCAGTTTCAGTCAGTTTGAGGAAAAAGTTGATGTGTCGCTGACGTGGCTCCGTCAGTTTCAGTCACTTATGAGAGTGGTCTTATATACTCCGTAGTAAAGTAATTTGATGACATGTAATCAAAAGTTACTACAACTATTGTACTCCACTTTGATTATTTATAAGTTCAAAGTAAATAAGAAACAAATTAGAAAATCTATAAATATAAAAAAGTGAAAACTGTATTTCTAACTTTAAAACATAGAAGCATTCATGTGTTTCTCCATCTAAATAAATAAAACGTATGTAGCTGTATATTAGAGTGTTCATGATAATATGATTGTGCAATATTGTACAAACTAGCGAAAAACCCGCGCAATGCAGCGGAATATCAAATTTGTTTATAATAGTAACCCGTGGTAATGTTATGTTACGTTGTTTGTCTTCTTTTTCGATAGATTAGTGTTCATTTAAATTGTTGGAATAATTATGTTTAGTGAATGAGAAAGTGTATTAATTGTACTATAATAGTTACAAATTTATAATAATTAGATTTCTAAAATTATGAATATTTAAATGTTGAGTCTTAATTTTTGTTCTTAAAATTTTCTAAAAATAGAAACCTAAGATGCATTATATGTAGTTATAGATTATAGATATATCGTATAGGAATTTTTAGACTTTCCATGATAATATTGTCAAATTTACTTGAGTGAATGGAAGGGTATAATAGATAATTTCCATCTTTTGATTCTAAGCATTTAGCAAGCGAGTGAAAAACCATTTTAGGTTGTAGATAAACTTAGTACCAAATGGCTAATGATATATCCACCATTAAAATTGATAGATCCACCAAATATATGCATTAATAGGTTGTACTGTACAGCCTGTTAATGCATATGTTTGGTGGATCTATCAATTTTGATGTTGGATATATCACCACCCGTACCAAATGGGTCTTTACCAAAAAAAAAAAATAAATAAAAACTTAGTACCAAATGGGTGGTGATTACTCTGTATATCACATGCTTCTTATTCTGGAAATAGAATAAGGATATAACATAGGAGCTCAACATCTATCAAATGTTTGCACACATACATAAACACAACCCTACTTCTAACCAAACCTATTTCGAATAATAACTGGGTTATTAAATTGTCGTCTTCCAAACACACTTCACATGTCTTTGTAACCTTATCCAACCTGTTTTTTTGCCTTACTTGCCCTGCACTTTTGGATACTTATCATGTTTGCCCCACTTCACTTTGTAAATCACTAAGACCATTTGCAATGGAACGTGCTCGGCGAGAAAATTGGTTGAGAACGCCCCTGAACGCCGGCAGTTGGGAGTTCTTAGTTGGTGTTCTGGTGGCTGCGTGCGAGGAAGATTGGAGACGAAAGAGGCGTTGAGGGTGGGACCCACCTCATTTTCTTTTGTTTTTTCCTTTTCTTTCTTGGTTTAAAAGTAAAAAAAATAATAATTTTTTTTTTGTTTTTTAAAATGTATCCGTTGGAGATTTAAAAAAATAAAAAAAATTACCGTTGGAATGCAACGGTTTTTTTTCAAAATTTTTTTATTTATTTTATAATTCAACTATAAATATTACACCATTCCACTACCAAAAATACACACAATTCATACAAAAAACACACACAATTCATACCAAAAACACACAATGGATTCAATCAATTTTCTTTTGGATTCATCTTCGGAAGATGAACTTCTAATGCAAGTTCTACAACAATACGCCCAAGAGGAAACGAGTGAGGCCGGTTCGAGTTCGAGACCACCACGTAATCGAATCTATATTCCAAGGGATCGTGAAGGTGCCCAACAACGTTTGTGGGACGACTATTTTTCCGAGAACCCAAAGTATCCTCCAAACTTGTTTAAACGACGTTTTCGTATGCGTCGGGAATTATTTACTCGAATCGTACAAGGTATATCCGAATACTCTATTGAACCTATTCCCAACCACTTTAATTATTTTAAGCAAAAGCCGGATGCACTTGGTCGGCTTGGTTTTACCCCGCTACAAAAGTGCACGGCCGCCATACGCCAATTGGTGTATGGAATATCCGGCGATATGTTCGATGAATACTTACAAATGGGTGCACGCACGTCAAACGAATGTGTTAACAACTTTTGTAAGTGTATATTCGACTTATACTCCCGGGAGTATTTAAGAAATTCGAATGCCAACGATATTGCTCGGTTATATGGAGCACACGAACAGAAACATGGCTTTAAGGGAATGCTTGGGAGCATTGACTGTATGCATTGGCAATGGAAAAATTGTCCGAATGCATGGAAATGTCAATACACTAGGGGTGATCACGGACACCCGACCATTATGCTTGAAGTTGTTGCTTCATACGACATGTGGATGGTATATCTTGCCGATGGTATTTATCCGGATTGGGTTACTCTTGTCAAAGGATTTACGTGTCCTACTGACGAGAAACGAGCAAAGTTCGAGAGGTTTCAAGAAAGTGCAAGAAAAAATGTCGAAAGGACTTTTGGTGTCCTTCAAGGTAGGTTTGCAATTTTAAAGATTTCGGCACGATCTATGAGTGTGAACAAGATGCGAAGACAATTGTACACTTGTATCATATTGCATAACATGATACAAGAAGATAACGGATTCACAAATTCTTCTATCGAGCAAGAGATGATCGATGACCCCGCTAACCGGCATCGAGGGGATATTAGGCAACGGGTACAAGACCGAGATTCTAGAATAAAAGAAATACGTGACAAACAAGTGCATGACCAACTACTAGCCGATCTCACCGAACACATTTGGACGCTTCCACCAAACTTTTGCAGCTTACCTTTAGCTCCCGCTTAATTATCTATGTTGTTTTAATTTTTAATTATTGTGTTTTTTTTAATTATGTACTTTTATTTTTATTTAAGTGTATTTTGTTTAATTATTGTATTGTATTGGTATTAATTAATGAAATGTATTTGTTTTTGTTAAATAAATGAAAATTAAATTAAATTGGTGGGTCCCAGGGGCAAAACTGTGCGTTTTGGGCGTTCTGGGTTTACCATTGCATATGCTGACGTGGTGTTGACGCTGACGTGGCACCCAAAACGCCCCAGAAAGCCTTGCACCACTCCAAATGGTCTAACAATTGTATAATGCACCACGCAAGACAAGATACTTAACTAATAAATATGTAATGTGTTTCCACATTTGAATGACAATTGATGACCCCAGGAGGAAGAAATAATAAGGGAACAAATTGAGTTACTACACGTATCTACTATCAGTTTGGTATTGTTATCATAGTAGATGAAATGTTGTTAACATTACTACATTTAACAAAAGATGTCCATTTCTAGCCTGCAGTCGTTTATGACTTGGACCGATGGCTGAAAACACTCGAAAGAAACATTAAGGCCATGTTTTTAGCTGTCTTGTGATTCTTGTCTGCATCAAGATTCCTCGACTTTGCATAAGTAGAGGTGAAAAATTCAATTCAATAATAGGTAATGAGTCGCTTTGGTTTTAGTTATTCAGGTAAAACATCAGGTGGTAAAAAAAATAATAATCTAATAATAATAAAATAAAAAAGGTTAAAAATGGAAAGTGGCTGAATGGGTCAAAAAGATCCAAAACCATCCTAAATATATTCAAAACACAAGAATGTCTTAAATAGTTAGTAGAAGAGCACCCGCGCATTGCGGCGGTGAAGATATTAACCACGGTTAATGTGATCGGGTGTTTGAGAATATTATGTTTGCATCAAAGTATTTTCAAATGACCTTTAAACTAATGTAAAAACTTCCAAACATTATACCTTCTTTATAAATTTAGAAAAAAATATTATTAAATATGAACATTTTTTTTTCCAAGTTATTATCGATTCTCATTCATATGTAATAAAATAATTAAAAATCAAACGTAATTAATTAAAACTAAAGAAATCATAACGAAATATAAAATGAAAAGATAAAAATATTTATTTATGTTTAAATATGGTTTTTATTTATACGCCTTATAATTTTACTTTTTAATGTCTATTAATTTGACTAATAATAATATGAGCGTGTATTTTAGGACTAATTGTTATGTAGAAATTAAAAAGAAATGGTACAGTAATTTACAATCAGTATTTATTATGGATGAATATATTGTTGGTAGTTTCTATGATTAGTAAAGGTTAGTTTAGTCCATTTCATTAAATATAAGGGTATTTATGTTATTGGAGTTCTTTAAAATTGTAAGTTAATGAAGAAAAAGTTAAAACAAATTATAAGAGTGTATGATAAATCAGATAATTAATTTAGCATCGCAGTTATATATAATACATAAAACATTATTCATATGTAGAATTCCAGGGAGATAAGACAAAAAAAAAATGCATGCGGGTCGGAGCAACACGACCCAACCCATTTTGACCCGTTACCCACCTTGTCCATTTTGCAAATAACAGAAAAGTAACCTCACAAGTGATACACAAATTCAGCCCCTTTCTATTCATGGAAAAAGCTTATCAAGAACCATATCAGGTTGCTTTGTACTAGGATTGCAACACTACATGTCAAGTTGAGAGCTAACTAAAGTAAAAGCACATTAACAACTAGAGATATTATTCATCCTATAAGTTATGGTTCTTCCTAGTACAAAACTTTCCATAAGGATAAGAACAAGGCATTTATGACTGTATAGTCCCACTAGAAGCTTTCCCCACAAGTAGGGGCACTTGATAGTTGATAGATACTCACGAAAGGTAAGTTCAACTGCACAACACTACTTAATAGAAGCATCTAGTGAAGGTGATCATCGTAATTCAAAGCAGATTTATTCAACAAAATAGAAAATGAATGATAAAACACCGGTCTCTATCAACCTAATAACAAATTTGTAATTTCTTAGTCCCACTATTTACTATGGGAGGTGATCCTCACACACACCTTTTTATCCATACACACCATTTTAATGCAAGTTGACCATTTTACCCTTCACGGGGCCTATTAAAGCTACCCCCTGGCCCACCCTTTTTTCCTGCTCCTACCCCCTGGCCCATCCTTTTTTATTTTATTTTTTAGGTATACCCCATCTCAGCCTTCTGTTTAGTCTAAAACTGAAACTAATTCTGTACTGAACTGGATCAAATTTAAATAAAAGTATACCGAAATGGTGGGCCAGGGGGTAGATCCATACTTCAAGGGGGTGTCTTTAGATTCCCCCCTAAGTTTATTTTACACCATTTAATCTTCACTCTTCAATTCATGGGTAAAATAGTCAACTTGCATTAAAATGGTGTGTATGAACAAATTTTGGTGTGTGAGGATCGCCTCCCATTTACTATTGGTGGATTTAGTTGTACCCATCATACCATTTAGCAAGTAATGTTTGTTTTGACATTTAAAGCATTCTATTAATGGATAAATAGTAGAGAATTTGATGAAACAAATCAACCATACTATTTTTTTAGAATCTTACTGGCTCAGATAGGAAAAAGATAGACAGTTCAACAAGTGGTTGACACTTGACCATGACTCAAGTATATTTCTTCATTAATATTTCTACTTGTTCTCAAGCTTTCTTTAAGTTTTACCTTCGCTTACTAACAGAGATATGCACCTACATAAGCGTAGAATTCTTAAGTAACGCACTCTCAGATCTTTAATTGCTGCCACAATCTGAGCTGTGAGTGTTTGAGTAGATGGGTTTTGTGATGCATTCTCTGGGATGTCGATCTGGCATGCAGCAATCTCTGACGGGTAAATACCCCTGTTCGAATTTAATTACTTAAGTCAGCAAGTGTATAAATTTGATTATCAGGTGTCAACAAAAGCGTGGAACTGTTATAAGCATAATGAGACATGAACAGATCCATAGTTTATAGAAATTCAGAAACATAAATGGTAAGCTATGTCGCATTTGACAAGCATCAAACTCTGCAGTCAAATAATAATTTTGTTAGATACCTTTTTAGACATGAAGTGTTTAGAGTTACAGTTGCCTTCTTTCGACTGTTTGCATTAAAGAAATAGAGCTCCAGATGAAGTTGTTTGCCTGCAAATCAACAAATGCAGTAAGACATAACTTCACCCTGATTCTAATCCCAAAAAAGTCATGGAAAGAGGTAAAAGAGAACATCACATGATATCTTAGGAGAAAATTTCACAAACTCATTTTTGAAATAGAATAGTATAACCTAAGCAATGATTTTCTTACATTGTACATGACTACAAGTAATATCATATGATGTTCTCTTCATTTAATCACCTCATTTCGATGTACTTTGGTAAAAGAATGTTCAGATAAGATTACCCAAGGACGTGTAAAATCTTGCATAAACCAAGTTCTTTAGCTCTAATCTTGCAAGTTGTATCTCCTCCATCACATCAACCAAATTGCCCAAAAGATGACTAGTCATCTATTGAAAAAAAAGAAGTTTTAACTATTTTTAACTATAAAAGGTTAAAAGTTGTCACCATAGGGCCATTGGCTCTTCTGAATTGGGGTGACTCACAATCAAGAGGTTCTGGATTGGATATTCACGGGCGGAAAAAGATGTAAATAATAGGTGGTTGGTCGGGCAGGCTGGGTAAAGTGTCAAATGTGTTCTGGTTAATACAGGACAATTATAGTATGGGTAGAAATGGGCCGGGTGCCCGGGTTTGGTTGGATCAACCGGAAAACACCTTTTTGTCCATCTTAAAAAATTATATATAAATAATAAATAATTAATTTCTTCATTATAACTACCAAACCAATATTACTACATAGTAATCTAACTCTTTGAATGAGATAGTTACGGGTTTGTACGCATTAAAACTAGACTTTGGCCAACTTTCAGCCTGTTTGACCTCTTAGCAAATATTATTTGATTTGAGCTGTGAGACCCAATTGAAATACAACATGATCCACATCGAACTTTCTTTGAGTAAATGGGTTGATACTGCCAGCTCTTATTTCTCATTTATGTATACGTGCCAGACCATATTCCGTTTTGTTAAGAAACTTACTTGAGTTTCTTGTGCCAAACTTGTAGCACCAACTTTCTGTATTAAGCCGTCATTAAAAACAAACCCAAAGGCAGTTGAAGCATCCACATCTTTGAAATTCTACAAGACAATAAGGTATTCATGAAAGAATAAAAAGACAAATAAAACCATATATGAATTCACCAACATTGATACGTTACCTTGTTTATATTCATCTGATTTAAAGAATGAGAAAAAGAAATGCTTGTAACTAAACCTGCAGTGACCCTTATCCTGTAGTAATAAAGATAATTTAACAGAATTTCACTGGAACATGAGCAAAGATAAAACTGAAAGCATATCTTAACAAGGAACCTTTGAAACAAGAGGTCAAGGTAGTTAAGAATAATGTCGTGATGATCTTTGCAACTCTTCAGATCGCTTAAAACCCAAAGCTGGAATAAGAATGAATACATAGCAAAAAGAAGTCTCATCCATCAAGCAATATTCTGTTCTGTGATAAAATGAACATGTAACTCAAGTATATGCGAAACCTGCATATCCTTCCGTATGATCTGGCATCGTGCTCTTTTCGATAAATGATCACTAACAAATGCAATAGTTTCGGCGGGGTTGGGTTCTCCTTTCATCTTACACGACACGTGAAAAGATTTCGTCAAGGTGGAAATTCTTCCATCGATGTCTTTTATCACCTGCCTCATCGAATTCACTTGGTCGTTGTCAACTTGGCACTGTACAGATTAGCCAGGTAAGAAACTAAGCTAATCTAATCTTCTTTTTTATTGAGATTTGCAGTTCAGCTCATTAAGTTGGCTAAAAAAAACTATTTGTACGGGTTCAATACCTCTTGAATGTCCTTAATATTATCTGGAAAGGGCTGATGATGAATAACTTGAGCATCTAGTGAATTTTGTCGTGAAAGATTCAACTTCAAAGCTTCAGACTCTTGAATCCCAGAGGCAAGTGATTGCACATTTTTCTACGCATAAAACAGAACTGAGAAGCAACAAAGAAATCCACTTTCTTATTATTAAATATACAAATGAATACTATATACCAGTAACCTCTCTCGTTTCACATGCATTAGCTGGAACTTTGCTTGCTCATGAACAATTTTGCACAAGAGCAATTTTGCTTCTGCTGCTCTGGATTTTCCATTCATAATAAGTCAGAGCATTTAATAGAAAATTGGAGTTTGAGACATAAAATACATCAATCCCAAAATGGATACACAATAAATTACCTTTTATCTTGAATATCATTACTGGGATCTACAATGGTCTGTATTAACCAAAGAATGATCTCAATCTTTGCAGATATATATAGTTCACAACAGATATTAAGCTATAAACATGCCAACCTGAGACTGAAATTTGCTCGATAGAAGCTGATATGTTTTTGACATCTGTAGTTTCCCCAGAATATTAATCACACAATCTATCTGCAACCACAGAGCAACCGATGCAGATATTAAACAGAGGTGAGCCATATAGTGACGATCCACATTTCAAAATGTGCAACCTAAGTTTGTAGGTCTCAAGCCATATACTTAGAGTTGAGAAAAAGGAGAAATATGAAAGGCAAGAAAGTATATAGAAGGAAGCTGGGAAGCAAACACAAGATAAACCAAAGCAACTTCAGTAATCATGTATGTAGCATTTGGCCATGTTTACAATATTGTACTAAAGTTGTAGCAAGAGATATAAAGGAAGAGAATGTACCGCATGCAAATTCATCTTATCAACTGAATGCGGAATAAGTTTTGTCTCTTTAAAGAATCTTGTATGAATCTGCAACATTAAATATCAGATAAAAATTACTATATTACAAGAATAGTAGTGTTAGCAGCTCACAAGCACACCTGAGCTAAATGTTCTAGATTAGGGCCAATACTAGAAACTCCACTGCCATTTGGTAGTTCAAGACCACAATTTAAACTCGTCTTAAGTTTGGCAATTTTCTCGGTAGGCATCACATCTTCAGATTTTCGTTTCCTCTCAGCTGAGATTACATCTCCATTAGAGAACGTATTTGCACAGGAAAGTTGTACATTTTCTGTATGTAAGGAATCAATGTTGTCAACATGCAACATACTACTCAGCTCTTTATTTGATGGACTTCTACCAAATTGATCTGCCAAATCCTAAAAAAAAAAGCACAAAAGTCAAAATTATAATTGATAAATTTACTAAATAATGCAGTTGAAGCATCAAGTACGCGTCCAATGGCTAAGAGTTAAAATCGATACCATTTAACATGGAGCTTTTAAAAAAGAAAAGGAAATAGGCCCTAACCTTCCGACAAGATCTTTCATCAATCCTTCCATTTATTATAAGTGAAGCTTTCTGTGAAATTCTGGAAATGTCACTTCCTCTAATAATTGATTCAGAGTTTTCAAGTTCAATATCATTTGGTAAGGTTGTTAACTTCGCCCTTGTTTCTGAGTTGCAAGAGATATCTTTAAGAAAACCTTTTTTAGCATTCACCATTTCTTCTATATTGGAGCCTTCAACATTTAGAGGCGTAGAAGTTTCTCTTCCCTCGATGTGTAAGCAATGCATCACATTAGATGCCATAGTAGGAAGTGCTGTATTGAAGATGTTCTCCTCTAACCCTCCAATGTGGTCCAGCCTGAAGTTTAATGACCCATTATGCTGGATAGGCTGTTCTTCAGCTCTATAAGGACTGAATCTAAATTTTGTAGTTCTTTCCTTCTTCAACTTCTGTGAAGAGCAAGTAAAAGTTTGTAAGGAGCCGATTTTACTTGCATCATTTTTATCACTGTACCCCATATCTGCAGATTCAGATACAGTTGGCTGCAATTGTTCTCCATAAGTGATTTTAGATGGTAAAACCAATGGTGCCTCAACTTCAAAAATATTTTCATTACTAGTTGTACATAAAAAACTCTTTGGTATCTCAGTCTTATTATCATCCATGTTAGTGGACACCCCTTCTCTTTTCTTAAAAGATGGTAATGGCTTTTCAAGACATATGTCCATAGTCTCAATCCGACCATGATTCACAGAACTGACTTGAGGAGATTTGTTGTTTTTCTCCGACAAAGTACCCAAGGGAGTCATCTTGGAGAGTCCAACTAAAGATTTGAAATTTGAAATTTCAAGTTTAGCATTTAAAGCAGCAGAAAAGGGAGAAGCTTCTAGAATTCTTAGTTTAGAGATGCTTTTTCGTAAGGATGATAGACTACCACCATGTTGTTGGCTGTCAGTTCTTGGAAAAAAACTTGCTTGATTATGGGAAGGAGTCACAGTTGCTGGAGATTTTAATAGACCAACACCATTTAAAAGCGTGTAACTTGGCCTATCAGTTGAGTGTGCTATTGACCCTACCAATGGAAACTTATTTTCCTTTTCCATGACATCATCTAATTGATAAGCCACATTTCCAGAATATGAAGGGGTGTCTTGACTAGTAGCCAAGAATTCCAAGCTTGATTTGGTTCCAGTAAGAGTGCCCTAATATTAGAAGGTAAAAGAAACAAAGTATTTTAATTAGAAAAAATAACTACAAGAACAAATTGATCGTAGCTATGCATTCCAAGAATGGTTATTCTATACTGAATAAGTTACTCGTAGATTCTAAAATTGCACATGGCAATCAAAAGAATACACACATAACTGGCGATAAAAGCTACATCATTATCATGTGGATTTTAGATTGATATGAAATTAGGAACAAAGCAGATAACAGCTAAGCAAATATATGGCAACAGAAGAGTGATTCTTCCTAGAAAGGTCAAAGTGGATATTAAAAATATATATAGTATATAAATATTAAACTTTGAAGGACAGAAGCTTGACAAAATTCATATATAATAAGAGATCATCTATGGATGGAGACGAAGAGAAAGACTCTCACTGCCTAAAGCAGGAATCAACAAGGTAACAATCAGAAATGATTGAACAAGAGTAAAAAGAACAGTAATAACAATTTGCTTATAGTTGGGGTCCTTACCTTTATAAATTGATTAGGGGAGAAAATTTTTGAAGCCTTGGTGTCCGTTTTATTAGATAAAACACCAACCACAATCTGCTTACTCGGGAAAAGCTTGGCTCCATCATCTGCCACTCTCATCTCATTCTGATTAACAGAAACAACTTCATTGGGCTCCACATGACTGGTAATGCCTACAATTTTATTATCTTGACCATAACCAAAATCCATAAGGTCAGACCCATTTTCCTTGTTTGCTAAAAACTGTTTTCCAGCTTTTATCGGTGACTTTACTGGAGAAACGTGAGAAGCCGTTTGCAAATCACAGTCACCTTCTGCCAAGAGTGCAATCAATGCAGGCGATAACTTCCCATAGTCGTACTTAAGACGATATTTTCCAACAAGACTCATGTCATTTAATTGAGACCTTGAGCTCAATTTTGAGGTAGATACATTGGGTTGAATGTTCGGTTTATTAACTAGTGTCAATGCCATTGAACTTGTATCAGAGTGAATAGACCTCGGAGTTGGGGTTTTCTCCTCGAAGGAAAGGTGAGCCCCTGTGGAAGTCTTCAATTCTCCTTCTGAGTCTGATCTAGCAATGCTACGGAAATGCATTGAAAATGCTGTCGAGTCCAAAGTTTGATCATGATTATCATCTGAGACAGCAGAGTCTGATAAATTTCTTCTAATAAAACTTGCTGATACAGGACCAAAGAAGTTATCTTCTGCAAGAAGTTATTTGGAAAGATGCAGTTAGAGGATTTTTGAATTTGAGCAGTGGATATTAATGAAATATATCAAAAATTGTAAGCATCCAGTATTCCAGTGTATTAGATTGTAGATATTTTGTAACTATTTCTGATGCACTTGCATATGACTTTATGTTCATGTGACTGTCACATCCAAAGGCACAATGGCATTATAAGACTCTAAGAGGGAGTGTTATAATGACTAATGTACCGTTAAACTCATTTAATGAAATAATGTTGTTAGCGGAGCTATTTAATATGTTCACTTTTGTTGAGAAACCAACTACATTAAATAGGATTCAGGTTAATCCTGGACTGTAAAAGTAGTAGAAGCCAAGTCACTACCTCATGGAATAGTAATCAGAAAAATGTACAAAAAATTGAGCCAATTATTATCCTCCAATCATGTTTTATGTACATAATTCTGAGCCAACATATTATGTATCTTCTACATAAAAGACAAAAACAAGTCTACTAACCTAACAGAGGATGCATCGAGCCAGGCACGTTGATTCAGTTAGGAACCTTTCAATAAACAATATCCACATACGAGAACAACTTTTAAGAGGATCATCTTAGGTATTCGATAAGAGAAGGATACATCATGCCAAGCGGATGGGAGTGAAATATGACATCTCTGAGACAAAAACTTATTGTTGATTCTATACAAGAGTAGGATAATTTGGAGGAATCTTACATCAAAGTATCACTCATGGTCTAACTCAAATTCTCATGCTATAGGATGTCCCCATGTCAACTTAGGCATCTTTGAGCTAAAACTAAAAGACCATGACAGACTTTCTTTCCTATCAAGAGCTTTCAATCACCATTATAACCAAATTTGTTAGTTAACAACTAATGCTGGTTAGATAGCAGATTTAATCAGCTTATAATCAGAAGCAACCGTACTAGTTCTACTTTCTGAAAACATCCAATATGACATATGCACTTTTTCTTACTCGTGCATTTTATTCACTCAACTGTTTTATTGCATAATCATTTTAGAATCTAGACGCATCTCAGTCCTTGATTCATCATTTTACGACAGTACATCTTATCTATGGAAACAAAAAGAAAAAAAGAAGGCACTAATTTTACAACAACAAACAACAATTAGAAAGACACTGCATAAAATATAGTCCTTGGGATTGCTTATTTCAACAGCTCATCTCCTTGAAGCGATCTATAAAAGTAGTGTATCTTCATCTAAGTTAAAAGCAAACAAGTACCTACTTATTCTGCACATAATAATCTAAATTACAGTAACTGTTAGAATCAGAAAAACTTGCCATCATTAGAGGTAGCAGAACCAATGGTACTTCCACCAGATGACGGAGAGGCAACCACTCGAATAAACGGACTCCGCGGACCGAGTTCATCCAGATCATCATCTTCGTCGTCATCTTCCTCTTCGGTTCGGAAAAACTGTTTGGAATCACTATCATGATCAATAAACCTTAGGAGGTCCTCGTTTGAGGAATTAGAAGGTGCAGGATCCGGAGAAGATCCGGATTCATCACGGTCAAATATGTGAACCGAAGTATTTTCAGCAAAGCTCACGCGTCGAGATCGCTTTTTATGAAACACCGTCGTTCCTTCTTCTGTTTTAGTATTTGAGCGGTCCTCGCCGGTCATAGGAGACGACATTTGTTTGCTCCGGTGGAGAATTGACCGCAGTTAACAGCAATTTAGTGGATTTGGTACTGAAAATTGGGGGTGGATAACTAGGGTTCTGTCAGTGGAGCGTTGAAACTAAATAACCATTTTTATGCGGGAAAACTACAGCAATTCAAAATTGGGGAAATCTTCGCTACAAAAGTATGCAGCCAATAAGCTGCAAGTGTTTTTGAAATGATTTTTCTAACCATAGCCTTCAGGGCTTTAATGTGCTTTAAATTGTAGTACCCGATAGTTAATTATAAACTTTAGGGGCAGTTATTTTTGTAGTACAATAGTTTTAAGTGTGGTAAAAACTGCCCTAAGGGCTGTAGTTAGAAAAATCCATTTTGAAAAAGAAAAATAAAAGACTCGTTCATCACACAAACTACTACACTGCATTTAAACACATGTACATATTAGCCTGCCATTCAAACACTTATGTATATTATAATTTGACCGCTCCTTTTTTTTTACTCCACTAATTAAACACTTGAATCCTTTGCTTAAATCTTATGTTCAATAATACATACCTACCTACAAATATACAATATAATATGAACATTACTTTTATATTATTTAATTAAGTTTTATTATTTATTATAAGATTTTTATTATCGTAACATTTTTTTTATTAATGAAAAATGTTATTTTTAGTTAAGAAAGATAGAAATTAAAATGGATCTCAGTTTGTACTTTGTAGTCATGCATGATTCATGAAGTTCGTGATATTGCGAATTACGAATTACTATCTCAAGTGGACAAAAAATAAATAAACATTTGCTCGGATAATATAAAAACGGGTCACCATGTCAAAAAAGAACCCTCGTTTTTCAATTAGTGGCAACTGGCACGCACATCTAAATGGCAATTAACCAACAGTGTTTCTTGAATACAATTGCGTACAATATAAAATAAGAAAATGAATATTCATAAAATTATCACGTTTCATTTATCACTTAATTTAATTATTATCTTTTTGGTGAAAAACAGTAAAATTAAATAGCATAGGATCGAAAAGATCCACTTGTGTTACATCTTACATATTGATTGACTGCAACATTGAGATTCCACAACCCTAACATTGTCAAAATGAACCTAAACATACTTGAAACATAAACTAAAAAACGCCCACATTCTCAACAAAACGAGACAAACTACATCACTTGTGTTGCCGGACTTGCAATTGACGGCACAAATTGATACAAATGATTAACACGATCAAAGCCCTTTCGCACAGATGCCGCTAGTCACGAACTCCACATAAAAACCCACCAAACACATAACCATAAAATATGGGCGAACACCCAACGGAAAGACATGGAAACAACCGCAATAAGGAACCCAAACCTCCTATGGTCAAACAAAGAAAAAATCACATTGGCCGAAATCAAGGCCGCCGGAAAACCTCAAGAGGTAAAATGACCTCTTGGACAAAAAGGTTACCGGAAAAGTGCGAGAGGTCGGCTGAGAGTAACACCCAAGTTGACCAGAAAGAGAGCACTACCTAGAGCAAACACGGGAACCGAGGTTGAATGCCGAAGTAGCCAAGAATCGGTAACAACGACGCAAACCGAATAGGGTGGTGGATCTGTGAGATATGAAGTAGTTTTGCGAAGCAATCACCGGCGATTTGGAGAAGGCGATCGCGAAGCGTCGTTCGTCGTGAAGAAAAACGAGGGTGGGTATTTGAAACAATAAGACATGTGCCTTTGATTGGAAGTTGTTAGAGTCGTTGATGAGCCCTACGGACCTCCGGCGTAGAGCCGGCGGCCGGAGGCGGCAGTAGAATTTCTAGTCTAGGGTTTGAAAGAGGGTAAGTTATGAGAGAGAGAGAAGGGTCAGGCAATAAAAACTCGATTTAAAAAAAAATCATCTATATCTATCACTTAATTTATTATAGAACATTAATGTTATTAAAACATCTATTTATTGCTTATTACTCACAAACAAATTGTACCGAGTAGTTACTAGTCGCTAGTTATTTATGTGTAGACAACTGAATTTATTCAATATGGAGAAAGTACCAAACAAATATATTGTGAAAGACAATGCTAAAAATAGTAATAGATTGACATGATATTCTTAAAAACGTGAAGTAAAGTGAGGTTTGATAAAACTAAACGGTTAAGATTGATTATTTTATTCTTATAGAAAATTTCATTTTCATTTGAACTCAACTCGTTTATAATAAGTGTAATCATACGTAATATCGATCAATATAATTATACAATGATATTATAATGTTTGAAATTGTATTAATACTGAGGTGCATATCTATCTATAATATATGTATAGTTTTGTGGAATTTCAGTTCTTGACATAAATATAGATATAGATATATATAATATAATAATAATATAGTAATAATTTTGAAGTTATAAATTAATAATGATATTTTCGTCGATACATAGAAATGCCAATCCTTTTGTTTTTCAATTAATACGAGTTTCAAATTTAGTTGTGAGAAACAATTTATATATATATTATAGAAAGTAACATTTTTCTCTCTCTTCGATTAGACATATCACATAATATACTTTCGAGAGAGTTTTACAAATTGAACAGTATATTATCACAAGTGATAATGTGTCATCACATGTGGTATTCGTTGTTATCAATTGTGATAGTTGTTATTACTTATAACATATGATATTACACATTATGACATGTGATAATATATTTTACAGTTTTCAAAACCCACCAAAGAATTGCAGGTTTTTTTTTTTTTTTTTTTTTTTTTTGTCGGAAGTATATCTTGTGAGATGTCTAATTATAAAAAAAAAAATTTGAATTGTTTTTTTTAACTAGTCATTTTCGAAACACTTAACTTTTAAAAATGTAAGGGAAAATGGGAGTTTTTTAAATGAAGCTATTTCATTGGTTGCTAAAATTTCATCAAATTTTTTGTAGCTATTTGAACGTTAGTCTATTTTAAACACATCCAAAAATATTAAAAAACAATTAATTTGTCTAAGTTGAAATAAGTTATTACTTCAACATCGATTACCCATGCAGTACTACAAAAGTCCAAATCTGTATTGTTGTAGATAAAAACCATTGATGGATATACCAACAAAAAAAAAGCTTTATATATACATAGAATTTGTTCAGATGAATCAAGTTGATTTTGTCTGATGAGAAACATGTTATTACTTTTCTTCATCATATCACTTACGTGCTTTGATGCAACTCATGCAAATGTTGATAGCAATAACGATGATACTTTTAAATTTTGTATGACAGCGCCATTCAAGGTTCATATCCATAGTGAGGTAAACAATCTTCACATGCATTGCAAGTCAAAAGATGATGATCTTGGGGATGTTGTTCGAAATGCCGGAGAACAGTTTGACATCAATTTTTGTTTAAATTTTTGGGGGTCAACACTTTTTCATTGTGATTTTACGTGGGAATCGAAGCGACAAGGGTTTGTTGTTTTTGAGCTGTATAAGAAAAGAACTGTTCCTGAATATTGTTATTCTAGAATGATTGGGGTGCAACCTAAAGGGGATTGTTATTGGCGGGTAAAAGAAGACGGATTTTATATTCCTAAGTCTTTTGAACCAGAGCCTAATGATTGGAACAAAAAATATGAGTGGATATAGTTGAATTATCTAGTTTATAAAAAGTATTATCAAAGTTTTATGGGTTAGTGTATTTGTTTGTTTTATCTTGTTTTCCAACAAATGATAAAAAAAAATCGCATAAATTTACATATATTGGATTTCGGTTTACATATTTTAACTTTTAAACAATGTATTAATACCGAGTATATGATTACTACCGGTTATTCGAGAATCTCTACTTATAAAACTCGAGTCAACTTGCGAATCTATGATCTCTTTTACACATTTTTCATCTTTAATTCAGTTTATCACAATACAATACAATACAATATAATATGAACATTACTTTTATATTATTTAATTAAGTTTTATTATTTATTATAAGATTTTTATTATCGTAACATTTTTTTTATTAATGAAAAATGTTATTTTTAGTTAAGAAAGATAGAAATTAAAATGGATCTCAGTTTGTACTTTGTAGTCATGCATGATTCATGAAGTTCGTGATATTGCGAATTACGAATTACTATCTCAAGTGGAAAAAAAATAAATAAACATTTGCTCGGATAATATAAAAACGGGTCCCCATGTCAAAAAAGAACCCTCGTTTTTCAATTAGTGGCAACTGGCACGCACATCTAAATGGCAATTAACCAACAGTGTTTCTTGAATACAATTGCGAACAATATAAAATAAGAAAATGAATATTCATAAAATTATCACGTTTCATTTATCACTTAATTTAATTATTATTTTTTTTGGTGAAAAACAGTAAAATTAAATTGCATATGATCGAAAAGATCCACTTGTGTTACATCTTACATATTGATTGACTGCAACATTGAGATTCCACAACCCTAACATTGTCAAAATGAACCTAAACATACTTGAAACATAAACGAAAAAACGTCCACATTCTCAACAAAACGAGACAAACTACATCACTTATGTTGCCGGACTTGCAATTGACGGCACAAATTGATACCAATGATGAACACGATCAAAGCCCTTTCGCACAGATGCCGCTAGTCACGAACTCCACATAAAAACCCACCAAACACGTAACCATAAAATATGGGCGAACACCCAACGGAAAGACATGGAAACAACCGCAATAAGGAACCCAAACCTCCTATGGTCAAACAAAGAAAAAATTACATCTGCCGAAATCAAGGCCGCCGGAAAACCTCAAGAGGTAAAATGACCTCTTGGACAAAAAGGTTACCGGAAAAGTGCGAGAGGTCGGCTGAGAGTAACACCCAAGTTGACCAGAAAGAGAGCACTACCTAGAGCAAACACGGGAACCGAAGTTGAATGCCGAAGTAGCCAAGAATCGGTAACAACGACGCAAACCGAACAGGGTGGTGGATCTGTGAGATATGAAGTAGTTTTGCGAAGCAATCACCGACGATTTGGAGAAGGCGATCGCGAAGCGTCGTTCGTCGTGAAGAAAAACGAGGGTGGGTATTTGAAACAATAAGACATGTGCCTTTGATTGGAAGTTGTTAGAGTCGTTGATGAGCCCTCCGGACCTCCGGCGTAGAGCCGGCGGCCGGAGGCGGCAGTAGAATTTCTAGTCTAGGGTTTGAAAGAGGGTAAGTTATGAGAGAGAGAGAAGGGTCAGGCAATAAAAACTCGATTTAAAAAAAAATCATCTATATCTATCACTTAATTTATTATAGAACATTAATGTTAATAAAACAACTATTTATTGCTTATTACTCACAAACAAATTGTACGGAGTAGTTACTAGTCACTAGTTATTTATGTGTAGACAACTGAATTTATTCAATATGGAGAAAGTACCAAACAAATATATTGTGAAAGACAATGCTAAAAAAAGTAATAGATTGACATGATATTCTTAAAAACGTGAAGTAAAGTGAGGTTTGACAAAACTAAACGGTTAAGATTGATTATTTTATTCTTATAGAAAATTTCATTTTCATTTGAACTCAACTCGTTTATAATAAGTGTAATCATACGTAATATCGATCAATATAATTATACAATGATATTATAATGTTTGAAATTGTATTAATACTGAGGTGCATATCTATCTATAATATATGTATAGTTTTGTGGAATTTCAGTTCTTGACATAAATATAGATATAGATATATATAATATAATAATAATATAGTAATAATTTTGAAGTTATAAATTAATAATGATATTTTCGTCGATACATAGAAATGCCAATCCTTTTGTTTTTCAATTAATACGAGTTTCAAATTTAGTTGTGAGAAACAATTTATATATATATTATAGAAAGTAACATTTTTCTCTCTCTTCGATTAGACATATCACATAATATACTTTCGAGAGAGTTTTACAAATTGAACAGTATATTATCACAAGTGATAATGTGTCATCACATGTGGTATTCGTTGTTATCAATTGTGATAGTTGTTATTACTTATAACATATGATATTACACATTATGACATGTGATAATATATTTTACAGTTTTCAAAACCCACCAAAGAATTGCAGGTTTTTTTTTTGTCAAAAGTATATCTTGTGAGATGTCTAATTATAAAAAAAAAATTGAATTGTTTTTTTTAACTAGTCATTTTCGAAACACTTAACTTTTAAAAATGTAAGGGAAAATGGGAGTTTTTTAAATGAAGCTATTTCATTGGTTGCTAAAATTTCATCAAATTTTTTGTAGCTATTTGAACGTTAGTCTATTTTAAACACATCCAAAAATATTAAAAAACAATTAATTTGTCTAAGTTGAAATAAGTTATTACTTCAACATCGATTACCCATGCAGTACTACAAAAGTCCAAAGCTGTATTGTTGTTGATAAAAACCATTGATGGATATACCAACAAAAAAAAAGCTTTATATATACATAGAATTTGTTCAGATGAATCAAGTTGATTTTGTCTGATGAGAAACATGTTATTACTTTTCTTCATCATATCACTTACGTGCTTCGATGCAACTCATGCAAATGTTGATAGCAATAATGATGATACTTTTAAATTTTGTATGACAGCGCCATTCAAGGTTCATATCCATAGTGAGGTAAACAATCTTCACATGCATTGCAAGTCAAAAGATGATGATCTTGGGGATGTTGTTCGAAATGCCGGAGAACAGTTTGACATCAATTTTTGTTTAAATTTTTGGGGGTCAACACTTTTTCATTGTGATTTTACGTGGGAATCGAAGCGGCAAGGGTTTGTTGTTTTTGAGCTGTATAAGAAAAGAACTGTTCCTGAATATTGTTATTCTAGAATGATTGGGGTGCAACCTAAAGGGGATTGTTATTGGCGGGTAAAAGAAGACGGATTTTATATTCCTAAGTCTTTTGAACCAGAGCCTAATGATTGGAACAAAAAATATGAGTGGATATAGTTGAATTATCTAGTTTATAAAAAGTATTATCAAAGTTTTATGGGTTAGTGTCTTGGTTTGTTTTATCTTGTTTTCCAACAAATGATAAAAAAAAATCGCATAAATTTACGTATATTGGATTTCGGTTTACATATTTTAACTTTTAAACAATGTATTAATACCGAGTATATGATTACTACCGGTTATTCGAGAATCTCTACTTATAAAACTCGAGTCAACTTGCAAATCTATGATCTCTTTTACACATTTTTCATCTTTAATTCAGTTTATCACAATACAATACAATACAATATAATATGAACATTACTTTTATATTATTTAATTAAGTTTTATTATTTATTATAAGATTTTTATTATCGTAACATTTTTTTTATTAATGAAAAATGTTATTTTTAGTTAAGAAAGATAGAAATTAAAATGGATCTCAGTTTGTACTTTGTAGTCATGCATGATTCATGAAGTTCGTGATATTGCGAATTACGAATTACTATCTCAAGTGGACAAAAAATAAATAAACATTTGCTCGGATAATATAAAAACGGGTTACCATGTCAAAAAAGAACCCTCGTTTTTCAATTAGTGGCAACTGGCACGCACATCTAAATGGCAATTAACCAACAGTGTTTCTTGAATACAATTGCGTACAATATAAAATAAGAAAATGAATATTCATAAAATTATCACGTTTCATTTATCACTTAATTTAATTATTATTTTTTTGGTGAAAAATAGTAAAATTAAATTGCATAGGATCGAAAAGATCCACTTGTGTTACATCTTACATATTGATTGACTGCAACATTGAGATTCCATAACCCTAACATTGTCAAAATGAGCCTAAACATACTTGAAACATAAACTAAAAAACGCCCACATTCTCAACAAAACGAGACAAACTACATCACTTGTGTTGCCGGACTTGCAATTGACGGCACAAATTGATACAAATGATGAACACAATCAAAGCCCTTTCGCACAGATGCCGCTAGTCACGAACTCCACAAAAAAACCCATCAAACACATAACCATAAAATATGGGCGAACACCCAACGGAAAGACATGGAAACAACCGCAATAAGGAACCCAAACCTCCTATGGTCAAACAAAGAAAAAATCACATCGGCCGAAATCAAGGCCGCCGGAAAACCTCAAGAGGTAAAATGACCTCTTGGACAAAAAGTTTACCGGAAAAGTGCGAGAGGTCGGCTGAGAGTAACACCCAAGTTGACCAGAAAGAGAGCACTACCTAGAGCAAACACGGGAACCGAGGTTGAATGCCGAAGTAGCCAAGAATCGGTAACAACGACGTAAACCGAACAGGGTGGTGGATCTGTGAGATATGAAGTAGTTTTGCGAAGCAATCTCCGGCGATTTGGAGAAGGCGATCGCGAAGCGTCGTTCGTCGTGAAGAAAAACGAGGGTGGGTATTTGAAACAATAAGACATGTGCCTTTGATTGGAAGTTGTTAGAGTCGTTGATGAGCCCTCCGGACCTCCGGCGTAGAGCCGGCGGTCGGAGGCGGCAGTAGAATTTCTAGTCTAGGGTTTGAAAGAGGGTAAGTTATGAGAGAGAGAGAAGGGTCAGGCCATAAAAACTCGATTTAAAAAAAAAATCATCTATATCTATCACTTAATTTATTATAGAACATTAATGTTATTAAAACAACTATTTATTGCTTATTACTCACAAACAAATTGTACGGAGTAGTTACTAGTCGCTAGTTATTTATGTGTAGACAACTGAATTTATTCAATATGGAGAAAGTACCAAACAAATATATTGTGAAAGACAATGCTAAAAATAGTAATAGATTGACATGATATTCTTAAAAACGTGAAGTAAAGTGAGGTTTGACAAAACTAAACGGTTAAGATTGATTATTTTATTCTTATAGAAAATTTCATTTTCATTTGAACTCAACTCGTTTATAATAAGTGTAATCATACGTAATATCGATCAATATAATTATACAATGATATTATAATGTTTGAAATTGTATTAATACTGAGGTGCATATCTATCTATAATATATGTATAGTTTTGTGGAATTTCAGTTCTTGACATAAATATAGATATAGATATATATAATATAATAATAATATAGTAATAATTTTGAAGTTATAAATTAATAATGATATTTTCGTCGATACATAGAAATGCCAATCCTTTTGTTTTTCAATTAATACGAGTTTCAAATTTAGTTGTGAGAAACAATTTATATATATATTATAGAAAGTAACATTTTTCTCTCTCTTCGATTAGACATATCACATAATATACTTTCGAGAGAGTTTTACAAATTGAACAGTATATTATCACAAGTGATAATGTGTCATCACATGTGGTATTCGTTGTTATCAATTGTGATAGTTGTTATCACTTATCACATATGATATTACACATTATGACATGTGATAATATATTTTACAGTTTTCAAAACCCACCAAAGAATTGCAGGGTTTTTTTTTTTTTTGTCAAAAGTATATCTTGTGAGATGTTTAATTATAAAAAAAAATTGAATTGTTTTTTTTAACTAGTCATTTTCGAAACACTTAACTTTTAAAAATGTAAAATGTTATTTTTAGTTAAGAAAGATAGAAATTAAAATGGATCTCAGTTTATACTTTGTAGTCATGCATGATTCATGAAGTTCATGATATTGCGAATTACGAATTACGAATTACTATCTCAAGTGGACAAAAAATAAATAAACATTTGCTCGGATAATATAAAAACGGGTCACCATGTCAAAAAAGAACCCTCGTTTTTCAATTAGTGGCAACTGGCATACACATCTAAATGGCAATTAACCAACAGTGTTTCTTGAATACAATTGTGTACAATATAAAATAAGAAAATGAATATTCATGAAAATTATCACGTTTCATTTATCACTTAATTTAATTATTATTTTTTCGGCGAAAATTGTAAAATTAAATTGCATAGGATCGAAAAGATCCACTTGTGTAACATGTTACATATTGATTGACTACAACATTGAGATTCCACAACCCTAAAATTGTCAAAATGAACCTAAACATACTTGAAACATAAACTAAAAAACACCCACATTCTCAACAAAACGAGACAAACTACATCACTTGTGTTGCCGGACTTGCAATTGACGGTACAAATTGATACAAATGATGAACACGATCAAAGCCCTTTCACACAGATGCCGCTAGTCACGAACTCCACATAAAAACCCACCAAACACATAACCACAAAATATGGGCGAACACCCAACGGAAAGACATGGAAACAACCGCAATAAGGAACCCAAACTTCCTATTGTCAAACAAAGAAAAAATAACATCGACCGAAATCAAGGCCGTCGGAAAACCTCAAGAGGTCAAAATGACCTCTTGGACAAAAAGGTTACCAGAAAAGTGCGAGAGGTCGGCTAAGAGTAACACCCAAGTTGACCAGAAAGAGAGCACTACCTTGAGCAAACACGGGAATCGAGGTTGAATGCCGAAGTAGCCGAGAACCGGTAACAATGACGCAAACCGAACATGGTGGTGGATCTGTGAGATATGAAGTAGTTTTGCGAAGCAATCACCGGCGATTTGGAGAAGACGATCGCAAACGTCATCCGTCGTGAAGAAAAACGAGGGTGGGTATTTGAAACAATAAGACATGTGCCTTTGATTGGAAGTTGTTAGAGTCGTTGATGAGCCCTACGGACCTCTGGCGTAGAGCCGGTGGCCGGAGGCGGCAGTAGAATTTCTAGTCTAGGGTTTGAAAGAGGGTAAGTTTTGAGAGAGAGAAGGGTCAGGCAATAAAAACTCGATTTAAAAAAAATTCATTATTATCTATCACTTAATTTATTATAGAACATTAATGTTATTAAAACAATTATTTATTGCTTATTACTCACAAACAAATTATACGGAGTAGTTACTAGTCGCTAGTTATTTATATGTAGACAACTGAATTTATTCAATATGGAGAAAGTACCAAACAAATATATTGTGAAAGGCAATGCTAAAAATAGTAATAGATTGACATGATATTCTTAAAAATATGAAGTAAAGTGAGGTTTGATAAAAATAAACGGTTAAGATTGATTATTTTATTCTTATAGAAAATTTTATTTTCATTTGAACTCAACTCGTTTATAATAAGTGTAATCATACGTAATATCGATCAATATCTCTATCTCTATCTCTATCTCTATCTCTATTCTCTATTAATAATTATAACAAAGTCTAAATTACGTAGACAAACCTAAATTAACCCTCCCTAAAATAATCTCTACCATTTAATACATTAATCCCACTACTTAATCACCACTAGTTTACAACCCGTAAAAATTGCGGGTCTCTTTTAGGTTACACTATAGTAGGTAGTTTGAGAATAATAGTTATAAATACTCTAGCTTATGTTAAGCATGTACGTACAATAAAGTCAGCAAAGAATTTTGTGCTAATTCTGCCAAGTGTAAAGCACGCAAAATGTGCGACCTCTTCAATCTTTTCACCACCAGTGCAAAAAAATAAATAGCTATGAATAGGCTACATGATAGTCGCCGTTAGTTGAACCCAAAATGATAACGTGTGGAAAAATACTACAAATATAAATTTCAATTAAGTACATGGAAGGATCAACAAACACTTCAATTGTATCTTCTCACATCATCTCTACAACATCAACATAAAATACTACAAATATAAACACTAGTACAAAAACGGGTATATATGTCGGTGAAAAAGGCCATCTGAAGCGGTGAACAGCCCGCCCCTGATGCCGGCGCCACGAAAAGTGGAAACTTGTTTAAAGCGGTCAAACGACCGCTATAAATTGTACCACTAGGAGCGGGTAAAAGAACATCTGAAGCGGTTAAAAAGTAACAAATTTGGCTGGAATAATAGAGATTTGAAGCGGTTTAGTGATTTCTATTGAGGCGGTAAATAGAGATACTTATGGAGCGGTTCTAGAGAAAAAGAAATAAAAAAATTGTGTAATTGGAGCGTCGTCATTACTTAGCTTTCGTGGCGGTTTTTTTAATTGAAATATTAAAAAAAATGGAAATTTAAAAAAAATAATAATAATAAATTTCTTGTGGCGGTTTTTTAATTGAAATATTAAAAAATATATATTTTTAGAGCGGTGCTTTCGCTTAGAATTTGGAGCGGATGTGGGGGTTATTCGGTTATTCCGTTATTGAATTGCTTGATTTCCTATGCAAAATAGTAGACTACATTTATGCCAAAACCAGCAGAATTCAATAACCAAATGACAAATAATTTAAAACAAAATATAACCTAAACATATAAAACATGCTAAAATATAACCTAAATATAATGTACAACTATAAAAATAACCTAAATATAATGCTTAAAATGTGTTTATTTATTTGTTCTGATCGTCAAGAATGTACTATACCTCTTTGCAAATTCAATTGTGCCCTCAATTACCAACTTGTCCAAATCATTTGGTGAATAAGGTGACAAGTCGCTCCAAGCCTATAATAGATTCAAATTAAAACATAAAAAAGAGATCGAGGTTAATGCATTACAGAGATTATTACGTACTATGGACTTACATTTTGTGGGAAATATGGTTGCATACTCATAAAGAATTGTTGCATATGCATCATTACGTCATACCCACATTCCCAACTGTCTCGTTGTTGAGGACACTGATTTGAAGCACAAAGTTAGTTTAACACATAATTTATGATCAATTTGCATATATCATGTTTTTCACAGTATATTAATTATATGCTTACCAACACTATCTTCCATTGCCAATTCTCGCCTTCTCTCCTGAAAATTCAGTAGTGTGAAGTTAACTACAAGTTATAAGAAACAATTTGTTGGGTAAGAATGAACAGTGATGGAGAATGAAAATTATTCTAAGTGTGTTAGTACTGCTGAAGCTATCAATTTCAAGTACTGCTGGAGATATCAATTTCAAGTTAAAATCCGAACAAAAACCACTGACAATTTGTTAGCTTATCTGCTCGAAACACAAGGAGCAGAGGATTTTTATGGAATAATTGATTTCTTAAAGGGAAGTAACTTGAAAGAAGTCTTTGTGATTTTTGGACTTAGCGTTTGAGAGATATTTAATTTTTAAAAATGCGGAGGAAAGAGAATGTAGTGACACGTGGTGCATTCCTAGTAGTTCCTTCATTCTCACAGAAAATTGGTGTACTCATGTGTGTGAAAACGTATGATCGTTTAAGCTCGAGACTTTTTAGGTCTTTGATCTAGGATACAACGATAACAATGATAATAATTTGCAGCAGAATAATAATAAGAACAATGTTATCAACCAAATCCCTAATCTTATTAATTAATCAACAAGACAGATACCCTTTAGTATCGGGGTTTTACAACCTTAGGGATAACAAATAACTTTAGACGTCTACATCTTTTCTAGGTGCACACCAAAACCTACGTCCCTATGTCTCTTTTTATAATAGAGATCTTTAGGGTTACAAGAAATCATAATTATACTAGAAGACTAATTAAAATAAAACAATTCATCTTTAGTCCCTCAACTTGCATCTTTTATTTTGTCTCATCAAATTAATAAATCCTAACAATCTTCCCCTATTTGATGATGACAAAATAAACATCTTCTCGCGCAAACTTCCCCTTAGTTCTTGATTTCTTGTAAACATGTCATGCATAATAAGCTGCAAATCTTGACCTTCGAATCTTCTTCCCCTTTTTGTCATAATCCAATAGGGGTCTTCAAAAAGATAAGCAACTTGAATCTTTTCAACTTTTTCCTCAATCAATGCATGAACATATCCCGATGGTTAAAAACTTGAAACAACAAGCTTCCCCTCAAATGAATGTTTTAACCATCCCTTGAATCTCGAATTCTATCAGCTCTATGTAATGATCACATATGAAGAAAACTGAATATAACAAACTTGATGAAGAAGTCGAATCTTTCAAACCTGTACCTTATATCTTGTACTAACCACGACGTTGAACTTATATTTCATATATAAGTAGATCACAACCTTTCTTTAAGATCTCATTGACAAAAATCCTTACCAAGACAAATACACGCTTCTTTGTATCGGGGTTAGAAAACCTTAGAGAAATCTACTAAAATCTCTAATCTTTAATAAGTCACCGAGCATTCCAAACTCTTTCAAGTGATAGCAAATGTGAGCATTGAGCATCCTAAGTTTAATCTCACACGTTTGCTATATTTTGTCAAGTCTTCGTCGTCACCATACAAACCAAACAAGTTATCTTCAAAGCTTAACATCATCACTTTGAGATATGATAAGATACATAGCTGAAAAACTCAACTACAATATCAAATAAGCTACAATCAACCTTCTTCGTAATCACATCTTCATATAATCTTTATGAACGAGCCATTAAATCAATAAGAATAAATTGTTATGAAAACAATTCCAATTGAGATCCAAAACCATCAACTGTTTTGTTCTAACAGTTTTAACGTTTGCACGTCAACTAACAGTGGTAACTGCTAACTAGCAGTGGCACTATCCAAATAACTAACAGTGGCACTGTCTAGTATAACTAGCAGAGGCATGTTTGTACTAGCAGTGGGAAGCTTTGTGCTAACAGTGGGACAAACTTTTACTAGCAGCGGGAACAAACCTTCTAGCAGCGGGAAGCTCGTACCAACAGTGGCTGAGCAGTGGCTAGCACATGTAACTAACAGGGGCAGCAACTTCAGAATTATATATCTCTCTGATGACGTATCTGATCATGCTCAAATTTTTACACGAAGTCGATCAATGTTTCATTAACCACATATCCAAAAATCAAGTCGATCCAATGGTTAACGAATCTACAGTAATTTTCTGACTTCAGCTGCATGAAAGAAACCATAAACCTACTGCAGCAAATTCGAATTTGAATATCTCTAAGTAGAAACATCCAATCACAACAAAAATTTTACACAATGTAGAAACATATGTCTTCTATAACATATCCAAAAATCATAAACTTTCATTGGATAACGAAGACACAGTGATCGTTTTACTTCTGTCGTTCTGAAAAACCCTAAACTTTCAGCAACCAATTTCGACAATGAATATCTCTCAATCAAAAACTCAGATCGAAAATTCCTTCGGTATGAATGTGCGCCTATATGTTAAGAACCTACAGTTCATATTTCATGACAATCTAACGGTTAACGAATGAGATCTGAATTTTTTACCATGGCTGTGCAGAAAGTGACGAATTACGAATTTTTCTTGCAATCTTCTAGGGTTTCTTCAATACGGCTTCTCTTGCTTGTAAAACTTTATAGATCCTAGATCACGAGCCACCTTGCTCTGATACCAATTGTGAAAATGTATGATCGTTTAAGCTCGAGACTTTTTAGGTCTTTGATCTAGGATACAACGATAACAATGATAATAATTTGCAGCATAATAATAATAAGAACAATGTTATCAACCAAATCCCTAATCTTATTAATTAATCAACAAGACAGATACCCTTTAGTATCGGGGTTTTACAACCTTAGGGATAACAAATAACTTTAGACGTCTACATCTTTTCTAGGTGCACACCAAAACCTACGTCCCTATGTCTCTTTTTATAATAGAGATCTTTAGGGTTACAAGAAATCATAATTATACTAGAAGACTAATTAAAATAAAACAATTCATCTTTAGTCCCTCAACTTGCATCTTTTATTTTGTCTCATCAAATTAATAAATCCTAACAATGTGAACCTAGCTTACTCAAGATTGGTAAAGGAAGGGAGAGCTCGGGTTGTCTCATCTTCTAGCTCAAGCTCAAACAGTGATGATGATCAAGAGAAGGATGATCAATATATGTTCACTGGAGCTAGTGGGCTGGTAGTCATGCTCCAAAGGGAATGACTAAGGAAGAGTCAAATAGGTTGTTAGCAGAGGGAGTGCAAAGGGAGCAGTTTGTTGTTCATATTATTGTTCACTGGCTACAAGTAACTATCTTCCTTGTTAACAAGTGTGTTTCCGCCACTTCTTGTTAATCATTCAAAGCTAGTGTGTTTAAGTTGTAATTTTGGTTAAGATCCAGGTCGATCTTGACACAATTGTCTAATTAGCATTGTCATTCAAGTAAACATATATACTTACCCATGAACATGCTCCGCGAATTTATAAGACGTCTAAGTCTTTGTCATCTTCATCGAATCCAATATGTATCCGCGATGCTCGACATTGTCGAGAATGATAAGCACCCAATGTTTACTACCCAAAAGTTTCAACATTTCAGATTTAAATAATAATTAAGGCAACGTAAGTAGCAAATATATATAGATATAATACATACCTTGCGAAATAGGGAGCAAGGAAAAAACGCTTATCACTGTGAGCAGTGAACACATCAGTGACGTGCTTCATGACAACGGAGTCGGAAACTGTTTCCTGGATTAGATGAGGATTAAGGAACGCGCAGTTGCAGGGAAAGCGCAGCTTCGGTCTGCAAAGATACAAGTACCTAAATAAAGACCAAAAAATTTATAGGATAGAATTAGAATATAATACACAAAGTCGTGTTGTGACATAACGGGACCAAGCTAACAAAATGATAGAACAATTATGCCGATAAAACATTACGAAGTACAATATAATACCAAATGGATCTACGCATAGACGTATACAAATACCTCCATCAAGGTCCAACATCCCCAGGTAAAACACCTCCATCACATATACCACAACGTCCAAGCCAAAACTTGCACCGACTAAGCATTAACATTGTGAGCCATGCGCTTCATTGGTGGTAGGTACCTTTATTTTAAATAATACCCATGGCAGGATTCGAACCCATGACCTCAAGGAAGTCATGGGTTACGTTAAGCGTTCACTATTAAAATGATCATAATGATCACAATGATCACAGTTAACAAATATATATATATCTTAAGTTAACAAATTTATATATTTGCAAAGAGAAGGCAATTACCTCATCATCGTCATCAGGCCGGTATGGTGATCCACGAGTTGTAGAAAGGTGTATGTGTTCATCGTCCAGATTACCGACGTCTGTCTCTATCTGAACAATTGCTTTCCTCTTTTGACCCTTCCAAGTTCCAAGGGCCTTTTTGATCCCCACCACACTGGACACCGCCCGTGTCCGCCCTTTTGAGTTCCTATTGTCTCCAGTAGGTTCTCCTTGGGCGTTGAACTCAATGTGACGGTCTGGATCGGGAGTGTAGTCATTTTCCTTTGCCTTCCCTAGTCTACCTTTTTCGGCCATGTCGTTTATATTTGAGGTCCTACAAAAAAGGAATTTATCGATATTAAGTTCATAAAGAACATGTGCAATATAAATGATATTAAGATGTACGCTAAACACTGGCTAACAATTAAAATAATAAATGAGCAATTAACTACGGACATTATAATTTATTAAGAGTATAGGGAGCCTTTAAGGCTGTGTATAGCACAACCCACCGTTGCTAATGTCCATTTTCTTGTGTTTTTAGCAATTTAGCCCTACAATACAATTAGACGACGAACCTTACGGTTTGAGATAATGTTTTATAAACTTAAAAAGCTCGTGCTATACTACCACGAGTGGGGTTCAAAACTTTCATGGCATTAACAGAACACTTAAAGCATCAGCTACTAAAGCATGCTTTAATCAAATTAGAGATGGTGTGATACAAAGATCCATCTTTATTACAAGCATATATCATTACTCGTATAATCAAAAGGAACGAAAGTTGGACCCTACAAGCATCTTTCGTTACGAAAAGTAAAACTTTAGTCTATGACTCTATGTTACACCTGTTGCATAAAAACTTCTTAATCTCAAGTGCTCAGACTCTCTTGTGATCCTAACACCCTACCGTATGCAAGTAGCTCCCCTTATGGTCTTTTCATTGTGCTTGAATTATGCTACACGTCCTTGCTGAATATACACCGGAAACAAAAAAAAACTGAATGTTGATTCTTTGATCCTGTACAAGTTATACATAACTAATTAAAGACATCCATCATACACATATTAGTCTCCTAGATAATGTCGCTCTCATTATGAAATACCAGCCTCACCAATCTAAAAGTCCTTCGTACACATAATCTACACATTTATATTGATGTTCGAGTTTATTGGTTGACATGTTACCATCAAAAAGTAGCAGAGATCCACATGCCATTTGTGAGTCCATTCGTAAGGCAAGGCCGGGTTAGCGTATATACTTATTGAAACTCTAAATTAGCAAATAAGACCTACATATGATGACATACATGCTCATTAAAATGATAGAATGATTTGAACAAACTAATGTATGCCACTAAAATGTGCAAGATCCCCTGCTCAAATAAAAAAGGTGTGATATATTAAACATATACTCGTATATAGATTATCTATAAGAACAGTCGTGAATCTTCCGTGTTTAATTATCGAATTATCACTAATAAAGATCTTGCATGATTAACTGAACAAGTCTAATAATATATACATGGTATCAGAATTAGAATTATATATGTAGAAAGCAAAAATGACAGCATAATTAAGATGAGAATATTTTTGGCAATGGTAGGCCATTAATAAGAATGCCATGAGCCCATGAATTTTTCATCCATGCAGCTTCTGTTATAATGAATAAACAAACTTTGGACATATATGGTATTTTATTTTTTTAATGTTGGAAATAACATCAGAATGATATAAAAGATACAAAGCAATTAGTGGCATACATACCCAAACTGTATGGCATATATTACTAAGCATATATGATTTATAAAAATGACTGCAGCACAAACAGACGCTCCTGAATCAAAGTAATATTCACCGCATATGGTAAACTCCACATAACTTTCAACATGCACATTGATGCTTTTAGAAAGAAATGAAGCTTAATAAACACCATCATTAGATCCAGTTACTCATGTGCACTAATCACAAGTATTATACAGGTCAGACAAAACAAGTCCACTAATTTGTAGTAAATTTCTGAGAGGCAAAACATCAAACACTGGATGTGAAAAGATGAAATCCAAATAAACGAAAGCTTCAACCAACCAAAAACTCCCACAATGAATCCCAACACATGCTCTTAGGTAACAACATTTTATATGGAAACATACCTGCTAATAATTCCTTGGTAGATATTCTACTAAGAGCTATTTATTCAGTTGTTGAAATTGATGTCCATGAAGAACCTGAAGGATACAAAGACAATATAAACATCCACACACAACATTTTACTGAATAATCTCTAAAAACGTCAGAGAAGAGAAACCCAGCAAAAGTGAAAATCAACTAAGATAATGTGAGGCAGAATTTAAACTTACAAATTTGAAGTCGGCCCCTGTATACAGCCTTCTTCATTACGAATGTTGAGTCCCTGTTTAGAGAAAGAACTTGTAATTCTAAAATTAACTTGCATAAATGAGAAATAGAGAAATTCTAGAATGAATGTATGGAAAATTAATAGCTGATTTTTTTATCTAAAAATAGAGAAGTTAGGAAGGAGGAGAGTGAGGATGGAAAGGTGGGCACGCAAATGGGGATGACCTTGTAGGAAAAAAGAAGTCATGAACATGCTGGTTGCAGATGGGGAAGGAAAAGGTGAACAGTTTGAGACTATTTTGTGCTGATATATAATTGTTTGAGTTGTCCACAGTATTTTATGCTTTCTCTTTATATTATTGGTAGATAATATGTAAGAGCAACTCGAAGGGTTTATGTAAAGCTTTTTTGTGCAAAAAAGTGGTTGATAAAGCTTTTGATCATTGGAGCAAAAGCTTTTTTGATTAAAAGGTTGAGATTTATCAACCTTTGGAGGTAAAGCTTTTTAGCTCAAATATTTATACATTTAACCCTTCATTGTGGTTTAAAAAAGCTATTGGAAAGCTTTTTACATTGGAGCAAAAGCTTTTGTATAAAGCTTTTGGAATGACTTTATCATTAGAGATGCTCTAACAAACACTACGCAAAATGGATAGCAAACATTACACACGTGCAAATAAGAAACTGATCGAATTGTCATACATATATATTTCCCTTTATTAGAACCAGCTACAGACCAGGAGAACACAAATATTAATTCCCACATAAAAACGACAGTGATGGATGCACTTTCTCAAGTATTGAATAGGGTCTTTGCTGGCATATCTTAGAGTGTTCTCACAGGTTCAGGATTGGAGAATCAACAACTACAGTACCACATTTGTACATCAATATCATCAAGATCAGTATTGGATTAAATATCTTTTAATTTTGACATATATAACGAGCTGAGGGTGGGGACCAAAAAAAGCGCTGTTTCATAAAGAACATTCCCTTTTGTATGTACTCACAACAATCAATAACATATGGGTGGTGATTTGTACATGTAACACCTGGTCAAAAAGTCAAATTTCGCGCCAAATTTAAACTTTAAATGATTGTATTATTATATGCAATTATAAACAAGTAATTGAAAATGTAAGTCGTTTTAATTTAAAACGCATCCTAACTGTCCGAAACCTCGCGAAAACAACGTATTAAACTTTAAGTTCCAAAATAATACTTTTATAAAATATTCCGGTTCAAAAACATTTCGAAAGAACATAAATAAATTTTAGAATTTAAAATATTATTTTAATTTAATTTACGATCGGATATAAAAACACGGGCATTTTGTACTGTGGTTGGAGACCACAGTCCACGAGTTAGGGATCTGAGTTTTAACAAAAACCCAAACCCCCCATCTCATTTCCTCATTTTTCTTCTTCTTTTTCACCTACTTTTCTCTCCTCTCTTTCTCTTAAACAACAACAACCAACAACATCAACAACAATATCATCATCATCAAAAATCGGAATCATCATCATCATCGTCATTTTCGGAGTTCATCATCATCAAAACCGGACATCATCATCTTCATCTTCTTCACCATCATCTTCATCTCCATTTTCATCAAAAAGTAAGATTTCTCACTTTCTCTTTCTAGAAATCGTTTCTCTTTCTATAAATTACTTAGATTACTTCAAAATACATGCTAGAAGCTTTCTATAACACCAAAACACCCAAAAATCGAGCCAAAACTCGATTTGGATCTTGAAATTGTCGAACATACGACAACGTCGCATTTGGCCCAAAAACAGTGCTGCGACGTTGCCAACGTCGCAGCTCAACGTCGCAAATACCATGACGTCGCCTGGTGCGACGTCAGTCACAACGTCGCATGAAATTGCGAACGTCGCGTATAGCGACGTCGACCCTTACGTCGCACTAGACACTGACGTCGCATATAGCGACGTAGACTACAACGTCGTAGTACAATCGCACTGCGACAGAAGCCCCAACGTCGCAGGTCACAGAACCTTAAAAATCTATGATTTTCACTAAGTGTCGGAACCAAATTTTACCACTTGATTTTACTACGAACTTGGATTTCGGGTGCGTTTTTATTAAAGCAATGTAGTAGAAATAAAAAGTTTCCAAGCTGACTTGGCAGCTCGACCCCAACCAGGGGCTCTGCCCCTTGGACCCCGCCAGGGGTTGCCACTCCTTGGACCGCGCTACCAGGGGCGCTGCCCCCGGACCCTCGTGCACAATTTCCCACCTTGACCAACAAATAAATAATTACACAACTCGGTTAGACAAACTGATTTGTCTCATACTTATATGACCTCACGTGTTTAGGACACTAGGAGGTTACCATTCAGAAGACACACGTATCTTAGGATCGCCGACAACTCACAGGTGAGTTTCATAGCCCCACTATTTCAACTGTTTTACTGTCTTCAGGGGTGAAACACATGCTCAATAACTGTTTTCGAATTATATAAATAAACTTTTATAATTCACAATTATTTATATTACTGTATGTAATACGAATGTGTAATACTTAGGAATTACACCCACCATACCGTTTGAGATAGTATCAATACTTAACCTAGATAGGTTACAACCGTACACTGTTAGATTGTTGGAAAACAATTACCACTACATAACCTGATTAAGTTATCACTATCCATTGACCATATTGTCACGGGACAATACTATCACTTATACTAGAACTGGTTAGTTCTACCTACACTGGACAACGACTATACTTTTACAGGATTAGTTTCTCTTTCAGGACTACGACTGCTCATACCGTCCAGGACTTCTAAACTTGAATAGTACCCAAGTAAACAACAACCAAGGACTTCAAATATACTTGCTAGGCTGAGACTAGGGGTATACAGTAGTGACAAACGTTAGTATAGGATCTTTATACTAATACAAACCCACTAGGTGATGACTGTTCATACCTAGGCTCAATGTTTTACAATTTATATCTAAGTATTGTACATACATATTTAGATACAATATATTACTTCATGCGTGGCATGATACACTGTTACTTGTGTTTGTAGATTTGACTTATATATGTATATATATATATACTCATACACTATATCAAGCACTTGGTGCTTCTTACAATTTACATATGCATATTGGCATACATACATACAAACACAACTACTCAAGTCAGGCACGTCGTAGTACGGCTGGCTCTCATTTACTTAGCTAGGTCTGTCGTAGTACAGCTGGCTCTACATTTCACCAGTCGGGCTTGTCGTTGTACAGCCAGCTCAATTACATATTTTGCTTGCGGGCAATGCGGATGATGTTCCAGAAGGGACACACAACGATGCCACGGTAAAGTGGGCACAAAACGATGCCACGGTATTGCAGTGGGCACAAGGACGTATTCGCGGTAAAGCGATACACTCTATGGATGGGCGGGCTTATGCTCGTGATCCACACACATTAATTAACGGGTCAGTGAGTTTTCATGCGAGGCTGTTAGCTCGATCATGTTCGGGTTAGCTTTTGCTAGCCGGGTAAACGAACATACTCAACAATCAATCATGTTCGGGTTAGCTTTTGCTAGCCGGGTAAACGAACATACTCAACAATCAATCATGTTCGGGTTAGCTTATGCTAGCCGGATAAACAGACATATCATAAACAATCAATCATAGTTCGAGGGACTACAATTATATTACTAAAAACAACATGTTGTGCCAGGTGGCACACCAATCATTACACAACAGTATATGACGTGGTCATACAACTACTTGATTTCAACTTAGGCATGCATTGCCTCACATCGATAGATTTACTTAATACCAGATAGGTATCCAGGCTCGGAATGCCTCAATTAATATGTACTTGAGTACATACCACTATTACTTAGGTATTAGATACCTCGACTAGCGTATACACATTAGTGATTACAACTTCAACTTAATACAAAGCAGAATTGTGGATTCTGGACTATTTTTCTAAACATACAAGGTTTTATACTTTATGTTTTCAACTAACCATCCTATGAACTCACCAGCTTTATAGCTGACTCGTTTTAGCATGTGTTCTCAGGTGCCCAGCAGGATTAGGATTTCTACAAGATTTGGATAGCTCAAGTCGCATATTTTCAAACATTGGGACCACTCTGCATTTACTTTGTATTTTCAAATTATGTATTTGGAATTTACTACAATCTCGCAACTATTTAAACTTTTATTTTGGAAATGTGATAACTATTTTCAAACGTCTCATTTAGAGTCGTTCATTATATATCTTATGTTGTGATATTTAATTTGGTAACACCCGACCCGACCGCTTCCGCAACCCGAGATTTGAGGGTGTTACAGTACACCACCAACCTTTAGCCATACACCACTAGTTATGCATTAAACTGTTGTACTGAACAACAGACTGATGCACATTAGTGGTGTATGCCTGTATGGTTAAAAATTTATATATAAATTATATATTTACCTAAAAAATCATGTACAAATATATCAATATATGTTTCAATCCGGCATACACTAAAAGAAAAATTTTACATAGAAAAATACAATTAATTTACATTATTTAACAAACTACCACCAATAATGGATGAATCGGAGTTACATGACAACAGTTCAAAAGCCGATCAAAATTGGAAAACCTAGCAATTAATGCAGCCGTTTGGATATGAGCTGCGACAAAATTATACCGTTATAAATTTACCAAAGTGCAATGGGTTTACAATAACAAACTTTAACCTAGATTTACCGGTGTATATTTGGGGATACGGTGGTGGCAGAAGTAGAACGAAGCCGAAGACGATGAAGCAGAAAATCGCGATCAAAAGTGTATTCTGTCTCTATGTAGACCAAAAAGTGCTTTTTCACCAATAAAACCTTAGCTCATTTGAAGCGGTTAAAAACAATACCCGCTTCAAATTACAAAGACAACCGCCACGCCATAAACCAACCGCTTCAATTGACTAATGAAACTTTTTGATTTTTTAGCCCACGTTTGGTGGGGAACCAAAAAAATTGAAATTTGGTGCTTTAGTTTTTATCAAATGCATATATATTATAATCTCTATATATGTTAGTCCCTGTTTAACTTAATAAACAATCGTATGTAATAAGCCTTGAATATATTATTGAGAAGTTGCGGAATCACACTCAATAATATTAAGAAGATCAATGAATATCAATTAATATGATGAACACAATAATATACTGAAAGCTTCAATCTTATTAATGATATAAGACGAATACACTTGATGTATTAGGGTTACAGAAAACCTTGAAGCTGCGCAATTACGTTAACCTATCTAGGTCTAAAGGATCTCTATTTATAACACATAGAGTCCTATACAATCTCCTACAAATATGGAATAAAATAACTTCCATAACCGACTCAAACTTATCACAAAATCATAAACAGTTGAAACTACCATTCTGAAGTAAACAGTTGTAACTGTTACACATTCAGTGGTAACTGCTTCAATTGTAACAAAGACTAAGTACAATGATATAATCAGTTTTAACTGTTTCATATATAACTAACAGTTACAAATACATAAGCAGTTTTAACTACTTACAGACACATAACTATCAGTTGTAATCTATCTTCAATCAGTTGTAACACTTGTCTTCTCTTCAGTTTTCTTCTATCAGTTGTAACTTCGTAAAGACAGTTTTAACCTTTAAAACAAACAGTTTTAATCACTTGTACTCTGTCTTCTCATCAAGACTTCAACTCAGACCTGAAACAGTTTTGACCCAACAATCTCCCCCTAAACTTAATCTGTCCTTCACAGCATTAAGTTTCTTCAATCCTCCATTATGAGCTTCACAAAATTCTTTCAAAACTGTTAGTCATTCTTTCTCTTTCTTCTATCTATCTCCTCCTTCTTATGAATCTGATTCAGTACCATATATACCAATTCCAGAGCTACATCAACTAAAACTGCAGCTTGTAGCCTTGCATTTCTCAAGCCCATCAAAAATCTCAGATTTATATCATAAAATCTATCTGTCAATAACCACATAAATACTGCATCATCCATAACGATCTGATGTACTCCAGGTTTGGCATGATAAATCCAAGTTTTAACCTTGCTAAAAGTAGCAAACTGAAATGGAAACTCTTCTGGCTCAAACATAGCCTTAATCCAATGCCATGTAACTTTTTCAACCAGATTATCAAACCTTTTCAAATCTAAATCCTTTTCCATCCCAATCTCATACATTCTCACCAAATCAGTCCTACTGATCCTCTTTATCAAATCCCTAAAAGATCTCCACCAAGATATATTTCCATCTGCTCTTTCAATTTTAATCTTGTGAATCTTAACAGGATTGACAAATTGCTCAATAGACCAATCAATGATACCAGGTAATTCAACATTAATTACCTCAGATTCCATTGGTTGTAACAGAATAAACTCCTTTAATTCATCAACATTCCTTTCTCTATCAGGAATTTCATCTAACTCTCTTTTCTTTCTTTCAATTTCATCTTTCTTCCTCTTCTCAGCTTCTACCTTTTCTCTTCTTTCTTTTTCTTCCTTTTCCTTCAATTTTCTTTCTTTTTCAGCTTCCTTCTTTTTCTTTTCAGCTTCTTTCTTTTCTCTTTCTTTCTTCTCAATCACATCAGGATTCATATCATCTTTATCCCATAACTCCTGCAATCTCTCTAAACTCATCTGTTTCAATGCATTCAAAGGAATATACCCACCTTTTAGCTTTGCAATTAAGTTCTTCTTCATCTGAGCTTTTGTTGGTGGTTTTGCAGCCTTCTTCTTTCTTGCCTCTTCTGCTTTCTTTTTCTTAATCTGATCAACAAGATATTCAATATCATCCTGTCTCTGTTCCTTCAACAAATATTCATCCCATTCTGCCACTTGCTCTTTTGTCATTTTTACAAACTTTCCTTCTTCAATCTCAACATCAATCAAGTCCTCTGCATTGAGCTCAGCCTGTAACCTTTGTGCATATTCAGTATCATGCTCAGTTACTTCAGGTGGCACTGGTTTTTGCTTTTTCTTCTTTGGTTCTTCTACCAGTTTTCCTTTGCCCTTATCTTTTGGATCAATCTTTGGCAAGTCTTTCTTCTGTTGAACAGGAGCAGCAACAGGTTCTCTAATCTGAAATCCAGGCAAAGATGGTTGTTGTGTAGATGTCTTCTTTGGAGTTTCAACCTTCTTTCCTGTTCCTGTCATCTTTGCAGTTTTAACTGGAATGCTCTTTTTCCTAGTCTTTTCAACTTGTTGAGCATCAGTTTGAGCATCAGTCTTTTCTTCTTCTTTTTCTACTGCTATCTCAGGTTTATTAACCTCATCATCATCATCACCATCAATTTGTAACTCCTCAGTCTTTTCACCCATATTAACCTCTGCAGTTTGCTCCACTGACCCAATAACCTCAGTATGATCAGACTTATTCTCATCTGCCACTGGTTCCTTCATTTATGTTTCCACTGTCTCATACACTGACTCATTTATTTCTGGCTCTGTTGGTGGTGTTGGTGGTGTATGCACAAACTCATCCTCCTCTGGTTGTTCCATCTCCATTTCTTCATCAACCTTCTCATCATCATCCACCACCTTGTCACTCTTATTCTTCTTATCACCCAAATTTGTCCAGACCTTCTCCCCCTTTTTGAAAGCATTTTGTGGAAATTGATAAGCATCCTCAGGTTCAGAAGTATCATGAACCACATATTTCCTTCCTTTCTTTAAACATTTAATAACAATCCATTCTAACTGGTGCACTCTCCTCTGCAATTGAGTGATAATTTCATCCTTAGCCTTATTCTTCTTCCTCTCCTTTACAAATTCAGCCCATACATAATCAACCATTTTTGTCAATTCCAAGTTAGTTCTAGCCTCAACACCTTCAGGATGTGAATCCTTTGGTGAATCATTGACATCATCAAACTCTGACTCATGCCTAGCATGATCATCAAAGTCCCCTTGGTTCTTGGTACTGGGACCACTAGGATCATCTACATGTGTAGAATCATGTCCATGTGTTGCCTCTGATGGGGTCTTATTAATGTTACTTCTGTCCTGCTCTGCCAGTGGGCTAGAAGCAGTAGAAGCAGCCCTCTCAGAATGATCATCCTCCTCCTCATTGATCATCTGCTGTGATGAATCATTTGACTGAGACACCTGAGCAGCAGCAGCCTCAGATGCCTGTTTTCTAGCCTTTTTGGCTTTAGTAGATTTAGCTGTTGTGGTCCCTTGTTTTCTTTTAATACCCCCAGCTACTGTGGGTTGAGAAGTGGTGGGTGGAACCATTCTCTCAGTAGTTGGTTCAGCTTCAGTTGGTGGTACTGATGCTGTGGTGGAAGGTGCAGGAAGCATTGTAGAAAATAATGCTGTAACCTTCCCAGAAAATTTAGTATCTCTCTTCATATTTACAAAAACTTTTGGTTTAAAAGAGACAATACCAATAACTTTTTCAAGTGCAGTTATATTAGGAATTTGTTCATTTAAGAACAATTGCACAAAACGTGGATACATCAAAAATTTAATCTTTGGCTGCTCAATGTTTCTAAGCATACCAGAAAATATCAGATTTGAAAAATTAAAACGTTGACCAGTTGCAAGACAAGCAATTGCATAAGCAATGTTGCTTCCAAACTGCTCAAAAGATGATCTCTTAGATGACAAGCAGTGTAAAATTGTATGTATTAAAAACCTCCACTGATGAGAAAATAAGGTTTTCTGAAAAGTAAAAACTTCAAAAGAACCCTCATAACCCATCAATCGTAAAGTATCATACATAACAGTATCATCTAAAGAAGTTATACCTGCCTCATCATCTAGTTGTAATGAAGCCCTAACAATAGCTTCTGTGACTACAACTCGTGTATCCATAACTTCTGAAACAATTCATTTAATCCCCTGTTCCTCTTCGATTGTTGCATTCACCCAGAAACTGTTGATATGATCGTGAGATATCCTGGGTGCTACAGTGAGAGCATGACGAATATGTGAAGCACGAAGGAAATCAATGATTTCCACATACTCATTTGCCTCTGCAGGTTTCATCAAGAATGCGATCATATTGTGATCTTTTCCAATCGGTAGTTGAACAGTAGACGAAGTCGATGCCATGATAAGAAATCAAGTAATCGAGAAGAATCGAAGATGATTTTACAGAATTGAGAATCGTTGAGACTTAGCACAGTGGTTTGTGTGTGTAATTTTGAAATCGTAATGAAAAACCCTAAGTGTTGAGAGTTAAGTACTGAAATTAAATCAGTTTTAAGCCCTAATTTGATCAGATCCCCAATTATAACTAAAACAGTGTTAATTAAGTAAAATAACACGTTCAGTGATAATTGTGAAAATAACCATCAGTGGTAATCAACACTTGGTTTATCAAATGCATCATTTACATAATACAGCTAGCAGTGCTAACTTGTACAAGCAGTACCAACCGACCAAGGCAGTGCTAACTTAATACAAGTAGTACTTCAGATCTAGCAAAATCATATAAACAAAGCAGTGGTTGATTTTTTATTTTTTTTACCGAAAGATAAACTTCACAAGCAGTTAAACTCCATAGACAACTGCAGTAGTTAAACTCCAAGGCATAGCAATATAACCTGCAGTGTTAATGCAAACAAAAATACAAGTAGACAGTGTTAACTATACACTAACAGTGGTGAAGTGATTATTACCACTGTTTATACTAAAAGTAGTAAACAGTGATAACGATACACATTACACACAATCAGTGTTTAATTAACAAATCAGTATTAACCCAAATGAAAAACACAGTAGATATTATTCACAGAGAACAGTGATAAGAAAAATAACTTATGACAAATTGATCATTCCAATACTAGTAACCAAGAATGTGAATCTGCCTACATCAAAAGCTTTTGTGAACAGATCAGCAAACTGATTATCAGTATGAACTTTCAAAATTTGAATAAGTCTTTTCTCATTACAATCTCTAATGAAATGATATCTGATTTCAATGTGCTTTGTTTTAGAATGTTTAACTGGGTTATTTATAATACTGATTGCAGAACTGTTATCAATAAAAATAGGAGTATGAAGAAAGGTAAAACCGTAATCTAACATCTGATTCTGAATCCATAGCACTTGAGCACAGCAACTTGCAGCTGCTACATATTCTGCCTCTGCTGTAGATGTAGATACAGTGGTTTGTTTCTTGCATTGCCATGAAACCAATCTATCTCCCAAAAATTGACAACCTCCTGATGTAGATTTCCTATCCAGATTAGCTTCTCCATAATCACTATCTGTATACGCTATCAGATCAAAAGAAGTAAACTTTGGATACCAAAGGCCCAATTTTGGTTGACCCTTCAAATATCTAAATATTCTTTTGACTGCAAGAAGATGTGACAGCTTTGGATTAGCTTGAAATCTTGCACATAAGCACACTGCAAACATGATGTCAGGCCTTGATGAAGTGAGATACATAAGAGACCCGATCATTGATCTGTAAAGATGTTCATCCACACTCTCCCCCTCAAGATCTGCATGTAATTTCTTGTTTGTCTCAACTGGTGTGCTTGCAACTTTAGAATCTTTGTACCCAAACCGATCCAGTATATCATTAACATACTTACTTTGATGAATAAAGATTCCTTCTTTCTGTTGCTTCACTTGCAGCCCCAAGAAAAATGTTAATTCTCCCATGGAGCTCATCTTGAACTTTTCATGCATCAATGATTCAAACTCCTTGCAAAGACTATCCTTTGTTGAACCAAAAATGATATCATCTACATATACTTGAACCAGTAGTATATCATTCTTAATTCTTTTAGTAAACAAAGTTTTATCTATTGCACCCCTTTTGAACCCATTCTGCAACAGATAATCTGAAAAAGTATCATACCAAGCTCTAGGTGCTTAGTGTAATCCATAAAGAGCTTTTTCAAGTTTGAAAACTTTATCAGGAAACTTAGAATCTTCAAACCCTGGTGGTTGATATACATAAACCTCTTCCTGTATAGTGCCATACAGAAAAGCACTCTTAACATCCATCTGATACACAATGAATCCCTTGAATGAAGCATAAGCCAAAAACAATCTAATTGCCTCTATTCTTGCAACAGGTGCAAAAACCTCATCATAATCAATCCCCTCTTCTTGTGAATACCCCTGTGCAACCAATCTAGCCTTGTTTTTGATCACTATACCTCTTTCATCCTTCTTGTTTTTGAAAATCCATTTAGTACCAATTGCCCTCTTCCCTTTAGGCAAATCAACCAATGTCCAGACTTCTTGAATCTTAAACTGAAGCAACTCCTCTTGCATAGCTTCAATCCAACTAGGATCTCTCAAAGCTTCAGTAACTTTCTTTGGTTCTGTTTGAGACAGAAAACAGGCAAATAAAGAAGTATTAACAGCTTCTGTATCAAGATTTACTTCATCCTCATTTGCTGAAGCTTCAAACACCTGACTTTGATTTCTTGTTTTAACAGCATATTCAATATCTCCTATTACATTCTCAAGTGGATGATCTTTATGAGTAATGTATTTAGATGCTGTTGTTTCTTGAATCCTCTCCTCCAAGTTGGTAAAATTTCCTTCTTGTCCAGACTCACTACTTGATACTTCTCTTGCAATTCTCTTTGACACAGGAGTAGAGCTCATCAAATGTAGATAATTCAATTGTTCCTGCTCCTTGTCAAGATGCTTTGTTGGTGTCTGATCAACATTCACACTTGCCTTTGTATACTTCTGTACTGGACTCATATCACTGTCTTCTGCACTGTCTTCAATAACAGGTCTATCAGAATCATCAACATGAGAAAATGATGTTTCATCTGATTTTCCTGTTTCCACATTCTGTGATGTCTTTTGTTGATCAGTTTCAAACACTTCTGGGGGATCAGGAGACCAAATTGGAAATAATATATATTCCAATGAATCCTTTTTCATTCCAGCTGATATTCCTGAGTCTGACCTACCTTCTCCATCACCTGTTCCTGTATTTGTACCTGCACTTGTACCTACACTAGTATCCTCATTTGTATATCTAAAAGCAGTATTAAGTGCATCAATATCAAACAGTGATTCAGGACCTTTTCCTTCAGGATTAACAGTGTTTTCATTAAAAGTGATGTGCATTGATTCTTCTATGATCCTGGTTCTTTGATTGAATGCTCTATATGATTTACTTTGAATAGAGTAACCAACAAATATCCCCTCATCTGCCTTACTTTGAAACTTACCTAAGTGATCTTTGGTATTTAAGATAGTACAAGGACACCCAAAAGATTTTAAGAAACTAACCAAAGGCTTTCTCTTAAATAACAGTTCATATGGTGTCTTGTTATGAGGCTTAACAACTAATACTCTATTCTGAACATAGCAAGCTGTGCTAACTGCCTCTGCCCAAAAAGACATAGGTAGCTTTGCATCAGATAGCATGGTTCTAGCAGCCTCAATCAGTGTCCTATTCCTCCTTTCAGCTACTCCATTTTGTTGAGGAGTTCTAGGTGCACTAAATTCTCTCTTAATACCTTTAACTTCACAAAATTTATCCATCTCATGATTTTTAAATTTTGTTCCATTATCACTTCTGATGATCTTTACTTTTTTATCCAATTGATTTTCCATCTTAGTTATAAATGATCTAAGTATTTCACCTGTCTCATCCTTTGTCCTAAGAAAGAAAACCCATGTAAATCTAGTGTAATCATCAATAATCACAAGGCAGTAGGACTTTTTCCCCATACTACTGATACTGGTTGGTCCAAATATGTCCATATGCAATAAGTGTAAGGGTGTGCTGTTTGTGTTCACAGATTTGGACTTAAATGAGGTTTTGTGTTGCTTTCCCTTTAGACAAGAAACACAATGATCATCACATGAATAGAATTTTTCAGGCAAACATCTAACAAGCTTGTTTTTGACAAGTTTATTAATGGTTTTGAAATTCATGTGACACATCCTCCTATGCCACAATTCAGATTCATTCATACTTGCTTTAGAAATAAGGCAGTTTAAATCAGGTTGAGGTGTCATATTTACTAAGTCACACTTATATACATTATCTTGCTTTGGAATTCTCATTAAAATCATGTTTTCAGGTATTTTGAATTCCTTGGACAAGATAAGGCATTCAGTGTCAGTAAAATGAACTGGGTTCTTTTTATCTGTGATTTGACTCACACTTAGTAAATTATACCTCAGTTGTTCCACAAAATAAACATTATCAAAACTTAGCTTTTCACTCTGAACTGTTCCTTTACCTGTGATCCTTCCTCCCTTTGGATTGCTTCCAAAAGCTACATATCCTCCATCAAAAGATTTGAAATCCCGTAGCTTTCCTTTGTCTCCAGTCATGTGCCTTGAGCATCCACTATCAATGTGCCATAAGCTTTTTGGCTTGCCCTGCACAAACAGTCAAAAAGAGAGTTAATTTCTCTTGGGAACCCAAACCAATTTGGCTTTGGGTTTCCCATGTGCATTCACATAATCAACTTTCTTAAAGATAATTGATTGTGATGCACTGTTGGAATTTGGATCTGTTAATTTATCAGTCTTAATAGGTGTCCAAATCCAACTAATTTTAGACTTAACAGTGTTCTTTGGCTTAACAGTTTTAACTGTTTTACCAATCGAAGAGTCAGTGTTAATTTTGTTAACACTGTTTTTGTTTTTAGTTACCACTGTTTTAGTCTTTAAGCTTTTGGCTAAATTTGTTATTACTGCTGCAGTAGATTTACCTGTAGCAGTGCTTAACTTGTTAGCCTTTGGGTTTATCTTCTGAACTCTGGCAGTACGATTAACTTTTGATTGAAAATTTTGTTTGTTACTCATATTTGCTTTTGTCCATGACTGTTTTCTAATCCTTTGAACATTCTCAGGATTATGATAGCAGTCATATTGAAGATGACCCATTTTTCCACATATAAAGCAAGACATTTCTTTAATCACAGTAACATTATTACCCAGTTTTTGTGAAACCATTTGATTCCAATTTCTTTGATTACCTCTGGGTTTTTGATTTTGAAAATTCTGTGAAGAAGAAGTACTTGCTTTACATTTACAATTAACACAGTTATTCACAACAGATTTAACAACAGGTTTAGTAACTGAATTAACTGTATTACTAACATATCCTAACCCATGTTTAGATTTGTTAGTATTCATGCTCACATTCTCTAAGTCCGGTTTAACCTTTTCCTTAAACATTTTCTTACCCTCTTGTAATTTATCAGTTTTAAGATTAGAAACTAGATCATTAATTACTCTCCTCACATTCTCACATGTTGACTCAGACTTAGATGATTCAGATTTTACACTCTTCTCATTATCAGATGTCCTATCACTCCGATCATCTTCTTCAGTCCAGTCACTAACTTCACCTTCTACAAACAGTTCATGATCAGATAAGCTTTTAATTGGATCAGCCTTTTTAACCTCATCTATCATTCCTCTTTTAAGTGAATTGATATCAATTTCACTTTTAGGAGGAAAGTAGGTGTGATTATAAGGTGGAGGTACATTATTGTACCCTAATCCAGTCTTAAGTTTATCATGAATCTGTGAATTAATAAGTTTATTTACACTCTTTGAAGCATGTTCTAATTTACTTACATCAAGCCTTATACTATCTCTTTCACATGTGACCTCAGTAAGTTTCTTAGATAACAACTCAACTTTATCTTTAAAAGTGTCTCTCTCCCACCTAGCATATTCAATGTCATATTTAAACTGTGTTGCATTGACTTCATATGCCTTTATTTGATTTTCCAGATTTTCAATGACTGCTATGGTATGTTTACTTTTGATTTCCCATTGCTTTAGTTCCTCACACACTTTTATATTATGATCCCTGTAATGTTTAACAGTTTGTTTACAAACAGCAGAACACAATTTATTTTGTACCTCAGTAGGAACTTCTGACTTTTTGTCAGATTCTGCAATGGCCATGAGACATTGGTTCTTCACTACATGTTCTTCTTGATCACTCCAGTCCCATCCACATCCATCCATAGACACCAATGCATTTGCTGAAGCACCCTGAATTGGAATGTTTCTGGCTTGAGTTCCATTGTTTCCAGCTCTCTGACCATTACCATTCTGCTCTTGCCTAGGGTTTCTGCATTCTCTAGCAAAGTGTCCCATCTTGTGACAGTTGAAACACTCAATCTTGCTCTTATCAAACCAATTTGCATCATTCCTCTTGTATGCAAAATTGTTTCTACCAGTCCTCTGCATGAACCTTTTTGCTCTCTGAGTAATCAATGCAATTTGCCACTTAATGTCCATCTCCTCTAGATCATCACCATCAAATTGTTCCAGATCTTCATTAGTAAGTGAAGAATTCACATTACTTGCAAAGAAAGATTCTAATATCTGATCATTAGAACTATTTGATGATGATCCTGCTCCTCCTGAAACATAAGTAGAACCCAATTGACTTGATTCTACCTTTGTTCCAGCCATAGACATAAAAGCAGCATTATGACTATACCCAGTTGCTTGCTTCTTACTTTCCACCTCAGACTCAAAGTTCCTCAGATCATTGTATATATCTTCTAGTTCCTTAACTTCAATGTCTGAACTCTGCCTCAATCCAACAGTATAGATTGTCCATTCATCACCTAATGATCTTAAGAACTTTCTGTTAAGATCTTCTTTGTTAATCTTAACCTTGTGATTTACCAATTCTCCAACTAATTTATTAAACCTATCAAAGGTTTGAGTTAGAGTTTCAGTTTTCACATGGCTAAAATTTTCAAATTGTTGCTTTAACAGAGATCTTTTATTCTTTTTGGTGTTATCATTTGTGACAACCGTCAATTTAGGACTATAATTTAGCGCCTAATCAAGTGTAATACATGTAATTAGTTTTGTGTTAGGCTAATTAATGTATCAATTATTATATATATATTGTTGAATATATATCTGCAATTATGCGATTTGTTTAAATCGTACGGGTTTCAAATCGAATGAACTTCGATACAATAGATACGGACGTTGGTGAACAATTGATTTAAGTAATACAAGGATTTTTAATAACGTTTTTGGTACTTAAAAAATATTATGTCAATAATATTTTGTATCCAAGTTTTATCACACAATTTATATAAACGCGAATAAAATGTAATTGCGCAAACAAAACGAGACAATTTACCTTTATAATGTGATTATTAAAAGTTTAGTAGGATACTTCAACAAAAATACTGAATAATTATTCGTATTTAAAAACGTATATTAAAACATAGAAAATAAATATTTATCGTGTAATGAACGGGAAAAACGAACACCACACGGAACGCAGTGCACAGACTGCAAAATGGAGGGGGATTTAAAATCACCACCCACCATCTTTCTTTTCATTCTTCCTTTTCTTTTTCTCTCTCCTTCTTCTTTTCTCTCTCAAACTTCAAACCTTCACAATCCATCCAAATCACCAAATAAACACATTAAACGACCTCGGATCTTCAAGCCTCTTTGGAAATAAACGACCACCTCGCGACGATCTACACTTCTACCTTTCCGGATTTTCATTTCATCACTTTGTAAGTTTCCGACAAATTACGAAATCTCTCGATTTTACTTACTTTTCATATATTATTGTTTGGATAAGCTTAATATGTCCCTATAAGGGTTGGGTAAAAGAATCAGACCAAACGGAAACCCGAAAACACGTTTTTGGCTCGAAATCCGTCAAACAGGTGATAGTGTCGCATGGACGAACCCAGATATGCGACACTACCAGCGTCACTCCTTAAGTGCCGCTATACCTCCGATACCGACACTTCTTAAGTGTCGCCTAAGCCCAAATGTTGGCCTCTGACCGTCACTACTGAAGTGACGCCTATACATACCTAGCGACACTTGTTAAGTGCCGCCATATCCTGTTAGCCGACACAACATACCGTCACTAAATAAGTGACGCCCTATATCCTATACCGACACTTCATAAGTGTCGCCCATAATTCCATTTTGATCTATACCCGTCACTCTACAAGTGACGCCCTACTATTTTACCCGACACTTCGTTAGTGCCGCTATGATACACGTCACTTCTTAAGTGACGCCCAAATGTCCGAAATCATCATCTTATACGACACTCCATAAGTGCCGCCGTTATGCTGAACCCGTCACTCCTTAAGTGACGCATACTACTTCACACGACACTAGCCCAGTGACGCTATACCTTCGAATCTGACATTAAACCCGACACTTCAGTAGTGTCGCATAAACACCCTTAGTGACGCTATTAAGTGACGCATAAAACAGCAGGTTTTCCAAATATTTTTACACCAAGTGTCGAGATTTTACAACTTCAAATGCTTATTCCATACGACTTTTAGAACATAATGGGACTTATATTTCAAGTGTAACACTTCAAAAACATGACGACAACAATAACACTTTTATTTTCAACTAATCACCAACGGTCCGTACGCGTTTTCAAAACATACTTCAAAATCAAACAAGTCGTTGTAACTTGTATCAATTTAATCAAACAAGTCGTAGTAACTTGTAACAACACGATCAACCAAATCGGAGTAATTTGGACATTAAGTTAGACAGACAATTCAAATGGTAGTCTTTCGAGATACCAATACAATTAATGACAATTTAAGTGTCGTGGACACATTCAGGTTTCAAGTCTTTGGACACCAACACACTGCTAATTACTTCAAGTTTATTAAGTTAAACATTTCAAGACTCAGGTGAGTTTCATAGCCCCATTTTCACTGCTTTACAACTAGGGGTGTGATATTACTACTCGATTTTGTTTTACAAGTAGAACGCAAGTGCCAAACTTCAAATACTACATGAGTTTCAAGCTAATCAATTTAAAGTCCTCCATAAGCATAGTCTCTAGTACTTATAGCGTGAATGTTAGTATATGATATCATATGGGATTGACAATCCTCATCCGGGTTAGCACGCACTAACCGGTCAAACGGATGTATTAGCATTTGGGAAGACGAGTGTTGATTAGGCACTCGTAGGAGGCACTCCAAGTTAGGTTTCCTTAATTGGGCCTGACAAATCAGGTTAAGCTCAGACTATGTGCTCATGGACAGTATAACTTTTATTTTGCTTAATTGCATTTTAAATTCAATATAAATCTTGCGGTTCTGACAACTATACATTGACATACAAACCTGTGAGCTCACCAGCGTTTTCGCTGACCCATTTTAGTATTTATCACAGGTACCCAGCAGTAGTTTGGCTGCCCAAGCAGGAATTATTAGCTCGAGTCAGCATACATACAACTAGAGATTGGACTGCATTATTATATTTTGTAAAAGTAATTATGCTATGTAATCTCTCAATTTCAGGAACCGAGCTAATGTAACAATATTTTGATGTAAACAATTGCTTTATCTATACAAGTTTAAAACGACGCATTTAGTGGTCGTTCATTATATCTTATGTGCTTTGTATATTGATTAGTGACACCCAATTCAAGCTTCCGCGAATCATCAAATTTGGGGGTGTCACAGATTGGTATCAGAGCCTAAGGTTATAGTGAACTAGGTTGCATTTAGTGGGCCTAGACTATGACCGTTAGGCAGTATTCCTTATTAGTTATGACTAGTTCAGGGATTACATCATATGACTTTAATTTAACATAGCCTGATCAACTATGTACAATTAGAGAAAGATGATGTGAAATCTGAAAGAGTTATGTTGAACAGGAATGCATTAGTTGACTCTGACCTCGAGAGAAACGGGACTCAAAACACGTCTGTGCTAGACACTCAATAGGTTATTATGTGATATATATATATACATAAGTAGACCTCATTACAACTTTAGGCTATATTATATTATATGAATATAGGCCTCATTCTCTCTGACGTTTTATCTCGGAATGACAAACACACCACTAGTTCATCATAGTCGGACTAGTATCTTATTTCATTTCCTTGTTCTTTCTTACTCAGCATCATGCCTCCTCGTCGTCAAATTAACCTTAGCGAAGCTGAGATCGCGGGAATAATTGCCCGCAGTGTGACCGAAGCCTTGGCTACCCGAACACCACCCGGTAGCGAGGACACAGCAACCAATACTCCACCACCCAAACCTTGCTCATATAAAGACTTTCTCAGCTGTAAACCGCTATACTTCAAGGGCACGGAAGGTGCCATTGGCTTGATCCATTGGATTGAGCGTATGGAATCTGTTTTCAGTCTCTGCGACTGCACTGAGAGCAACAAAGTCAAATTCGCTGCTTACACCTTTCAGGAATGTGCACTCACGTGGTGGAAAACCCACGCAAACTCTGTAGGCCTTGAGGTTGCTAACCGACTTCCTTGGGCCGAACTGAAAAAGAAACTGACAGAAAAATACTGTCCTGAAGAGGAATTGCACAGGCTGGAAGAAGAATTCTGGCATCTGGAGGTGCAGGGAAATGATGTTGCTGATTATACCACTAAATTTCAGCAGTTTGCTTCATTATGCCCGGGTTTAGTCGAACCAGAAAGTAAGGGCATTAAGAAATACATTCGTGGACTTCCCGAGAACATCCAGGGCAACGTCGCCTCCTCCAAACCAACTACAACTGAGAGTGCCATTCGATTGGCCCACGAACTCATGGCTCTAGTTGTCAGCCGTGAGACCTCCAACACCTCATCCTCCAACAACAACAAACGCAAATCCACTGAACACCACCACAACTCAAACAAGAAAAACAACGCCATCCAAGTCTACACCTCCAACTCCGAAACCACCCGCAGCTACACCGGGGACAGGCCTTATTGTCCCAAGTGTAACTACCACCATTTTGGTCAGTGCGGTACTCCTTGCAACAACTGCAGGAGGCAAGGGCATTTGACTAAGGATTGCCGAGCTCCCAAATCCAACAACAACCCCTCTGACAGAAATGCCCGACAACCTAAGTCCTGCTACGAATGTGGAAACCCAGGACACTTCAGGGATTCTTGCCCAAAATTGAAGAACAAGGGCAACAACAACAACCACCGCAACAACAACAACACCAAAAGTAGCGCCTTCGTGATCAACTCAGGGGACGCCCGTCAGGACCCGAATGTGGTCACGGGTATGTTCCTCCTCAACAATTTAACTGCTTCCATACTGTTTGATACTGGTGCCGATAGGAGTTTTATTTCTGATGAATTTTGCCCTCTGCTTGACATTACACCTGTTGCTTTAGACGTTAAGTACACCGTAGAGCTAGCAAATGGCAAGCTGATAGAAACCGATAGTGTGATACCTAATTGCACTTTAAATCTAGCCGACGAAATCTTCTCCATAAATCTTATGCCTATTGAGATAGGAAGTTTCGATGTCATCGTAGGCATGGACTGGTTATCCAAACATCGCGCCGAAATCATCTGCTATGACAAAATTGTTCGCATACCTCTCACTGTCGATAGAACCCTTGTCCTACAGGGGGAGACCGGAGGGACGAGGCTTAACATCATATCTTGTCTTAAAACCCGGAAATT